>CM034388.1:31413501-31998501 GCA_019925095.2 Dendrolimus kikuchii
TGTCATAGCTCGGTGGCATGGTGACGTCATCGTTTCGCCAGGGCAGTCTAACTCCGAAGCGGCCGTTGAGTTTCTTCACGGTTTCTGAAAATATCTTCAGCGCCCGTTGTTCTTCCGCTACAGGTTTCACCTTGTTCGATATGCCGAGTGCGTCGATATCGAAATGAGACTTCACTATTTCGAATAATTCGTCCTTTTCCCGCGGCTCTTTATCTTGCCACGTTCGGACGTGTAATACTCTGCCGTTTCCCGTCTTCACTGCTTTCCCGGGAGTGATGCCGTGTACGGCCCACCCCATGAGTGTCAGGGAAGCGGCTGGTTGGCTCTTCTTTCCTGCCAACAGTTTTCTAGTCACGATCAGATGCCAGTTGTCAGCTCCAATCAATACGCGTGGTTTAGCGTTCATAAAACACACATCGTCTGTATGAAGCGTCTTCAAATGGTGTAACTGTCGTATGACTTCAGACTTAACGGAGTGAGTTCCCAGTGCGAGTTTCTTCACGGTGCGCGCCTTGATAGGATGGTAGTGCGGTTGCGCTCTTCCGCGCACCGCGACGCTCACCATCCTACTTTCCGCTTCCCGCTGGCTCGACGTGATGCCGTGAATGTTCAATGGCCTCCTCGGGCCATCTGCCCCTAGCATCCCGGCTATCTCCTCGTCGACGAGCGTGATCGTGGACCCTTCATCCAGCAGCGCGTACGTGCTCACTTCCTTTCCGTTAAGCCCCTTGACGGTAATCGGACACACCTTCAATAACACTCTTCTCTCGGTGTTAGAATTGTGTGCCGATGCCGTCATGACCGACTCCTCTCTGTCGGCCGGTTGACTGACCGACTCCGCTCGGTCGATCGGTCCACTGACGGCTCCAGTTTCCCTTCGTTGGTGTAGAAGTGCGTGATGCGGCTCGCGGCATTCATTAACACCGCACTTCCTCGCCTTACAACGGAACCGTCTGTGTTTACTTAGTAGGCACAAAAAACATATTCTCGTTTCCTTGGCCCACTCCCATCTGGCTGGCAACGACATCGAAGCCAGCTTGCCGCACTGCGTTGTCTGGTGCTCAGCTCCGCAACAGTAGCACACGATCTTGGCTTCCGTTGTAGCATACACACGGCGACGCTCGTTCATCCTCGGCGGCTTCACTTTATTTTCTTTAGTGACGTTTACACTCGTCGTAGGCAGTGATGACGTCATGAAAGAATACTTCATTGCTCTGTCTGCTTCGCCCGTTAGAAATTTCGATAGTGTCATAATCTCCGGCTCGTCTCGGCTCGAGAATTCATCTGCAAAGTCGCACCATTTCGTTCGTAGATGCGGGCTGAGCTTCTCGACGACTTGTCGTGTCAACATAGGGTTAAGTAAATATCCCTTGTTGTCGACACACGAGATGACCGTCACTATATTCTGCAGTTTGGTGGCTAGGCTGTTGAGTTCGCTGGCAGACGAACCCGATCGTGGCAACTTCTTGATGTCTTCCAATGCGCGACTGATTATGATCTCTGGACGTCCATAGCAGCGCTCCAGCGTCTTCATAATGATCGCAGGGTCCACGGCGGTATACAGCAGGGCTGTCACGCACTCCCTTGCTTCGCCTTTAAGGCAAGTGCGTAGACGGCCTAAGTTCTCCGCAGGTGAAAATCCGTGTAAGCTCGTCGACTCGCGCATTGCAGCTTTAAACGGTAGCCACTCTCCCGGGGCCCCGCTAAAGGTAGGCAGCTCCTGGCACTGTCGCGGTGTCGGCCTGTTGCGTGTCATGCGCTCCAGTACGTCTGCTAGACGGTCGATTCCACGATCCCTGGATCTGGTCGGCGTCGGCGATCTTGCGTTGCGCGGCGTTCTGAACGTCACACGAGCGGTCTGGTCGTTCGTTTCTGCAGACCGGTCCCGCGCCATTGGATACTCTTCCCTTGCTCTTCCCGCAGCGTCTAACGGTGGTCGCGGTCCGGCTCCTCTCGTTCCGAGCTCGGTCCTGTCGCCTGCGCTCGGCGACTCCCCCCGTATGCGGGTATTCTTCAACCACTCTGTTATATTTCTCTCTGTTTCCACCCCATCGTCTTCACACACGCTGTTCCCGTCTGTCTGCTCCTTGAGGGCGGCTATGTTCGCAGCGACCCTCTTCTTGATCAGCGACACTTGTAACCGGAGCTCCTCCCGACGGATTGCGGCGATTTGTTCTTCTGCTTCCAGTTCCACTTGCCTCACCAAAGTGGCGGCGCTGAGCTGCGAACGGTGTGATCGGACGGACGGTGATCGCGATTGGCGTTCAGTACGAATCGCGGTGTGTACTTGCGCGGTCGTCGTCTGTTGCATTCCGGGCGACGCGGGTCGCGATACGTTCGGCGCGGACGCGGACGCGGATATATGTACGGACGGCGACGCGGGGGGTTCTTGATACGCTCTCTGCACTCTGTCTTCGGCGGTCTTGCTCCTGGTGTTCGGCATCTTCGGTCCTTGCCTTAGCCTAACACGTATGACCGACTACCCTGACCAGTGTGTATATATGTGTGTGTATAACCGACGATCCTAATTTACTACACTAAACACTAAACACTGAGACCTTTGACCGACCTAACTGGAAACAGCGCACCGTCTATGACTTTGTGAACTGGCCGTTTGGCACCGTTAGGTGGACAGTCACTCGGTCACGGTACGAAGTAACGTTATTCTTTCTTCCGGTCTTGATCCTGCAGACGCGTAGCCTCGGCGTCCGGGGCAGGAACTCTTGGTCTCCTGGTACGTAGTCCGGCAGGAACTCTTGGTCTCCTAGTACGTAGTCCGGGCTGCCCACGATGATCTTCTATAATAATCTTCTTTCTTCTTTAGGGTGCCGCTACGAGACCGTATAGAGTTGGTCTTTCTTCTTTCTTGAGGTTTCGATGGAGCAAAAGACACTGCTCGTTTCTTCTTTGCGATTCTTCTATCCGGCGGCGAAGTACCAAAAAACTATTGGTGGCAGTTGCACCTCGGGTTGTAAATGAAAATTCGACGTAATAATGGACTGTATGATTATTATTTATAAATACATTATACATTTAAAAAGTATAACAAAGAGAGTACAATATAGCTGAGTGGCTGAATTGATAATTTTTCTTGAAGTGGTAGTATCAGCAGTATGTTCATTTTCAGTTTTTTCGGCCTCCTATACCCGCATTCCGTCCGACGCCTAGTTGCTAATCGCGCTAGCTATGCCGGTAAAGTTGTAAGGTCTTCGGACCAACAACATAAAGTCAAGTCCAATAAAAAAAAAACTTAATAATGTTCAAACTTATAATTTAAATTAATTCTTATGGTCGATTTTCGACCACAGGCGACCACTAGTATTTAATGAATACAAAATATGGTCCAAGTAAAGTGCATGTTTCATTATATAGATGACGCACATACACCAGCTAAGCAATGATTACAGTCTGCTAAAATAGAGGTTTTAAATGAGGCGGGGTCGGCACTGAAAATCAGCGTTGTGCTGGAGGCAGTGGTGGATTTACCAATAGGCTGAGTAGGCTGGAGCCTAGGGCGGCAGATTTTAGAGGGGCGGCAAATGTGGGACCAATTTTTTTATATATTATGTTGTAGGGTTTGCTATTAAACGCTTGTATTTAAATTCAACAGTCAAAAAGCGTCTTTTGATCGATTTCTCAGCCTTTGTTACAGTAATATACACACTTTATTGCGTTGAGAAAAACATATGTCGATGTTGAACATATTTCTGAGGTAACCCCTGTATTCAAAACGCATTTATGATCAATTTTCTCGATAGAAAATAATTGCAAAGTGACATCTAAACGTGTTAATCGTACATCGCTAAAATAAATAAAAGTAACGTATTATATTATAAGAAATATAATCATTATAGTTCTTTTATTCGGTTGCTTAGCGAATTTGGAAGTAATTAATTATTTTGTTATAAACGAGCTGTGCCCGCGACGTTGTCCGCGTTGAATTTGCTTTCAAAACCCTCCGACTTTGAAACATTCTTCATTGGTGTTGCGCTCCTATTAATCTTAGCGTAATGATATATAGCCTATAGCCTTCCTCGATAAATAGGCTATCCAACACTGAAAGAATTTTTCAAATCAGACAAGTAGTTCCTGAGATTAGCGCGTTCAATCAAACAATAATACTTACATTTTAAATATCGCGATATCTTTTGAATGAAACCTCCGAATTGATTAATTCAAAAAGTTCTAGAAAGGTATTGAATTCGTCTTGAATATGGAGTAATTTATTTTGATAAGGATTAATACCAAGGTACAAAATTAAGAGTTTTTGAAGCGACGGCATTTTAAATATTTAAAAAAATAACAGAAAGTTACGCGATATTTTTTGTAGACAATATGTTCTTGAAAGTGGTAGTACATTGTTTTGTTCTACAATCAATAGTTTTCGCAGCACACGCCGTGTAAGGATTTTTTCGGGTCATTTTTTTACACCTTGCGTTACATTATTGGACTTTTAGTAAGGATCCCTAATTTTTTTGAAAATATAATATAGCCTATAGCCTTCCTAGATAAATGTACTATTCAACACTGAAAGAATTTTTCAAATCGGACCAGCGGTTCCTGAGATTAGCGCGTTTAAACAAACAAACAAACTCTTCAGTTTTATAATATTAGTATAGATGACTTCAAATGTCACGCTCGCAAGTTTTATTAGGCGCTGTCTCATAGAAGAAAATATGCGCCGCGAGGGATTAATTATGTGAAACAGCGATTTGAATCAGGTCTACAAAGCCTCTTAATTATTATACTACTACGGCGACTACTAGTAAGAGATAAATAGATGAGTTCGCATTTCTATAGTACTCGTCTGTTCGTGGCTCGACGCGCGCTTGTCTTATGTTTCTATTATTAACAGAATAATATAGTTAACGAGTTGTTTCGAATACCTATCTTTATTGACTACGTCCTTTCACCTTGAACCAGTGTAAGCGATCTCAAAAGGACATCATTGTATCCTTTACACGATTCGTCTAGGTTTTTCCTCCTCATGAACGTAATCATTGAGAATTATTTGTACGTGCTGTATTTATTTTCAATCGGCCAAGTGCGCGTAGTCCACGCACAATATTGTTACGAGTTGCAGGAGTCGAATTAAAAATGCCGTTGGAATTACTATAGAATTTATTAGAACTATACAAACAAGTATAACACAGGTACAAATATAAGTGGACACAACCAGTGCAAACACGCGCAAAGTCCGTCACTATATAGGTTATCGAATGTACACAAGTCTCGCCTTAATCGTGGTTCTCGCTAGACTGCCGATTTCTCCATTGGGCCATGTTTTATACTGCACCGATACAATATGGCTGCCTGCCCGCATACATCAAATTTCTTAGAATCAAATCGACACACCTGTCTAATGACTGCCATAAAAGAGTATAATACACAATAGGCTGTTTTTCGAATTACATTTTTTTAACACAAAGTAAACGAAAGAAGTCCAAATGCCGGAAAGGTAATAAACTGCAGGTGTGAATTGGTCTTTGTCGGTCGTAACAATATGATGGGGAATTTCAAATTTCCAGTTTTTGGGATATTTTTTATTTTTTTATTGCACGAATTTAGCAGACAGGCAGACGGCGTACCTGATGGAAAGTGGTTACCATCGACACTTGCAAACACTAAAGATGTCACCAATGCGCTGCTGCTCTCTAAAGTGAGACTGGAACTTAGCCACAAATGCCAGAACACAACTCAAGGTTGTTATGGCGACGTAACCTAGACCAGAGGTGGTAGCTGTCCAGCCGGCCAGCCAGCAGTATAACGCATACGGTTTCATAAGGATTCTGTTTACAAAACCATAGAAAGATGTAACACGGCAATAATAGTTTTATTATGTATACAAGTCGCGAAAACTTAAGAAATTAGTAATAGTTCAAAATACAAAAAAATACTATTTTTTATTAATCACTAGCTCCTGCCCGCGACTTCGTTCGCGTGGAATAGTTATAAAAAAGTAAGTTAAAAAAAGTTCCCGATTTTGAAACATTCTTCATTAGTGCTCCGCTCCTATTGGTCTTAGCGTACGATATATATATATAGCCTATAGCCTTCCTCGATAAATGGGCTATCCGACACTGAAAGAATTTTTCAAATCAGACCAGTAGTTCCTGAGATTAGCGCGTTTAAACAAACAAACAAACTGTTCAGCTTTATATATTAGTATAATATAATTTTATAGATTAACTAGCTGTGCCCGCGACGCCGTCCGCGTGGAATTTGTTTTCAAAGCCCCCCCGATTTTGAAACATTTTTCATTGCTGCTCCGCTCCTATTGGTCTTAGCGTGATGATATATAGCCTATAGCCTTCCTCGATAAATGGGCTATCCAACACTGAAAGAATTTTTCAAATCAGACCAGTAGTTCCTGAGATTAGCGCGTTTAAACAAATAAACAAACTGTTCAGCTTTATATATTAGTATAATATAACTTTATAGATTAACTAGCTGTGCCCGCGACGCCGTCCGCGTGGAATTTGTTTTCAAAGCGGCCCCGATTTTGAAACATTTTTCATTGCTGCTCCGCTCCTATTGGTCTTAGCGTGATGATATACAGGCTATAGTCTTTCTCGATAAAGGGGCTATCTAACACTGAAAGAATTTTTCAAATCAGACTAGTAGTTCCTGAGATTAGCGCGTTCAAACAAACAAACTCTTCAGCTTTATGTATAAGACTATAAGATTTCGGCACTCTGCCATGCAAGGGGTCGAGCGTCATCTTAAGTTGATTGACTGTAGGCATTCTGCGCTGATTTGTCTCTTCCGTGGCCTTTTCATTGTGGACCATTCTATTGTAAGATTGTAACCCACAGTAATGTAGGTTACAATCTTACAATTATTGCATGGAGCGTTTATTTTGAAAGTGGTGTAAGTCCATTTACAGCACATAAATATGTGTTATCGTAGTCTAATTAGCCAGAAACAAATTTATATAAACAAATTAAATGTTGATAAAACAATAGAAACGATGCCAGACCTCATATGATTGGCCTGTATTTTTAAATCAACAAATATAGTAACCTTTAATTTTCTCGAAACAAAAGAAAATGGACTTAACCACTTTCAAAATAAACGGTCCACATATTATATGTATTATTTATTCTAATTCAATGTCTTCTGTTTAAAGGGTTTGTTATAATAATTAATTTGATGAAAAAAATATATATATGTGAATGAAATGCTTTAAAGGACTGACCGACTGACTGACTGACTGATGGAAATTTTTTGTTAATTTTATTATTGTTATTTTTAAGCTTTTTAATTTAATTTAATTTTATAATAATAAGTTGTAAAAGTGTATTGAAATTATGGATCTTTGTGTCTAAAATAAAATTATTATTCACATATATATTTTATTTCCAATTTTTTTACATTTTTCTTATAAAATATATACATTTATTTATAAAAAAATAAATATAAAAAACTGATCTTCGCCGGCAGTGGGGCCTGGGGTCCAGGCTACCGGTGGTTAAGGCCCCAGACATGAATCCCCTCACAATACAGGCCGTGTCCAACAGCGCTGCCTTCTGCATCCGACCCTTCAACCAGATACCAAGCGAGAGCCTTTCAAGGTGGCGGTCAAGGCTCTTCGCTATTAGTCCATTCACTGACACCACTATCGGTACTATGATTGTAGAGTCCAAGTCCCACATATATATTTAATTATATTATAAGTGTACCCTTTTGCCAATTTTCTCAATGTTTACCAATTGTAACATATCGCCTTCAGCTTTGACTGCGTCTGTGGCCGAAGCATTCGCCAGCCTAAACTTTTTGAAACGCAGAGATCCCAGGTTTGATTCTCGACAATGTATGTAAATAATATACTTGTTGCGTCAAGTGTCATTCACCGATTTATTTATATATAACTAGCTGTTCCGGCAGACGTTGTTCGGCCCTGAAGAAATAAAATTTAGAACCCGATTGCAGCGCCACCTACCGGGTCCAAATGTAAGCTATCCTATCTTTCAAGTCGGATCAAACTGCACACGATGTGCAAATTTGATTAAAATCGGTCAAGTAGTTTAGGAGTCCATCGCGGACAAACAACGTGACGCGTAATTTATATATATTAACTTATACTAGCTGTCCCGGCAGACGTTGTTCTGCCCTGAAGAAATAAAATTTAGAACCCGATTGCAGCGCCACCTACCGGGTCCAAATTTAAGCTATCCTATCTTTCAAGTCGGATCAAACTGCACACGGTGTGCAAATTTGATGAAAATCGGTCAAGTGGTTTGGGAGTCCATCGCGGACAAACAACGTGACAAGTAATTTATATATATTAAGTTATAGTAGCTGTCCCGGCAGACGTTGTTCTGCCCTGAAGAAATAAAATTTAGAACCCGATTGCAGCGCCACCTACCGGGTCCAAATGTAAGCTATCCTATCTTTCAAGTCGGATCAAACTTCAAATCGGTCAAGTAGTTTAGGAGTCCATCGCGGACAAACAACGTGACACGTAATTTATATATATTAAGATTTAGCACAGTTAAAGACTATGGTTGTATGCTTGGATTTAGCTTAACTATGTTATTAGTAAATGCGTAAATTTGTTTTTGTTAAAAATATTAAAGAAATAAAATAAATGTCTATATTGTATTTGTTTTTAATAAAATTGGCCAGGTGGTAGGGCATTTGCCCGACTGGATGGCTACCACCCCTGGTCTAAAGTATGTCGTCATAACAACCTTGAGTTGTGTTCCGGCATTAGCGACCAGGTTCCAGTCTCCCTTAAGAGAGCAGCAGCGCATTTGTAGCAACTTTGCCGTTGCAAATGTCCATAGGCGATGGTAACCGCTTTCCATCGAGTGGGCCGTCTGCCTGTCTGCTGATCTCCTGCAATAAAAAAAAATTAAACACTTATTTTGGAAAAAAATGCGTTGAGACAGTTGTATAACGATTCCATTGTGAGCAAAATGGACATGGAATTTTAAAACTTTGTTCTTTCGCTCCAGGTGTACGGTTCCAGAATGTGAAGCCGACCCCCCCAACTTCGGCACCAACGGTTGGGGTCTGTGGGCGTTCCCGGAATCGGGAGGCCAGTGCGAGCGGTTTCCCTCCGTAGGAGAAGAATGTACCCTCGGCAACTTCATACAAAACCAGACGGTTGCTTGCAGCAGTTGGATCTACGAAAATGACAATACTATTGTTTCTGAGGTATATATTCTATTGTTAGGTTTTTTTTTTAAATTCACCCTCTCTCCGGACGAACTGGATTGTCCGGGCTTATCACTTTTTTTTTGTTTTTTTATTTTCTCTTTTTTCTTTATTTCCAAATTTTACAAGAGTCCACTATTGTTAAGTTTCATTGTAATGCGCGGGTGACGGTCTGGGGAGACATAAGGTTGTCACCTGCATCCAAAGCCGCCGAGTAGGGGGCGCGTCGGTGGTCCGCACGGGCCTCTCTCAATCCTGAGTCAGGAGAGGCCTGTCCGGCGAGTCTAAGCGGGGGGTGGGGGGTGTCAGCAAATGGATTTCCCCTTGTAAAAAAAAAAAGGTTTGCTCCTAATAATCCATACTTTTTTTGAGGCTGCGTATGGCTATCTCTGGGCTACCAATATGACAATGGAAATAACTGCAACTCTCTCTTACTTTTACGAAACATGTGAAGTGCTGAATATCTAAAACAGTTTTGGCTTAAAGGTCTAGAAGCCATGCCAAAAATAAAAAACCTTTTCCGCCAACCATTTTTAAAAATGGAACAAAATTAATTTCTTTGTTCTTTTAATCTGGCGCAAAAGATCCTTATTCAAAAATATTTAAAACATTTCTAGCCAGTATTCGAAATATGAATTAAATAAGGATGTGAAAGAACTAATGACCTGACTAGATATATCTTGTCGTGTTTGACTATAGTTATGCTGGGACTTCATCTGCGTTAATGTTACAAGAAGAAGCATAACACCGTAAATACGGTCTTTTCATAAAATGACGTATACAATAAAAAATATGATTTAAAACAAATTCGGCATTTTACCATTGCCCAATGGTGAGCACGCAACATGAGGGTAGCTAAGAAGTTCACGACTCGGATGGTCGTGTCGCCTACATTCCAGATTGACCCTTAAAGAAGCTTAGAAACGTACCCTAAGTCAAATTAGGCTATGGCCTAATGGATCTTATTTAAAGCGTTTATAAACTAAAATATATAAAATAAAAGAATACAATTTCCTGCGGCCGGGCGGCCTGTCGTAAGAGGCGACAAAACCACCCACAGCCAGGTGGTAGGGCATTTGCCCGACTGGATGGCTACCACCCCTGGTCTAGAGTATGTCGCCATAACAACCTTGTGTTGTGTTCCGGCATTAGTGACCAGGTTCCAGTTTCCCTTAAGAGAGCAGCAGCGCATTTGTAGCAACTTTGCTGTTGCAAATGTCCATAGGCGATGGTAACCGCTTTCCATTAAGTGGGCCGTCTGCCTGTCTGCTGATCTCCTGCAATAAAAAAAAAAAAAAAAATTCGACTTCAAATTTTTCTGCAATATCTTGGAAGTCAGTGCAAAGTTAAATATAAAAAAAAAAAAAATTTTCCTCGGCACCGACTTCAAGGTGTTGTAGAAAGGAGCCGATGTTGTTTTTGTTAAGAAAAAAAAATGTTGCGCAAGATACTTGAATAGTTTTAGAAATAATATATTAAGCGCCTGTAGAAATTATATTGATCGTGTACTAGCAAAAGGTGATGTGAGGAGCCTTAAGAACAGACGAGCGTGCATGACAAGAGCTATGAATGTCAAAGAAGCAAGTGAGGTGTGTAAGAATAAGTAAGCCTGAAGTATACAAGGTTGCTATCTCACTCGTCAATGACTCTAGATTTCCCTGCGATCTGCTCATCGGATCCTGTCTTGGTGACATTAGGATCACCTCGGTAATATACTGTTTTGAATAAAGAAAAACTTCGTTTAAAAAAACCGACTTCAAAAACTAAAAAAACTAAAACTATTATCTAAAACATCTTAAAGTCGGTGCTTAGTAATTTTTATGTTTTACTTTGCACCGACTTCAAGATGTTTTAGATAATATATATTAATAATAATAGCTTTAGAAATAAGTTATTTTATACTTTTTAGTTTTTGAAGTCGGTTTTTTTAAACGAAGTTTTTTTATTTTATTTGTTACTTTTTAGTGTCTAGCTATGTATGGGTAGACCTACGAAAGGTGCCGAGCTCCTTAAAAAATATAGGTCCCAAGAAACGGAAACAAAAAAATGTTCGTAAAATGAAAACTACTGGGCCAAACTATGTTCAATTTTTAGGGGACCAAATGGCAACTATTCCGCATCAAACTAAATAAGAATCACATAAATCGGATCATAAATCTCAGCGTAATCGGTGTACATATGGAACGGAATGGAAAATTTTTCATAAGAAATGTTCATAAAATGAAAACTACTGGGCTAAACTATGTCAAATTTTTAGGGGACCAAATGGCAGCTATTTCGCGTCGAACAAAAAAGAATCACCTAAATCGGATAATAAATCTCGGAGTAATCGGTGAACATACATAAAAAGAAACAAAAAAAAAGATCCCGACGAATTGAGAACCTCCTCCTTTTTTTGAAGTCGGTTAAAAAGCTTTGAAAATCGGTCGACAATTGACGGAGATGACATGTAACAAAGAAGAAGTGCAAGAGAAGCCACTGTTAAAATATTTATGTCTTTAAATTTTTGATTGTAACGGTCATTAACTCGCTCTTCAAATTTATTGGACATAATTATCATATTAATTAAGATAAAATGTATAATGTTGTATCTCATCAAGTTGCCAACCTACTGACGTAGTCTGTCATATTGGATTTCTAATCAATTGGGTTTCAATAATACAATTATCAGTCATTATCTTGTATGTAAAAATGATCGTCCTTGCTGATAAACGCCAACTTGCACGTCGTGTTTAACATGTGCGGTATGTACCAATCTTGGATTAATACCAAATCATCTTAAAGGTGATATACGCCCGACAATATCCGTCTTACCCTTAAGTAAGCTTAAGGGTAAGACGGATATTGTCGGTGTATGATCTAAGGATCATATAAACGCTTAAGTTATCATTCTGTACTTAATCTATAAATCACTACCGGCCCCGGGAGACATTGACCTTCTCTGAAAAAATAAAAACCTAGGACCCGATCCCAGCGCCACCTACCGGTTCTAATTATGGATTTAAACCATCCGGGAACCCACTCAAACACCCAAAAACAAAATCACCAAAATCGCTCCAGGTGATTAGGAGGATTCTAGAACCCGATCTCAGCGCCATCTACCGGTTCCAACGGGATAAAAAGTATCCTATGTCCGTCTCCTGGTTCTAAGCTAACTCCCCACCAATTTTCAGCCAAATCACTATAGCCGTTCTTGAGTTATAAATAGTCTAACTAACACTTTCTTTTATATATTAAGTAGATATAATAAACCCGTAGAGAGGTCGAGTTTGTACTATGATTTTAAAAAATAGTAACATATTGACGGCCTCTGTGGTTGAGCGGGCTAAGCCTTTGCCGGCCGGCGTACCTCACTGCAACGCAGAGGTTCCGGGTTCGATTCTTGGTATAGTAAATTTCGGAAACGTATTTTCTCCGTTATTTACTATGGTCTGGGTGTCTGGGATCGGCCCCAGAGTAGTCCGTTGTATATTACCCATAACACAAGCGTAACTTGCTTAATTTGGGGTTATACAATATGTGTGCTTGTTTGCCGATTCAAAAAAAAAAATATCACGTGGTGTAAATAAGACCAGCAATTTGTCTATCTATTTGTTAGTGTATCACGTGAAAACTACTGACCCTGTACACAAATGGAATTAGCGCTAAACGAATAGAATACAAATAATAATTACCTTTATTATTTTTGAAGTGAAACTTCTATATAGACGGGGGGGGGTCTTAGGATTTTTCTGTCACGAAAAAGCGTCACGGCCGCGTGGAGGAGCGACATAAATTTAGCCTAGACGTGGTGAGAGGCGGTATAATTTTAGAGTAGACTACGGATGCGTTTTTTGGTTCCGGATCGAATCCAGTTATTTTTGTTTGATAAAATAAAATATGTTTAAATAAAAAATGCATTAATTAAAATGTACTTTTTTTTTTTTTTTTGGAGGCGAGGGAAAATTCTTAACCGATTTACGCACAAACTGGGTCGTTGCTAGGGGAACGACACGCGTCGGTCGGGGGCGATAACACTGCAGCAATAGTATGCTCTTGGCAGCGCTCCGTCCGCGATCGACGTCACAGAATAGTGTGGAAGACTCCGAGCGTTGCTGCACGGGCGAGCAACCCCAATATCCACTAAAAACCCCCTCCTCCCTGACGACCCTGCGCTTTGAATGTGTTGGAAAGGCTGAGATTTAGAACATAGTTACGCCCAGCCGAAATTAAAATGTACCTAACCTAACCATATCATAATTTGCAGTAAACCTGCGAAAAATCGAAATGTGTGCCGGGACACATGTTAGAAGTGAAACTTCAACGGACAAGTGGCAAAACGAATCGCAACAAAATTTTTACTTGAAGTTTTACGGGCAGATTGTTAATGTACTTGTCCAATTTGAAAACCTGCCCGTAAAACTTTAAGTTAAAATTGTATTGCGATTCGTTTTGCCACTTATCCGTTTTTACTTTTTTTCTCATTTCCCTCAATAGTCCTACACTGGTTGGGGTTTGTCCTTGGGTGCATTATTATATGGTGTAGACAGCGATAATCGCCGGTCAGTTTCACGCCACATTTACATTAAATTGGTCAAGGGGCCTCTACGTGTTGGCCTCCCCATGGCCCCACGCAAACATACATACATAACTTCACGCCAGTTCCCTTGCGGGGTAGGCACGGACAGCAGAGCGCCATTCAGGCTTATTCTTACACACCTCACTTGCTTCTTTGACATTCATAACTCTTGTCATGCACGCTCGTCTGTTTTTAAGGATCCTGACATCACCTTCTGCTAGTACCCGATCAATTTGATCATGGAAGGTGTGTCGTGGCCTTCCACGACTTCTGCATCCATCCACTTTTGCATTGTATATCTGTTTTGTCATTCTTTCATCATGCATTCTTTCCACATGCCCGAACCACCGGAGCATTCCTTTCCTTACCTTCACCTCGACACTCTCTTTCAGACCAACTCTCTTTCTTACTTCGGTATTACGAACGCGGTCCGCGAGCGTCACTCCGCAGATTTCGCGCAGTGCTCGCATCTCGACCGCGTTTACTCTACTTTCATGCTCTCTCTTCCATACCCAACTCTCGCTTCCATACGTGAGCGTAGGTACCAGCACCGCGTTGTGTACGGCAAGCTGGGCGTTCTGGCTGAGGTTCTTAGCGCCTAGAAGTTTACCTAACACTCCATTCACACTATTCCCCAAATTTACTTTTAATTATAATATCTTATTTTTAATATATGTTATCTAAAACAACTTGTAGTCGGTGCTTAGTAATTTTCAAAATATAGTAATTTTTATGTTTTACTTCGCACCGACTTCAACATGTTTTAGATAAGATATATTAAAAATAAGATATTATAATTAAAAATAGCTTTAGAAATAAGTTATTTTATACTTTTTAGTTTTTGAAGTCTGATTTTTAAACGAAGTTTTTTTTTATTTGTTGCTTTTTAATGTCTAGCTATAGGTATGGCTGTGGTATGGCCTTCAAAAATATAGGTCCCAAGAAACGAGAGTGGAAATTTTTTTCATAAAAAAGAGGTCCATAAAATGAAAACTACTGGGCCAAACTATGTTAAATTTTTAGTGGAACAAATGGCAACTATTCCGCATCGAACTAAAAAAAGAATCACGTAAATCGGATCATAAATCTCAGCGTGATCGGTGTACATACATAAACAAATACCAATCATGTTGAAAACCTCCTCCTTTTGGAGTTGGTTAAAAAAAATATCATATTTACATAATAACAAACAGCTCATTGCCACTACAAAAGTATGAAACTGCGCTGCAGTGACAACGTCCATCTCAAGACAATGATGTAAATTATAATGGAGTACAGAGTCTATACTAATATTATAAACAGGTAAAGTATTTTTTTTTACTACAGCAGATCAGCAGACAGGCAGACGGTCCACTTGATGGAAAGCGGTTACCATCGTCTATGGACACTTGCAACACCAAAGTTAATACAAATGCGCTGCTGCTCTCTTAAGGGAAACTGGAACCTGGTCACTAATGCCGGAACACAACTCAAGGTTGTTATGGCGACATACTTTAGACCAGTGATAGCCCCCCAGTCGGGTAAATGCCCTACCACCGGGCTGTGGGTTGTTAAGTCTAAAGTTTGTGAGTTTGTGACGTTGTAGGGGGTAATCTCTGGATCTACTAAACCGATTTTAAAAATTCTTTTACTGTTCGAAAGCTACATTAACAGGGAGTGTCATAGGCTATATAACACGACGCTATATATCACGGGAGCGGGACAGAACGCGTGTGAAACCGCGCCGGGCCGCCTAGTAAAAAATAACAAACTCAAGTGTAATTCGGGACTAGCAACGCGTGACGAGTATTTGTGTGCAAGGAACATAATACTCTCTTACGATTTGTGTGTGTTTTTGAATATGAGTGCGCACGTGTGTGTGTGTAAATGGTGTTATGTATGCAGGCGCGTGCGTGCTGCGTGGATTTGTGAATATGCGTGTATTTGAATATGTATGTATTTTTGTATACCAAATGTATGGGGATGACAGCATACTTAGCGTATACTTCTACATGTATGTAACAATCGTTAATGACGTTAAATATTGATACACTAGCGGCCCGGTCCGTGGTATATAACGTCATGTTATATAGCCTATGACACTCCCTGTTAACGTAGCTTTCGAACAGTAAAAGAATTTTTGAAATCGGTTTAGTAGATCCAGAGATTACCCCCTACAACGTCACAAACTTTACTTAGTATAGATAACGTATTTACACTATGGCTTGCGGACGTTACAATCATAAACTCTAGTGGTACGGATTATGAGGCGTTGATATCATAAACGACAAAATACACAAATGTCATTGGTTGATTTGAAAATCGCGCCTTTTTCAATGTCAAAAGATAGAGTATTATGCTCTGTGCCAACGCCCACTTCGACCCACCTCTTGGCATGACTCGTTGTGAGCGCTGTGATCGAAAATGATGACGTCATCAGTTTTTTTTTTTTTATTGGACTTGACTTTATGTTGTTGGTCCGAAGACCTTACAACTTTACCGGGGTTTTTGGGGCGAGTGCCTTCGCGAAGCGAAGCCGCTCGAGCCCGGGGGGGCAACTTGCTCGAGGGAGCTCCCTAAGGAGTTTTACCTCGGCTGAACTGTTGCCATGAGAGGGGGATGAATTTAATGATGGCCACCATAGGGCGACACAAAGCACTAATTGAGAACGGGCGACGGGTAATATAAAGCCCGAGGGGAAGGATTCCGGCGGGCCGGGATCGGTGGTTTGCGGCGGCCTACGCTATCTTACTGCCGTTTCGCAACGTGTTATAGCTGGGAGAGAAGAAACGGCGAAAGAAACTTCCCAGCAACACGCCTAGTCTATCCTGTGGGGGGGCTATGTCTCCTAGCGTCCCTCGCAGGGACGTGGAGAGATCTTGATTGGCGGCGCCTGAGACGCCGCCGTCTGTGTCTGTCTGTCCGTGCCTGCCAGCCTGCCGTCCTAACCGCGGGCGGGCTGATCCGGCCCAGCCGTTTTGTGATAACGTCGACCCTGTCCGTGAGGACGTTACGCGGTCGTCGCACGAGAGCCTTTCGCCGAGGCTTATAATCGGACGCGTACGTCATCAGTGACATTCTCGCCACGACCATAACGAGCGCGGTTGCCTTGTGGAACGACAGATGGAGCATTTTGGGCGTTGTGAGATACAAAAGGAACGCGTCCTATATGTTACACTGCAATGTATGAACACATTATATAAATTATAGAATATAAAAGATATTCTATAGTTTATAATATGTGTATTATTATATTTTATATTAGATATTATAAAATATAAAAGTCAATACGTTATTTTTAAAACTTGGAAAGCATTATGTAGTCCTATACTATGATAATAAAATGTCACATGAGGCTAGGGCTACTTTAAATACATTTTACTTTAGTCAAAAATTAAAGTCTTATTACAAAACTTCATCAAAATTAACATAAAACCTTGTAATAGTGAGCCAGCGTAATGTAACTAAGACGCATTTGGCCACAATCAAGAACCACTCAAGTGAAGTTAGACGCGGACGGTATGCGAAATAAAAATGACACATTTTTTATTTCGCTTATACCTTAATTAAAGTATTAATATTAAGAAGAGTGAATTTTGGGAATAGTCTGAATGGAGCGTTAGGTAAACTTCTAGGCGCTAAGAACCTCAGCCAGAAGGCCCAGCTCGCCGTACACAACGCGGTGCTGGTACCTACGCTCACGTATGGAAGCGAGAGTTGGGTATGGAAGAGAGAGCATGAAAGTAGAGTAAACGCGGTTTAGATGACCGCGATCGTAATACCGAAGTAAGAAAGAGAGTGTCGGGGTGAAGGTAAAGAAAGGAATGCTCCGGTGGTTCGGGCATGTGGAAAGAATGACTAAACAGATATATAATGCAAAAGTGGATGGATGCAGAAGTCGTGGAAGGCCACGACACACCTTCCATGATCAAATTGATCGTGTACTAGCGGAGGGTGATGTCAGGAGCCTTAAGAACAGACGAGCGTGCATGACAAGAGTTATGAATGTCAAAGAAGCAAGTGAGGTGTGTAAGAATGGGCCTAAATGGCGCTCTGTTGTTCGTGCCTACCCCGCAAGGGAACTGGCGTGAAGTTATGTATGTAATATTAAGTGAGATCTCTGCAAAAATCTGAGGTGAAATAGCGGTCAAACAAAAATGTTTACAGCAATAAATTATAAGGCCAAGGAACCAGTTTCACTTTTTTATTTAGGCAGTGCACGCACTATGAGTATTTCGGTGTATCGCGAACGCGACTATAACTTTAAACATCAAATGTCAACGTGACATAAGAAGAACGTTACTTCAATTTTTGAATACCATGGAGTTTTTGGCGGGAACTGAAAGGAGACGTTGTGCTGTGCAGTTTTATTTTCTAAAAATGTGTAAAATTACTCTAAAATGAACAATAGTTGTAGGATATTGATAGTTTTTGAGTAGTAATTATGTGTTTTGTGAGAAATGTGAACTGTATAGTCAAATGTGGCCTTTTGAGTTTTCACAAGAACTCCGTTGAATGGCGTTAGTTGTAGCCTACAATACAACTGCGCGACTATTATACGAAGACTTAAACATCAGAATTGGCTGTATGGACTAGATTCCTTTGCCTGCCTTTGTGGCGAATACAACTACTACTACTACTTGAATACCAACTTCAACCGACGACTTTGTAATCTTCCAATAAATAAATTAGTTATTCTCAAGAATTTAGCGCCTATGATTTCCCACTGCGAACTCTGGAAGCTCAAACACGGTGCGACTTCTTCCGCAACACCTACGCAACTCCATAGAAGTGCGTCCACTTCGGAATTCATTCTATAAACAGAACTTTTTCAATCATTACAACCTCATTTCATTACTACATAATATTATTATAAGTCACATATGTCACTCGCCTTACATACGTCTGATACTAAATACTCAATATCGCTATATAAAATCTATATCTAGCAGAAGGTGATGTCAGGAGCCTTAAGAATAGACGAGCTTGCATGACAAGAGTTATGAATGTCAAAGAGGCAAGTGAGGTGTGTAAGAATAAGCCTAAATGGCACTCTGTTGTTCGTGCCTACCCCGCGAGGGAACTGGCGTGAAGTTATGTATGTATGTATGTATGTAAAATCTAGATCCATATAAAACGTGTGAAATCATAAAATATACATCTGAAATCGACACAGCCTTTTATATTTAATATATTATATTAATAAAACAGGAGTCTGAAAGAGAGTGTCGGGGTGAAGGTAAGGAAAGGAATGCTCCGGTGGTTCGGGCATGTGGAAAGAATGACTAAACAGATATACAATGCAAAAGTGGATGGATGCAGAAGTCGTGGAAGGCCACGACGCACCTTCCATGATCAAATTGATCGTGTACTAGCGGAGGGTGATGTCAGGAGCCTTAAGAACAGACGAGCGTACATGTCAAAGAAGCAAGTGAGGTGTGTAAGAATAAGCCTAAATGGCGCTCTGTTGTACGTGCCTACCCCGCAAGGGTACTGGCGTGAAGTTATGTATGTATGTATGTATGTACAAAACAGGAGATTTAAATTAGATCTATGGAACTCGATAGAAATACGCGCACCACGGAATTAATTCCGCACCAATTTCAATTCAGTCTGTGATCTTTTCTGCGAAATCAGTAATGAATAGAATATCGTACCAGCGGGAGCGGATTGAAAACGGGGTAGACTGTAAAGTCATGTCATTATTATAACTATAATATTATTTTTATTTCCTTTTATTGTCTTGGTCTTATTGAGTATGCATTGTTTGCTACAACTCCATTAATTCTTCAAAAAGTGATTCTGTAACATAGTTGTGTACAAAACTTATAAAAAAAAAACTTGAGATATAAATAGAATATGAAATATAAAGAGGCACAATATTTAGCTAGACGTGTTGATGGGGAGTTTCTTGCCGCTTCTTCTCCTTTACAGCATCAACACGTTGCGAAGCGGTGTACATAGAATAGGAAGTAAAAATTAAATTTTAACTTACATGTATGACCTTCAAAAAGTGTTCTCCAGTGGAACTTATTTTGAATAAAAACTTTGAATTTGAATTAGGTGCTGGATTTTATAAGACGATTTCTGTGTGACGTACTTGGTTTTCTTCGTCGATCTTCGTTAGGCCAGCCCGTCATGTGGCTTCTTCCTTGATAAACCACTTTATTATTAAATATTAATTATATACGATTTTCGTTACGATTTTATAACTATAATTAATTATTCCGTTTTATTAAATTGTCTTTTAAAAACTAAAATAAACTAAGTTATAAAGTAGAAGCGATTATAGACTGTAACAAATCGCTGTCAGATGGGAGCGTGCCCAGAAGGCTGGCTGCATTGCCGCGCTGTATGGCGATGCTTATTTGTTGGGCGAAATATGAGCCAGCCTTCTGATCACGGGTGGCATCAAAGAGTTTCTTGCAAATCTCTTTGAAGAAATGGACCCCACGGATCTAATGGACAACTCCACGGACACAAATATTTAACCCCTTCCTAAGGTTCCATATTTGCGCCGTTTGAGAGCTTCAGCTTTTGAAGCAGCGTTGCCAGCCTCTAACTCAGTCATTGGAAGATGTGACGGGGCTATAGTGTCTACACATGTCGCGTCCCAAACAAGCGGCCGTCCCATCTTCCAAGGAATAAGTGACATACTATCCAGCCTCTTGCCATCGTCGCGTACCAAGCCATTCGGTTCTCCACATTTAATTTAAATTGGGCCTGCGATTTTTACCTGCAAAATGGAACCTATGGAAGTTCATAGATTCGCGCTTACTACGGAATTAATTCCGCATTGGATTTAAATTCTGTAGACGGCTACAGACTTGATGCGCGCAAGGTCTTATATTCGTCTACATGGTGGAATTTATACAATTTTGCACGAACCCATCCACGTGATATCGGAGGTCGTGTGTCTAACTAATTACGTAATTAAGATGTCTTTTAGATGAAAATGTGCCACGATTTTATATATACTAATAAATTCTAGATTTGAGTTTTTTCCTCTATACGTTTCTTTAGATATTTTGGTAAAAACAGAACCGTTATTAAATCATCACATTCATGCAACCGGACTCTGTCCATTTGTCTATATTTATATATGCATGAGTCACAACCGGGGGCTCAATTCCTCTATTACTATCGCGTCGCATCGCAAAATCGCTCAACACTATCGTCTCAAACGTAGGTTTGCCTGATTTCGGTATTCTGTTATTTCCAACGGCGTGCCCGTGGCAAGCCACTCTATAAATTCTACTCTCTCATTCTAAAATTTAATTATTCATATATATATGTTATATATTGTCGACATTTGAACTAGTTGTAATTCTTTTAAGATCTTCTTCTTTTATAATAAATAATAAAGCTTTTTTGTGAGAGAAAATTTACAAGCTTGATTGTGAGTGTGGATTGTCATACATTGGGCAAACAAAGAGGAGCATAAAAACACGAGTAAAAGAACACATTGCTGACATGAAACACACAAGGTCTACGAAGTCTGCGATCAGTGAACACACGCTGGATAAACCCAACCACTACATCAGATTCGATAACCCACAAATCCTCGCGAAAGAGAATCGTTTCATACCTAGAATGATGCGTGAGGCTATTGAAATCAAAAAACACCCAAATTTCAATAGAGAAGATGGTTGGCAAGTACCACCTGTTTGGGATCCAATTATCAAAACTATTAAGACCCAAACCCAGCAAAAACCAGCTGCCAGACCTCAAGACACTGTGAGCTCTTTCTGCGTACAACGGAACACAAACCAACTTGACTGATAATTACTTTTATTTTTCCTTCCACCCATTTTAATATTATATAAAATTATTAGAGCTAGGCATGTTTGCTGAAGAGTTTCTTGCGCCGCTTCTTCTCTTCAAGCCATAACATGTTGCGAAGCGGTAGTAAATTAGATTAGGCTCCCATAGATTAAATAATAACCATAAACAAAATTAAAAATTAAATAATTAAAATTAATAAGTTGGCGGTAGGCTAAATAAAACTTTAACAATACTCGTTGACACTTGACATCTTTGTCTTCCGTGATCACGGCCACTGAAAAGTGGCCGAAACGTCGGAAAAACCAAAATCAAATAAAATTACCGCGCTTAAAACCGTTAAAACGTAGTTTTATTATGTATACAAGTCGCGAAAACTTAAGAAAATATTATCTTCTTCTTTTGTTTACTTATTTATTGGCATACGTTTCTAAAGCACAGCCTATTGTTCTAATGATTTAGCCATCATTAGCCAGGTGCTGCGGATTACGTCGACTATGATACGGGCACATTTGTATCTGTGAGGTATAAAACGACGGCCTGGTGGAGAAAGACGGCACTTCAGCGATAACTACGATCAAGGCGTGACGTGTGTACAATCGGGAATTTAATAATGACAGACTTTGCGCGTTTTATTGAAGTACGACCTTCTGCATTACGTTTGGATTTGTTATGTTCGGTTATATTTGTACCCGTGTTATACGTGTTTGTATAGTTCTAATAAACTCTATAATAATTCCAACGGAATTTTAATTCGAGTCCCGCTAAACTCGTAACAATATGATCAATTACTATAATTTACGTATTTCAATAGAAATTACGACAATTTCAAAAAGATTAACAAAACTTACTTACTTATTTGTATGGTATGAATAACATAGTATATATCTATGTAATATATAAAACTTTTGTATATATATCATTTACGTATTTATGATTAAAATGTAAGTAGTCATATTATATGTTACGTATACCACCGTCGCCATTATCATCTCAATTCGTTCCTGTGGTTGTCTGGAAGAGATCGCTTTTTAGCGATAAGACCGCCCTTCGTGCATCACTTTAGTCTTTAAGTTCACTTCTGTATTGGTGTATAATAAAGTGTTATCTGTCTATCTATCTTTATTAGTATTTACAAACGAAAATTCACGAAATGAATGTTTAAAATTTTAGTAGCTCTTCAATATTCATCTCGGCTTCCTCCATTTCTACTACTGGAAAGCGGTTATCATCGCCTATGGACATTTGAAACATCAAAGTTGCTACAAATGCGCTGCTGCTCTCTTAAGGGAGACTGGAACCTGGTCACTAATATCGGAATACAACTCAAGGTTGTTATGGCGACATACTTTAGACCAGGGGTGGTAGCCATCCAGTCGGGCAAATGCCCTACCACTTGGCTGTGGGTTGTTAAGTCGCCTCTTACGACAGGCCGCCCCAACGCAGGAAATTATATTCTTTCTCCGTTCCTGCACGGAAAATATTTCTGCTATCAATCCGCCGTGAATATGTCGAGAAGATATTGTGGATTCAAAATACGAATTTTTGACACTATCGCAATGGAATCGTACTTTCAATGTCTTCGAAACACCAAGACATTGTAATAGCAGAATTGGGCCTCAGGTTATTGAGTAACTATTGGATTATATGGATATTTAGCAAAAGGCGTATAAGTGAATAAATTTTTAAATTATGTATGAAATTTTTTACAGCCCATTTGTATCTTACAGGTCCGAAGAACAGACCTTGTGTTACTGTAATTAAAAAATCCGCAGAAAAACACACATTGTATATCCCCAAAATAAGCAAGTTACGCTTGTATTATGGATCATATAAAACGGACCACTCTGGGACCGGTCCCAGACACCCAGACCATAGTCAATAACGAAAACTTCCTTAATTTTCACCAAGTCAGGAATCGAAGGCTTCAAAGCCTAGAGCATCGACGCCGGGTTGCTAGTCTATCAGTATTTTATAGGATTCATTTCGGAGAGTGCGGTTGAATTGTTCGACCTGATTGCCTCACACCATTCCATCTTTGGACGACAAGGCGCTCTAGTCTACGCCATCGTTTCACAGTCGAAACGCTACCACCAGTGCGAACTAATCGTTTCGCTTCGATGTTCCTTCTGCGTACGACAAAGTTGTGGAATACACTACCAGAGTCCGTGTTTCCCGAAAAGAACAATCCAGGTGTCTTCAAGTCGTGCTCCATCTTCGACTGCATCATCGTCCGACATTAGGCGTGATCGTGGTCAAACGCGAACCTATCAAAGACTACGTTCCAGTGAGCACAGCCAGCAAAGGCTTTTGTTTTGTTGAAGCAAGGGGAATACACTTCGCTTAGACCTTACGCGACCAGATTAAGCGCCGCACGGCTTGTGTGGGGACATTGATACAAAAGTTCTCATCTACTCCACTAAACCTGAACCTACCTTCCATGTGCCCGCGCTTGTGGTTGGAAGAAAATGAGTTTTAGAACGTAGTTAAACCCATGTTCATCAGCGCATCAAGGCCTGAGTTACTCCGGGAAGCGAAGTAACTCACTTCACCAACAGAGCCAGCAAAATATGTGCCCAACCACAGAGGCCATCGTTGAGTTATTGTATTTAATATTTCGTATTGATTTATACTAGCAGAAGGTGATGTCAGGAGCCTTAAGAACAGACGAGCGTGCATGACAAGAGTTATGAATGTCAAAGAAGCAAGTGAGGTGTGTAAGAATAAGACTGAATGGCGCTCTGTTGTTCGTGCCTACCCCGCAAGGGAACTGGCGTGAAGTTATGTATGTATGTATTGATTTATTTCCAGTTTGACTTGGCGTGTAGGGAATGGAAGCGCACCTTAGTGGGCACTATCCATAGTGCCGGCCTGTTCGCCGCGCTACCTATCACTGCATATGTTTCTGACACGTAAGTTGTTTTTTTTTAATGCATGAGTTCAGCAGACAGGCAGATGGTCTACCTGATGGAAAGTGGTTACCATCGCATATGGACATTCGTAACACCAAAGGTGCGACCAATAAACTGCCGCTCTCTAAAAGGAGACTGGATTCTGGTCACTAATGCTGGAACACAACTCAAGGTTGTTATGACGGCATATTCTTGATAAGGGGTGGATGGCTCCAGACGGGCAAATATTCTACTACCTAGCTGTGAGATATTTTATCGCCTCTTACGACAGGCCGCCCGACCACAGGAGATTGTATTATTTATCGTTCCTGCATGGATAAAACTTTTACCTTCTCTTCTTCTACTCTTTTAACTTCTCCTGGAAAGACATTATTATACAATTCATGTAGCGTATCTTGACTAGATGCTTTATCCTAGAATTTTAATCAAAATTAAATAATCTGAATAAAGAGTTGAGGAATAAATGAGTCGTGCTCTGTGTACTACACATCACCGCCGCCGCCCCATCAAATTTCATAGACAAGGCGCAAAAGCGCTGCTGCTGCTCTTTTGCTACCAAGCGAGCCTCAACAGAGGAGCTGCGGTATGGGAAAGCAGCCAATTTCCGCTTTATCATCATTGTCCAAGCGTTAATTCCCAGTTGCATTCGGTGCGTTTGCTTCGAAGCCTAGGGTCCGCTTTCCTTCTTTTTCTTCTCTACCTCAATCTAAGCATTAACAAAAAGATTTACCAAAAATGAATTATTAATGTGAAGATATTGCTTCGTAGATAGAAAGACAGAATTGATGTTATGAATTTATTTTTAAACAGTAAATATAGAAATTATAATGCAGTGTTTAAAAACAACACTCTTGAAATTTCCAGGTTCGGTCGTCGAACTGCTTTCATCTTGACAGCGGTGTCTGCCGGTGTGGCCGGGGTTATAAGGGCATTCTCACCGAACTACATCATGTACCTGGTGATGGAGTTCCTCGACGCCACCGTTGGTTCTGGAGTTTACAGCACTGGATTTATACTTGGTTTGTTTAAACTGTATCATATTTTTATCCGTGCAGGAACGGAGAAAGAATACAATTTCCTGCGGCCGGGTGGCCTGTCGTAAGAGGCGACTAAACAACCCACAGCCAGGTGGTAGGGCATTTGCCCGACTGGATGGCTACCACCCCTGGTCTAGAGCATGTCGCCATAACAACTTTGAGTTGTGTTCCGGTGACCAGGTTCCAGACTCACTTAAGAGAGCAGCAGCGCATTTGTAGCACCTTTGGTGTTGCAAATGTCCATAGGCGATGGTAACCGCTTTCCATCCAGTGGGCAGTCTGCCTGTCTGCTGAACTCCTGCAATAAAAAAAAAAATAAAAAAAATATTGAACAAAACTCCATGCGTCTTTGCCTTATATTTGCGTTCATTTATCGAAATCAGAAACTTCTGTATCTACCCTCCTTATTAAAACTGCGAGCACATCAAAGCCGAATATGCCAAGAGTGAACGTACAGTTTGCATTTTTTTTATTGCAGGAGATCAGCAGACAGGCAGACGGCGCACTTGATGGAAAGCGGTTACCATCGCCTATGATCATTTACAACACCAAAGTTGGTACAAATGTGCTGCTGCTCTCTTAAGGGAAACTGGAACCTGGTCAGTAATGCCGGAACACAACTCAAGGTTGTTATGGCGACATACTTAAGACCAGGGGTGGTAGCCATCATCACCTGGCTGTGAGTTGTTAAGTCGCCTCTTACGCAAAGTCGCCCGGCCGCAGGAAATTGTATTCTTTCTCCGTTCCTGCACGGATAATGCAGATAATGCATAGAATAGAATAGAATAGAAAACACTTTATTGTTCACCAAATAAACAATTACAAAGAGAATAATTACAGTGATTTAACGGCAAAACAAAATGCGGCCTATCCCTTAAAGCGATCTCTTCCAGGCAACCTGTCTGAGAGGACACTTTTAACAACTTATGTCTAAGTATAATTAAATTAAAAAGAAGTAAAATACAAAAGGAAGTCTATCTATCATTTAAGAGCTATGCTCTTGTCGGTGGAGCCTCCTCCAATCTTCTCTATTATGGGCCAGTTGTTTTACTTCTATGTAAGACACGACACCCACTTTTTCTTTTATTTGATCCATGTATGCTCACCTTGGTCTTCCCTTCCCTCTCCTTGCTTCCACTTTACCTTCGATTAACATGCATAAGAAGGTGTCGTGTCGTAACAAATGGCCAAACATCTTCCCCCTTCTTTCCTCCAGAGTTTTTAAAATTGTGCGTTTCTCCTTTACCATATCCAGTACTTCTTCATTCGTCTTCTTTTCTTTCCAACTTATTCTCTTCATGCGTCTCCAACACCACACCACCAGAAAAATATATATTTTATTATAAACTAAGTTTGTATGTTTGTATGTGTGTCGGTTCAGTATTCGATCACAGAACATCAATTCTAATCTTACTCTTTAATTTCTTTCCAGCAGTTGATTTGGATTTACGTTAGTTTTTAATATCTATGTCTTATTTACCCTTATGTTTGACTAGAGCTTCAATTTTGTTAACATCAATTACCCATTTTAATATTATATAAAATTATCAGAGCTAGGCATGTTTGTTGAAGAGTTTCTTGCGCCGCTTCTTCTCTTCAAACCATAACATGTTGCGAAGCGGTAGTAAATTAGATTAGGCTCCCATAGAGTAAATAATAACCATAAACAAAATTAAAATTAAACAACTAAAATTAACAAGTTGGCGGTAGGCTAAATAAAACTTTAACAATACTCGTTGACACTTGACATCTTTGTCTTCCGTGATCACGGCCACTGAAAAGTGGCCGAAAATTACCGCGCTTAAAACCGTTAAAACGTAGTTTTATTATATATACAAGTCGCGAAAACTTAATAAAATATTATCTATGAAAATGTCTATCTACTATTTGACTATATGTATACAATCCTTTAGGGTTAATATTTGTAATTCAACTGTCTTAATATTGATTACAGGTCTCGAAATGGTGGGTCTGAATCATCGCGTTCTTGGTGGAAATGTCATATCAAGCACATTTGCATTGGGACAAGTGCTCGTTGCACTTGTCGCATGGGGCATCCCCTACTGGCGAACCCTCACACTGGTCATCTATGCACCTTCAATCCTCTTTTTTGTATACTACTTCTTCCTTGAAGAAAGTGTGAGATGGCTGCTTAGCAAAGGAAATAAGAAAGAAGCAGCTAGAATCATCTTCAAAGCTGCAGCAATGAACAAGAAAAAACTTTCAGTTGAGACTGTTAAAATGTTGACAGATGATCCGAAAGGTGAAGAGGAGACAGGACCAAAGAAAGTAACGCAATCTGACCCTGTAGAGCATGAGAGTAAATCATCTATATTTATGCAAGTCATACGATCAAAAGTGATTATGGTCAGATTGATAATTTGTTCTTTCTGGTGGATCACACTGACCTTCATCTATTACGGCTTATCAATAAACTCTGTGTCTTTAGCCGGAAATAGTTACGTGAACTACATTCTGACATCGTTAGTAGAGATCCCAGGATACTGTGCTAGCGTGTTGACCCTGGACAGGTTTGGGAGGAAAAGTTCCATTATGACAGCATTCTTCATCTGTGCAATTTCCCTGATTACGTTGCCGTTTATACCAAGTCGTAAGTATCATCTATTATAGACATCAATAGTTCTAGTGACAGTTCGTTAATGATATTGCTGTAGTAGCTAATTATAAATAGATTTTTGTTTTTAGAATTACAATAATAGGTCATAGAGCTCTTTCTTCATCATGCTCACTTCTGTACTTCTTTATAATGTTGAATATTTTTCGTAACACAATCTTTTCATAATTACGTTATATGCAATAAGCACTTATAGTGTCTAGATTAGATAGTAGTTAGACTGTAGAATTATATTTCAGACATCATTTGGATGCAGACAGTCCTCAACATGATCGGAAAGCTCTGCATCAGTATGGCCTTTAGCAGCATCTATATCTACACCGCTGAGCTATTCCCGACGCAAACGAGACACGGATTGCTGGGTACCTGCTCTATGTTTGGCAGGATAGGCTCTCTGGTTGCACCTCAGACTCCTCTGTTGGTAAATATTTTATTACTATTTAAATTGAATCTTTAAGTAACTGTATATCTTTACCGTTTACATTATCTGTCCTTTTATTACACCTTGTCTTGTCTTAACACACATCTGTATTATAATTACCGCGGGGGGCCTTTAGCTTGCTAGGAGAGCAAAGGACCTTCTACCCCCGCACAACGAAGTGGGGTGTGTTCTCCCAGGGCTCACTCCAGGCACTTTATTGCGCTGGATCGACTGGGCGTAACTATGTCCTAAATCTCAGCCTTTCCAACACAAACAAAAGCGCACGGTCGACAGGGAGGAGGGGGTTTTTAGTGGGTATTGGGGTTGCTCGCTCGTGCAGCAACGCTCGGAGTCTTCCACACTATTCTGTGACGTCGATCGCGGACGGAGCACCGCCAAGAGCATACTATTGTTGCAGTGTTATCGCCCCCCGACCGACGCGTGTCGTTCCCCCAGCAACGACCCAATTTGTGCGTAAATCGGTTAAGCATTTTCCCTCGCCTCAAAACAAAAAAAAAACATCTGTATTATAATATTGTTCTATTACTACTATTTATAAATACGATAGGTGTCAGTCACGTAAATGTCCCATGTCATCAGTAATAGTAATAATAATAACCCGCAAGGGGGCTTTGTGGCGAAGCTTTAGTGAGTAGCGATACCTCGTACCTGACTCCGGGGGCCAAGCCAAGGCCCCCGCCTCCGTGATTGTCTTGGCCAGCCGGCGCGGAGTGGAGATCGCTAGAGCTAAGACTCAAACTCCAGGGGTGGAAGTGATAAATGGCATCACGTCAGAAGTAGCTTCGGTGAACCTGCAGCCCACCTCTCTACAACCCTTAGCCACTTACACCCATGTTGCCCCTGTCTTTATGGCATTTTTTGGGGCCCATGCAGGGAGTGGCGAGTCACCGTCTGTCCATTTTTTCCATGTTACCTGAACATTGCGACGGGCAGACGCCATAGTCGTACTTTTTGTCCTTATTTCCCGCAATAGTTCTACACTGGCCGGGACTTGTCCTTGGGTGCATTGTTATATGGTGTAGACAGGGATAATCGCCGGTCAGTGTCACGCCACATTTACATTAAATTTGTCAAAGGGCCTCTACGTGTTGGCCTTACCATGGCCCCAAGCAAGCCCTCCAAATGTCCGGGCCATTGTTATGGCCCGTGGTGTTGAAAGACATACAAATAATAATAACAGCCAATAAATGTCCCGCTGCTGGGCTCGGGCCTACTATTATAGGGGGAACAGACAGTACACGCGTGTTCAAAGTAGGGATGCAAACAAAACATCGATGTTTCCAAACATCGATGTATCGTTCATAAAAATCGATGTTTTAACATCGATGTTGAAACCAAAACATCGACGATACATCGTTGTTCAAGAACGATGTTTTATGAACGATGTTTTATCGTACATAGACGTAACGCGCCATCTTGTGCTCTATTGTTCATATTTTTTCTTATTGCCAGTAATAATTTATAATATAAAAGTTGATTATTATATCTATTTCTTTCATTTCTATTAAAAATACCATTTTTCTTAGATGTACATTTATTTTAAATGGCGATAGGGATGTGATAGTGTGTACCCACGCTGTTGAATAGTAAGTACGGTAGTGAATGTGGGTAAGGGAAAAGACATATAAATAGAATAAACATAGTATTTAGTAGAATGAGAGCATGGAGATGCAAAGATTGCAAAGATAGAGTAACAGTGGCATAAAAGGATGATGTTAGTGAAAGCAAGAATTAAGAAAGGTGTACTAAGTTGGTTTGGGCGATACATCGATGTTAAAAAAAAACGATGTTTCATTTGCATCGCACGAATAAGCGTCAAAAGCTTATGTAAATGGTTATAAAAAAACGTCGATATATCGTTCATAAACGTCGATATTTTTAACATCGATATTTCACTTTTGAAAACATCGATATCCTAAAATCGATGTTTTTTATGAGCGAAGTTGCATCCCTAGTTCAAAGCAGTTTGGCAAGTTTGACACATCGGTTATGTCCATCTGCAGGTTGCATCACGATGTTTTCCTTCACCATTGTTAGCACGTGGTGAATGTGCCCGGATTTCCAGAGAATACTTAAGGAATGTTTTCGGGCATCTGAATAGTAACCGCTGGTTAGCAAATAGTACAACATTGCGCGTCCGTTGTTGTGTATTCAAACAGTAACAAATATGAATACTCATCACTTACATACCACGTAGAACATTTACCTCCGCTAGCACTTTACACAATCATATAATACAAGACATGAAAGTAGAGTAAACGCGGTTGAGATGCGAGCACTGCGCAAAATCTGCGGAGTGACGCTCGCGGACCGCGTTCGTAATACCGAAGTAAGAAAGAGAGTTGGTCTGAAAGAGAGTGTCGGGGGAAGGTAAGGAAAGGAATGCTCCGGTGGTTCGGGCATGTGGAAAGAATGCATGATGAAAGAATGACTAAACAGATATACAATGCAAAAGTGGATGGATGCAGAAGTCATGGAAGGCCACGACACACCTTCCATGATCAAATTGATCGTGTACTAGCGGAGGGTAATGTCAGGAGCTTTAAGAACAGACGAGTGTGCATGACAAGAGTTATGAATGTCAAAGAAGCAAGTGAGGTGTGTAAGAATGGGCCTAAATGGCGCTCTGTTGTTCGTGCCTACCCCGCAAGGGAACTGGCGTGAAGTTATGTATGTATGTATGTATGTATGTATATAATACAAGTCGAATAGTTCACTGAGCCAGCCATTGATATTGTTTTTGTATATAGGTATATGCACGTTCCGAAGTTTAGAGTCCCATGGTTCGTAGATAAGTGTCGCAAAACGCGCCGACGCCGCTGCATTTCGCGCGTACTCGGTGTTGGGGGGGAAAGACATAGATATATATTACATATTACTATACATAATAAAACTACGTTTTAACGATTTTGGATTTCCGACGTTTCGGCCACTTTTCAGTGGCCGTGATCGCGGAAGACAAAGATGTCAAGTGTCAACGAGTATTGTTAAAGTTTTATTTAGCCTACCGCCAACTTGTTCATTTTAATTTTGTTTATGGTTATTATTTACTCTATGGGAGCCTAATCTAATTTACCAACGCTTAGGGAAAACTGCCTAACGTGCATGCTGTTTGGCCCAGAGTCGAAGCAGTATGAAACGCTGATTCGTCAACCACTGAACTATTACGACTGCATATTAACAAAAATATACGACACACCTTCCATGATCAAATTGATCGTGTACTAGCAGAAGGTGATGTCAGGAGCCTTAAGAACAGACGAGCTTGCATGACAAGAGTTGTGAATGTCAAAGAGGCAAGTGAGGTGTGTAAGAATAAGCCTAAATGGCACTCTGTTGTTCGTGCCTACCCCGCATGGGAACTGGCGTGAAGTTATGTATGTATGTATGTATTAACAAAAATAGAATATTTAAATAATTTGTAATATTTCAGATGCAATACATGGAATCTCTGCCGTACCTTATCTTCGGCGTGATGGCGGCGTGCTCTGGGCTGCTGATGCTGCTCACGCCGGAGACCCTGAAGACGAAGCTCCCGGATACGGTCCACCAGGCGGAGAACATCGCAGTGGCACCACGGACCAAGCGGAACACCACAGACATCATCGCTGAATAGTTCTTAAGATGATTTATTTTATAGGACTGAATTGTTAGCAAAATACAAGAATGATTGCGTAAATATTGTTACGAGTGTGGGACTCGAAATTAAAATGCCGTTGGAATTACTATAGAGTTTATTAGAACTATACAAACACGTATAAAACAGGTACAAATAAAACTAGACATTACTTGTTACAATCTGCACGATCAATAACAAGCGCAAATTCCGTCACTATATCGCTTGTCGAATGTACACGTCTTGCTTGTATCGTAATCATTGCTCGACTGCCTCACCCCTCCGTTCGGGCATTGTTTTATAGTAAACTGTACAATACACAATGGAAGCTCGTGGGCTGGGTTCTTCCAAGAAAATGTAATTTGCACTAACAATAAGGATTTAGTTCGACACTAATGACGGCCATAAACAAGTACGATAACAATAGGCTATTGTCTAATTGCAAATTTTAAATACGAAGTAAACAAAGAACTCCGAATGCGGGAGGGGCAATAAACCAGGTGCGCGTTTCTTTGTCGATATGTAACAATATGACCATATCTCTGAATTTCGTAATGAGCTTGTATGGCTGCCTATTGGCTTTCGCCGGAATGTTCACTTCTGCACAATATCCTATTCAATCCCTGTACTCCCCTATATTTGAAGGAACTTCTTAGTTTCCTCTACCAATGTCATTCCTGCAATTTGCGCTCAAATGAAAATCTTTTGTTAACACTTCGTCCTTCGTAGGAAATTCTTTTGTCGTACAGGCTACACGCCTGTAGAACTCCTTCCCCTTGAAAATTGGATAAGCTACATCAGTTTCTACATTTAAACACTTTCTCTCTTTTCTTTTACCATATCCCAATTACTTGGGGTCGGCACAATATGTGTTTTCCTTCCACACTCTTCTATTCTGACATACCTCTTCTGTCACACCGCATATCATCATGTCACCCTTCACACAATCCATCCATCTTTTTTTTGGTCTACCTTTAAATTTGTACCCATCGATCTTGTAGTATAACATTCTTTTTGTCACGTGACTTTCATCCCTCCTCATTATATGCCCATACCAACTTAATCTTCTTCCTCTCAATTTTTCTGTCACAGGTGCAACTTTCAAAGATCCCCTTATGTACTCATTTCTCACCTTATCTATTCTTGTAACACCACACATCCATCTCAACATTCTCATCTCAGCATACATATAAACACTTTACTGACCATTAATTTTGTCTATTAAATAAAATTTGTTGCAATAAATAGAATTACATTATTGTTCGCATGTTTATATTATTATATATCTATGTATTGTAATTATACATACTAGTGGTGGGAGTTTTTGGCGGGAACTGAAAGGGGACGTTGTGCTGTGCAGTTTTATTTTCTAAAAATGTGTAAAATTACTCTAAAATGAACAATAGTTGTAGGCTATTGACAGTTTTTGAGCAGTAATGATGTGTTTTTGCGAGAAATTTGAACTATATAGCCAAATGTGGCCTTTCAAGTCTTCACAAGAACTCCGTTTGAATGACGTCGATTGTAGCCAATACAACGGCGTCTGGCTTAAAGGCCTAGTTGCCAAGCCTTAAACCTAAAAAAAAAACATACTAGTGGTCGCCCAATGTTCGAAATTCGACCATAATTAATTTAAATTATAAGTTTGAACATATTTAACGTTCTGTTGTCAAAGACTATACTTCTATAGTCACAGATTTCGCTATGGCTACACTGTTAGTTTGACTTGAATAATAAACAAAAGAGTATATATGCGTGTGTGTGTCAAATACATGGTAGTGTGTGTAATGTTTTTTTTTTATTGATTTAATGTATTTTTTATGCATATTTTTTTTTAAACCTTCTGCTCTCCTTATGTATATATAATCTATAGGTGTGCGAAATTTCATACTTCGCCGTCCGTGCAATTTTCGTAAAAAGGGGTACAAAGTTTTTGCTTCACGTATTAATATAATGATTATTGATGGCAGTTGCTTCTTATAATAATATAATATAATAGCAGCCCATAAATGTCCCACTGCTGGGCTCGGGCCTCCCACTATAGGGCAACGGACAGTATACCCGCCACGCTTGTCCAAGGCGGCTTGGCAGGTTTGACACATCGATTATCTCGATGTGCAGGTTGCATCATGATGTTTGCCTTCACCGTTATTAGCACGTGGCAATTGTAACAATATGCACATGAGGTCAGAAAACTGCCTACGCGGTGCATGCGTTCCAGCCAGGATCGAATCCGCGCCCTTTGGGTCTGGGACGCGTGGGCTAGCCATTACGCTACCACGACTTATATTTAAGAAGTTGCTTCTTGTTTTTGGAAATTAAAACTCGATGTAATAATGGACTGTATGATTATTATTGAATTATGAATATACATAGAATGAGTACAACAAAATATGCAAGAGAGTCGTCGTTGAGTACAATGTATGAATGACTGAAGAATGTCTGAATTAATTAGTGATCAGTGTTTAAATTAGCAATTTTTGCCTCCTATATCCCGCATCCCGTCCGACGCCTAGCTGCTAATTGTGCTAGCTATGGGCGTCGGCGGTATGCGGGGCGCGGAGAGTAGATGTGCTCCGGCGGGAGGGTCAGGGGGTGCTCTCTGTTCGCAACAATGATGTATAGTAATTTATTATTATTTATTTTTGTTTCTTTTTTCATTGTTTTTGATTACGATTGAACTAGTTTTAATTTAGTTAAACCACCAAGTATTATTTATTTTTCTTTTAGTCTACTTGCACACGGTTGCCTGAAAGAGGAAGGCCGCCCATTGTTCTAATGGAAATCGAAGTAAATACTTGGAAATATAACTAGTTATTCCAGTGGAAGCTTGAATTGCAAAAGCGTCTCTCCAATTCATCTTCTGTTATACTCTTTATGTACTCTGTGGGAGAGAGACAATTTAATTTATAACAGATTTTTTGGCGAGAACTGAAAGGAGATGTTGTGCTGTGCAGTTTTATTTTCTAAAAATGTGTAAAATCACTCTAAAATGAACAATAGTTGTAGGATATTGATAGTTTTTGAGTAGTATTTATGTGTTTTGTGAGAAATGTGAACTGTATAGTCAAATGTGGCCTTTCGAGTTGTCACATGAACTCCGTTGAATGGTGTGGATTGTAGCCTACAATACAACTGCGCCTGGCTTAAAGGCCTAGTTGCCAAGCCATTAACATATAATAAAAAAAAATATTTATAACATTTATATATGGCATTACATACTTATCTATGTACATATGTATATATCCAGTATTTAGTATTTTACTACTAAACTATAACGGAGGTATATTAGTTTACAGGTTTAAGTAATGGCGAACAATAAACACTTTTCATTAATTCAATAATAAGGTTAAATAGATTATTTGCCTGTAAATCTTGTACAAGTTTGTATTAGCTAGACCCGGGCACGTTTTATCCGTGCAGGAACGGAGAAAGAATACAATTTCCTGCGTTGGGGCGGCCTGTCGTAAGAGGCGACAAAACAACCCACAGCCAGGTGGTAGGGCGTTTGCCCGACTGGATGGCTACCATCCCTGGTCTAAAGTATGTCGTCATAACAACCTTGAGTTGTGTTCCGGCATTAGTGACCAGGTTCCAGTCTCCTTTAAGAGAGCAGCAGCGCATTTGTAGCACCTTTGGTGTTATAAATGTCCATAGGCGATGGTAACCGCTTTCCATCAAGTGGGCCGTCTGCCTGTCTGCTGAACTGCTGATATTACTCATTGGAAAAATCAATCTATTAACTATGGATTTTTAACTTACATATATCACTTTGGTTGATTCATTCAATTTGAAGGACAGAGATAAAATGACTAATGTCGGTTTAACGCGCAATTGAAACCAAAGCCGCAGACCCGCTGACACAACCCGGCGGCCTATTTCAAAAGAATTATGTCAGCAACATGCGCGCGTGCGTGTTGCCCGCCGACATATTCCCGGCATGTCGGCGGCTTGTGTACGCAAACGTTCAATCCCGGCGACTCTCAAGCTATAATGACTTGTTGAATTTTTTGTTGCTCATAGGTATATTGACTTAGTATTTAAAATATGACTCAAAATTGGACGTAGTTTAGCAGAAACGACCTAACACACAAAAAGTCGTTTTTGAGTTATTGAGGTTTTAAGTTTAGACAAAAATTGCTGGTAAATTGGTATATACAACTCATTTTTGACCACAATGTGGGGTGAGTCCTTTCTGCTAACCTACGTCCAATTGTTACAATTGTTAACCGACTTCAAAAAAAGGAGGAGGTTCTCAATTCGTCGGGATCTTTTTTTTATGTATGTTCACCGATTACTCCGAGATTTATGATCCGATTTACGTGATTCTTTTTTTGTTCGACGCGGAATAGCTTTCATTTGGTCCCCTAAAAATTTGACATAGTTTGGCTCAGTAGTTTTCATTTTATGGTCATTTTTTTTTATGAAAAAAAAATTCCATTCCGTTCCATATGTACACCGATTACGCTGAGATTTATGATCCGATTTACGTGATTCTTGTTCAGTTTGATGCGAAATAGTTGCCATTTCGTCCCCTAAAAATTTAACATAGTTTGGCCTAGTAGTTTTCATTTTACGATCATTTTTTTGTTCCCGTTTCATGGGACCTATATTTTTTAAGGAGCGCGGCACCTTTCGTATGTCTACCCATACATAGCTAGACTTTAAAATGTTTTAGATAATACATATTAATAATAATAGCTTTAGAAATAAGTTATTTTATACTTTTTAGTTTTTTAATTTTTGAAGTCGGTTTTTTTAAACGAAGTTTTTTTATTTTTTTAGTCTATTAGAAAGTGGACCGTAATATTAAAATTTAAATTGTGTTTTTAATTATGTGCAATATTAGTGAAAATATAAGATATTTTCTTAAGTGGTTGCCGTTGCCAGGCGTTGGGAACACCAGTGATGACGCCAACGCGTTGCCAGCCTTCAGCATGAAGGATGAGTTAGAGTAATCAGACAGGAGGAATGTGATACAAGGGATAGGTTATGGGATTGGAGTAGAAGGCTAAGATATGGAAGGTTGGATAATTGAAGGAGGAAGTTTTCCATCGAAACTCCCGGAAGTTCCGTACCGGAATGTACTATAAGGTATAGGTTGTCTGGAAGAAATCGCTTTTTAGTGATAAGACCGCCCTTTGTGCATAATGATACACAGTTTTAGTCTGTAAGTTCTTTTTTTTGTATTAGTGTACAATAAAGAGTTATTGATTGAGTCATATAATTTAAAATAATTATATAATTTACTAAAATTGATACGCTTGTTTTTTTATCATATATGCTGTAAAAGGTTTAGATTTTTTTTATTGCAGGAGTTCAGCAGATAGGCAGACGGCCCACTTGATGGAAAGCGGTTGCCATCGCCTATAGACTAAAGACCAAAAGTGTTACAAATGTGCTGTTGCTCTTTAAAGGGAGACTGGAACCTGGTCACTAATGCCGGAACACAACTGAAGGTTGTTATGGCGACATACTATAGACCAGGGGTGGCAGCCATACAGTAGGGCAAATGCTCTACCTGGCTGTGGGTTGTTTTGTCGGCTCTTACGCAAGGTCGCCCGGCCGCAGGAAATTGTATTCTTTCTCCGTTCCTGCACGGATAAAAGAAATGTCTTACTTACTTACTCCGTTGGGTCAGCGACCCAAAGTGGGTCTTGGCCTTCGAAATGAGAGCATGCCACTTTTCTCGGTCCTGTGCGGTTTCTTGCCAATACTCTGTCCATCCAGCGATATTTGGGACGGCCGACCGGGCGCCGACCTACCGGCCGTCCCAAATATGCTTTCCTCACGCTGCGATCCTCTCCCATCCGTTCTACGTGACCGAGCCAGCGGAGGCGGTGAGCTTTTATTTCTCCTATTATGTTAGGCTCGGACTCGGACCCTCCAGCTACTATCCTCTCTTTTTGTTGGACCCAGAATCTTGCGGAGAACCTTCCTTTCTGCTACTAAAAGCTGATTCTCCTCCTTGAGGGTAAGCGTCCAAGCTTCGCACCCATACATCAGGAAAAGAAATGTCAAATTGGCTCAAAATGTGGGATCAAACTTTCATATTATTCAAGTGACTTTCATAATAATTGAATTAAGTACGCTATTTTTCATATACTAGTTACATGACGGCCTCTGTGGTCTTGGCCGGCCGAACTCGTTGAAACGCAGGGGCTCCGGGTTCAATTCCTGGCATGGTAAATTTTGTAAACGAACTTTCTGTCATTTACTGTGGTCTGGGTGTCTGGGATCGGCCCCAGAGTGGTTCGTTGCATATTACCCATAACACAAGCGTAACTTGCTTAGCTTGGGGATATACAATGTGTGCATTTGTCTACCGGTTTTTTTTTATTTATAACAGTCGTACGTACAAGGTAGTACCGTCATGTAGTACGAAGAGACAGTAGGAAAATCATGGTTAGGTGACTGCCTGCACTACACAAATAAATTTGCTGACAAAACTTAATATTACATTTAATTTTGTAAGAACTCGTCCACGCCATGTAGGATTTGCTCGTTTTTGAACAGCGCCATCTAGTTTAATTTTGTGAAACAAAGTAAACAATACATCGATACTTGTGTTTTAGAAGACGACGTTAGCAATATTTATTTTATTTTGACGTGAACAGGGACCGAAGAATTGGTACAAAGATGATGAATCATGAAGCATTATGAACAGTTTTTCGATTATTTTTTTAATACGGATAGTCGAAAACGAAGAGAACCGTAGTCTCTGCGAAAGCCAAAGGTATGTAGACCCTCTGTGATTCGGATCGAGTCTAGAGGCCTAATTCTGCTGTTAATACATACATAACTTCACGTCAGTTCCCTTGCGGAGTAGGCACGAACAACAGAGCGCCATTCAGGCTTATTCTTACACACCTCACTTGCTTCTTTGACATTCATAGCACTTGTCATGCCCGCTCGTCTGTTCTTAAGGCTCCTGACATCACCCTCTGCTAGTACACGATCAATTTGATCATGGAAGGTGTGTCGTGGCCTTCCACGACTTCTGCATCCATCCACTTTTGCATTGTATATCTGTTTAGTCATTCTTTCATCATGCATTCTTTCCACATGCCCGAACCACCGGAGCATTCCTTTCCTTACCTTCACCCCGACACTCTCTTTCAGAGCAACTCTCTTTCTTACTTCGGTATTACGAACGCGGTCCGCGAGCGTCACTCCGCAGATTTTGCGCAGTGCTCGCATCTCAACCGCTTAACTTATTTATAAATCAATATTGTTATATTAATTTTGGGATGCATTGATACTGTAAAAACCGTAACAACTTTGTACATGCATTACGCAATAAATATATATTCTATTCTATTCTATTCTAAGGTTTTACACATAATCAATTCTTTTGAAAAATATTGTGTATGAAATCTTAGCTTAAACATAGGCTATAATTATAAATATAGTAATTCTTAACGTGTGGTCGCTCCTTAACTGGTTTCATAATAAATTTTAATATAATCACTTGTTAACTTTCGTATTTATAAATATATCCAACTTACACGTAATATATACATTGATTTGTGTGATTTTATTGTATGTAGATAGAACTATAAATAACCTACTATATATAACAGTCTGTCGTGTATTATAACACTAATAATATAAACCTGTTGTGCTATTGTGAACACATATATGTATGTTGTTTTCGGCATTGGATGTTGACTTATACGACTTTTAAGGATATATTATTGAAAAATATATGATAATTTTTGTTACATATTATGATGGTTTTATTATGAGATCCCTGCATTAAGAATCTATGCTAATAAAATTTAAGTACCAACTGTACAGTAATTCTTTTTTTTTATTTTTTTATTGCAGGAGTTCAGCAGACAGGCAGACGGCCCACTGGATGAAAAGCGGTTATCATCGCCTATGCACATTTGCAACACTAAAGGTGCTACAAATGCGCTGCTGCTCTATTAAGTAAGTCTGGAACCTGGTCATTAATGCCGGAACACAATTCAAAGTTCTTATGGCGGCATGCTCTAGACCAGGGGTGGTAGCCATCCAGTCGGACAAATGCCCTACCACTTGGCTGTGGGTTTTTGGTCTCCTCTTACGACAGGCCGCCCGGCCGCAGGAAGTTGTATTCTTTCTCCGTTCCTGCACGGATAATTCATACGTTCCGTATTATAAATGACCCTTTTAAAAATTTATTTGTCTTGAATACGTTCAGAAACGGCCCAACGAACTTTAAGGAACCTAAATTTTCATGTGATAAATTTAGATGTTTTGCAGAATTTAAAATACACGATATTCACGCGCAAATGTCACAGGCACCGCTAGTTTAAATTCTACATACATACATAACTTCACGCCAGTTCCCTTGCGGGGTAGGCACAGACAACAGAGCGCCATTTAGGCTTATTCTTACACTTACACTCTTAAGTTCCAACTTTAATTAATTTATTTATTTATTTAATTTGTTTGGGAAACATACAATAATTAATATTCTTAAATATAAAACACAAAATTAATACATATATCAATCAAGTTTCCACTAAAAAACTAATATTATAAATGTGAACATAAGTTATGAATGTCAAAGAGGCCAGTGAGGTGTGTAAGAATAAGCCTAAATGGCACTCTGTTGTTCGTGCCTACCCCGCAAGGGAACTGGCGTGAAGTTATGTATGTATGTATGTGAACATAAGTTGGTTACGCTTTCTCGCGTCCGCGGCAACTCGCCATGGCGATCGAGGTATGCGGCGTGTCGTGGAGGGGGATGTCCTGCACAAGCTTTTGTTTTTGGATTTTATGGCTTGGCAGCTAGGCCTTTAAGCCAGATCTTACATTCAATGTAGTTACTTCATTTTCTTAAACCTATGTGTAGCACAGCTGAACTGTAGGTTATCAGCTAGTGCCATTCAACGGAGTTCTTGTGACAACTCAAAAGGCGACATTTGACAATACAGTTCACATTTCTCATAAAACACATAATTACTACTCAAAAACTATCAATATCCTGCAACTATTGTTCATTTTTGAGTAATTTTACACATTTTTAGAAAATAAAACTGCACAGCACAGCATCTCCTTTCAGTTCCCGCCAAAAACTCCTGCACAAGCTTCGCGCCCTTCTAGATTTAGTGCTGTACGAGTCCTCATCGACCTGTTTATCTATTTCGATCTTGCTTGCATTACTGTGTTAAACACTTCTTTAATTTATTATGGGCTGTAATTATTTTATAATAAAACTACGTTTTAACGGTTTTAAGCGCGGTAATTTTATCATACATTGGGCAAACAAAGAGGAGCATAAAAACACGAGTAAAAGAACACATTGCTGACATGAAACACACAAGGTCTACGAAGTCTGCGATCAGTGCACACACGCTGGATAAACCCAACCACTACATCAGATTCGATAACCCACAAATCCTCGCGAAAGAGAATCGTTTCATAACTAGAATGATGCGTGAAGCTATTGAAATAAAAAACACCCAAATTACAATAGAGAAGATGGTTGGCAAGTACCACCTCATCAAAACTATTAAGACCCAAACCCAGCAAAAACCAGTTCCGTGATCACCAAAATCAAATAAAATTACCGCGCTTAAAACCGTTAAAACGTAGTTTTATTATGTATACAAGTCGCGAAAACTTAAGAAAATATTATGTAATTACTTTAATTATAAAAGAAAACCGCACGTGCGTAACGTGTGACGACTTTAATAATAATAAAAAATACACATAAAAAAATCAAAAGAACCTCTATGTTCTAAATACAAAAATTTAGTATATTTGGTACATACATACATACATACATAACTTCACGCCAGTTCCCTTGCGGGTAGGCACGAACAACAGAGCGCCATTTAGGCTTATTCTTACACACCTCACTTGCTTCTTTGACATTCATAACTCTTGTCATGCACGCTCGTCTGTTCTTAAGGCTACTGACATCACCTTCTGCTAGTACGCGATCAATTTGATCATGGAAGGTGTGTCGTGGCCTTCCACGACTTCTGCATTCATCCACTTTTGCATTATATATCTGTTTAGTCATTCTTTCATCATGCATTCTTTCCACATGCCCGTATAATAGTTGAGTATTGAATATGACTTCAGTTGCCTCTCCGTCACGTTAAAATAAAATTTAAATTTTATTCTGGTGCGTGGGAGGTTTGCATATCTGGGGCCCGATTATGGTATTTCAATATCTTCGCGTTGCGAAGGTATTCAAAGTACGATTCCATTATATAAATTTTCAATACTAACTGAATGTAACAAACCAGAAGTCTTAGTACAGAAGACTAGACCTAATTACATGCGACCGAGATCTGACACATGTAAATATATTATACCTAAATATAATAATGTGTATGGGACAAGGCGCGAGGAATATATGATACCAAATATTATAAATGATCTCCCAGAGGACCTGCAAACCAAGTACGAAAATAACCATAAATTAATCAAGTATAATCTTAAAAGATTATATACTGATTCCCAAAGCGGACCATCATGTGCAGTCCTGGGACTTAAATGAGAACCATATACTAGAATGATGATACCCCTCCGCTTTATTATCAAATCGGAACTAAACACTAGAATGATGATAACCCCTACGCGCCTCTGCTCCAATTTATTAAAATAAAAATATAGTGTACACGACTCCCTGCGGCACGAATAAACGCATGAGGTTTCTGTGCCACAGTTCAAATGTGAATGTAATGTATATGAATGTAAGCATATTGGATAATAAATTAAAAAAAAAAAAAAAATTGCGATAGCATCAAAAAATCGTATTCTACTAAATCCGCAATATCTTCTCGATATCGTCGTGGCAGAGTAAATGGTGTTACATATCTTGCTCGTGTATACATTTTTGAAGATAATAACTTGACAGAATTTACTTACTGCAAATCTGTATTCTACAAATTCTCAACAATAATATTACTACTGTTAAAAAGATATCAATTCTATTCAGACAAGGTTTTATATAAAATATTAAAATTTTTATTAAATCAAAATTAAATTCTTCAATGCTACAAATGATAGTTTTAATTCATATAGAGGGGCCATAACTAGAATATAATATTTGAAAAATAAAATTAAAAAATTAAAATAAATTCATATTACCAGTAGCAAAAATGACATTTGCCGAAATGAGTGTTGTAAAGTTACCAACATAAATATTTTCTGAAGTTTTCGCGACTTTTATACATAATAAAACTACGTTTCAACGGTTTTAAACGCGGCAATTTATTTGATTTTTGTTATTCCGATGTTTCGGCCACTTTTCAGTGGCCGTGATCACGGAAGACAAAGATGTCAAGTGTCAACGAGTATTGTTAAAGTTTTATTTAGCCTACCGCCAACTTGTTCATTTTAATTATTTAGTTTTAATTTTGTTTATGGTTATTATTTACTCTATGGGAGCCTAATCTAATTTACCACCGCTTCGCAACATGTTATGGCTTGAAGAGAAGAAGCGGCGCAAGAAACTCTTCAGCAAACATGCCTAGCTCTAATAATTTTATCCGTCCGCGTGGAATTTGTTTTCAAAGCCCCCCCCCGATTTTGAAACATTTTTCATTGCTGCTCCGCTCCTATTGGTCTTAGCATGATGATATATAGCTTATAGCCTTCCTCGATAAATGGGCTATCCAACACTGAAAGAATTTTTCAAATCAGACCAGTAGTTCCTGGGATTAGCGCGTGTAAACAAACAAACTGTTCAGCTTTATATATTAGTATAAGACAAGATTAAAATGGGTGGAAGAAAAAATAAAAGAAATTATCAGTCAAGTTGGTTTGTGTTCCGTTGCACGCAGAAAGAGCTCATAGTGTCTTGACAATACTAGTTGACACTCGACACCTTTGTCTTACGTGATTACGGCCACTAAAAAGTGGCCGAAACGTCGGAATAACAAAAATCTGTTCTCAAACTGTTAAAACGTCGTTTTGTTAAGTTACCAACATTTATTTCGCGAGTTTTCACATATGCCACAGGCATGTCATTGGAATTAACAGAATACCGAAATCAGGCAAAACTACGATTGAGACGATAGTGTCGGGCGTTTTTGATGTCATAGTAACAGCAGAATTGCGCCCCTAATGGGCATGTCATCCTAAAAGTTTATCATGTTCTTGAAAAAATATTGTTTTGATCTGATTCGTAAGCAGCGTACAAAAATTTTGTTGCTTTAGGTATATTTTAAAAGGTTAACAGTGTATTAATTCTAAGTAAAATATGAGCAAATGCCTTGTTTATAAGTTTAAAGCAGTCTAATTCCAGCACAGCTTTGCCCTCCGGGTTTGCCTACATCACAAATCGGGAACTAGTTATAGTATAGTAAAATATGTTAGGAGTATCGAGTTTGTGCAAATAATTTCGATTCGTGAATTTCAAAAATGTAATTTATACAGTTACCAGCTGACCCGGCAAACTTCGTATCGCCTCAGAATCAATAAATAAAAAACGTTGATTTCTGAACGACGGGACGAACATCAAATTTTTGACAGGTGGGAATAGTTTCTAAGGGAAAGCGAAATTGTTGTTTTTACTATATTCCAAGCATTTTTTTCATATTTACTCACCTTTTAAACCTTCCCTGGACTTCTACAAATAATTCGAAATTAGCGAAATCAGTCCAGCCGTTCTCGAGTTTTAGCGAGGCTAACGAACAGCAATTGATTTATATATATATATATATATATATATATATATATATATATATATATATATATATATATATATTCAAATTCAAATGTTTTTATTCAAAATAAGTTCCACTGGAGAACACTTTTTGAAGGTCATACGTGTAAGTTAAATTTAATTTTTTACTTCCTATTCTATGTACACCGCTTCGCAACGTGTTGATGCTGTAAAGGAGAAGAAGCGGCAAGAAACTCCCCAGCAACACGTCTAGCTAAATATTGTGCCTCTTTATATTTCATATTCTATTTATATCTCAAATTCTTTTTTTTAATAAGTTTTGTACAGAAGTATGTTACAGAATCACTTTTTGAAGAATTAATGGAGTTGTAGCAAACAATGCATACTCAATAAGACCAAGACAATAAAAGGAAATAAAAATAATATTATAGTTATAATAATGACATGACGTGCTAAAATGTTATATATATATCTTAATATATATAAATGACGTGTCACGTTGTTTGTCCGCGATGGACTCCAAAACTACTTGACCGATTTTAATCAAATTTGCACACCGTGTGCAGTTTGATCCGACTTGAAAGATAGGATAGCTTACATTTGGACCTGGTAGGTGGCGCTACAATCGGGTTCTAAATTTTATTTTTTCAGGGCAGAACAACGTCTGCCGGGACAGCTAGTATTAATTTATATATATATATATATATATATATATATATATATATAGCTCTCTGCCTGTCTGACATCACATCACGAACTACTTACTATACCGGCTAAATATATCATTGCATTTTTACTTGAGTATAATACGAGCGAAATCTAAATGAGCTGATTGTACAGGTCACCGCGCAGAAGACAATTATTATAAAGCTTATGTGCAGGGCGTTCCATTAGTAGCTCACAACGGCCAAAATGCTCCGTTAGGCATTCCACAAGGCGACCACGATTGTTGTGGTCGTGGCGAAAATGTCACAACGCTCACAACGACCCATGTCAAGCGGTGGGTCGAATAGCCGTTCCACTTGGGTTTACGATTGTGACGCCAGCAAGTGGAACGGGATAAATCGCGGTAGTGAACGCGGTCGTTGTGAGTCCCTAATGGAACGTAGCTGTGATGGTAGGCACTTATCATCAACGCCTCAAGTTTGTCAATTTGACAATCAGATCGAACTGTAATCGTCAGTTTGGACGATTTTGGTAGTCTGTGAATCAATCTTCTTCCCAAATTAGTTATAATGGCTTTAAGTGTTTTCTCACAAACACCAAGAGGTGTTATTTAAATCATATATTTGTATAGAACAAGCTGTGATACTTTAGTAGTTAACTCACATGAGGCTGCTTCGAATCTCGACCCAATAAGCTTACACCACTTAAGCGTTTTTATAAGAATGTAGTGGAACACTTACAAGTCAATAGATGGCGCTGTGCAATAATTGATGTCACAAACGTTTCCCGAAACATACAAAAGAATATATACAAAATTTCAACTATAACAGATGGGCCTAGGGCTGCGAGGAACAACATTAGCCTCGCTGGAAGATCTTCCTTTAAGACGGAGCAGCATTCCATCACGCTCCTCTTCAATCTTCAATAACTTCATTCAACTTTCAATAACTTCAAGATCTCAAACTACCTTCAATCAAGTCTCAAAAATTAACTTCAAGATTTCACTTCAACCTCAAGCTTCCAACTCCATAGAACATCAATTCAACCTCAACCTCAAGCACCATCATCACCATCACTATCACACTCTCTGCATAACTTAGACACCGAATATATCCTGCTAGCTTCCACTGCCAATCATCACTGGTAGCCACTATAGGGTTAGATCGCACATCTGCAACACGATGAACCTCCATCCCTACTACCACGGCTACGCACTCAGGCGACTTCGGCGACTAAATCACGGCTGCTGTACGCTGCTTCCTGTGGATGGCCACCACTCAACAGCCAACACAGTCCAGCCATGTGACCCGCTCGAAGGTAATCGCCCACTCCAACCGTCTTTCCATATGCATTGGAAACCGACAAACGAGCTCCTGCTCTCCCGACTCACTGAGGCAACCAATAAAAAGTTCTGACTCACTAGACCTGGATCCAGTCCGACTCACAGGACTGCCAAAGTGACAAATGAATTGGCATACTACGAGAAGCACTGATAGCTGTGAACAACTCTCGACTTCATTCGTCTACCATCGACTTCCAGTCTCAGCAAGGGGGTGTGTAGTGGAACACCTACAAGCCAATAGATGGCGCTGTGCAATAATTGATGTCACAAACGTTTCCCGAAATATACAAAAGAATAGATACAAAATTTCAACTACAACAGATGGGCCTAGTAGGGATGCAACATCGCTCATAAAAAACATCGATGTTAGGATATCGATGTTTTGAAAAGTGAAATATCGATGTTAAAAATATCGACGTTTATGAACGATATATCGATGTTTTTTATCACCATTTACATAAGATTTGACGCTTGTTCCTGCGATGCAAATGAAACATCGTTTTTTTTAACATCGATGTATCGCCCAAACCACCTTAGCATATACCTTTCTAAATTCTTGCTTTCACTAACATCATCCTTTTATGCCGCTGTTAGTCCATCTTTCAAATAAATACTACATCCACTTCTCAATGCTCTCATCCTACTAAATACTATGTTTATTCTATCTATATGTCTTTTCCCTTACCCACATTCACTACTGTACTTACTATTCAACAGCGTGGGCATACACTAACACATCCCTATCACCATTTAAAATAAATGTACATCTAAGAAAAATGGTTATTTTTAATAGAAATAGGTATAATAATCAACTTTTATATTATAAATTATTACTGACAATAAGAAAAAAATATTAAAAATAGATCGCAATATGGCGCGTTACGTCTATGTACGATAAAACATCGTTCATAAAACATCATTCTTGAACACCGATGTATCGTCGATGTTTTGGTTTCAACATCGATGTTAAAACATCGATTTTTATGATCGATACATCGATGTTTGGAAACATCGATGTTTTGTTTGCATCCCTAGGGCCTAGGCCTGCGAGGAACAACATTAGCCTCGCTGGAAGATCTTCCTTTAAGACGGAGGAGCATTCCATCACGCTCCTCCACCCTATACGGGTTGCCCCCATCAGGAACGAAACGACAAAACATTTCGTAGTTAAACAGACATACAACATACTGTCAATATTATTTCGTATCGAATCGCGTCTTACAAAACACTGTTGTTTTTGTCAAAAATTTCCACAACTAGATTTTAGTTCATTATTATACAAATTCTGCAACCCGGGGCACATTCAGGCACTTCTTGCGCTGGATCGGACTGGGCGTAACTACGTTCTAAGTCTCAGCCTTTCCTACATAAAAAGCGCGGGGCACATGGGAGGAGGGTGGTTTTAGTGGGTAGTGGCTGTTGCCCGTGCAACTTCTCTGAGTCTCCACACAAGCTGGCTTGATTAGTTTTCGGATTCCCCCTTATCAAAGGGGAAAGCCTTCATGATTAACTATGGTCTAATCCCTTGCAAAGGACCCAGTATTGTGCGTAAATAGCATTTCCCCCGCCTTAAAAAAAAAGCAGTCCAATAGTGAAAGAATTTTTGAAATCGGTCCAGTAGTTTTTGAGTTTATTCGTTACAAACATCAAAAATAGAAATCTGTTAGTTATATAAATATAATGTTAGTAATATAGTATAGAAGTATAAATAGTGTAGAAGCATAGCTGGGCACCGTTAATCAAATAGTTAACTACGTTAATCGCTAATCCTTTATTGAAAAAGTTTACTTCGTTAAAAGTTAAAGCGTTATATTTCAGAAATTAGGCCAAGTTGTGTTTTTTTTAAGTTTCATTGCTGGAAGACAGCAGATAGCAGACGACCACATGATGAAAAAATCTTAACGTCGCATATAGACATTTTCAATACCAAAAAGCGCTACCAATGTGCTGCCGGCCTTAAAGGAGATAGTGGAATCTGGCAACTTTTGCCAGGTGGTAGGGCATTTGCCCGACTGGATGGCTACCACCCCTGGTCTAAAGTATGTCACCATAACAACCTTGAGTTGTTCCGGCATTAGTGACTAGGTTCCAGTCTTCCTTAAGAGAGCAGCAGCGCATTTGTAACAACTTTGATGTTGCAAATGTCCATAGGCGATGGTTACCACTTTCCATCAAGTAGGCCGTCTGCCTGACTGCTGATCTCCTGCAATAAAAAAAACTTAGTTTTTTATTTTTTTATTGTAGGAGTTCAGCAGACAGGCAGACGGCCCTGCTGCTCTCTTAAGGGAGTCTGGAACCTGGTCACTAATGCCGGAACACAACTCAAGGTTGTTATGGCGGTATACTCTAAACCAGGGGTGGTAGCCATCCAGTCGGGCAAATACCCTACCACCTGGCTGTGGGTAGTTTTGTCGCCTCTTACGACATGCCGCCCGGCCGCAGGAAATTGTATTCTTTCTCCGTTCTTGCACGGATAAAAATTAGTTTAGATTACTGCTGGAACGCCACTCAAGGTTTTAGTGGCAGGCAGATAAATGCCCTACCACCTGGCTGTGGGAAGTATTGTCGCCTTTTACAACAGATCGTCGGGTTTCAAGAATTAGTCTCTTCCTCTGTTCCTGCATTGTTTATACGCAACGGTAGTAAGCACTCATCCACATTACGAATGGTAGTACCATCAGAAGACGATAGGTGCATAAGTCAATCAATGAATAATTATAGCAGTAGTATGTTATGAATTGTAATTAGTAAAATTGAAGTAAGATTTCTCACTAATATACATACATACATAACTTCACGCCAGTTCCCTTGCAGGGTAGGCACGAACAACGGAGCACCATTCAGGTTTATTCTTACACACCTCACTTGCTTCTTTGACATTCATAGCTCTTGTCATGCACGCTCGTCTGTTCTTAAGGCTCCTGACATCACCTTCTGCTAGTACACGATCAATTTGATCATGAAAGGTGTGTCGTCGCCTTCCACGACTTCTGTATCCATCCACTTTTGCATTGTATATCTGTTACTACTAATATACATTATAGTGATTAACATAATATGTAAGTACTATATCCCAGAAAGATGATTCAATACTACATACATAAATAAATTAATATAAAATATAATTAATTTAATATTATATGTTTGAATGTAAGCATATTGGTAAAAAAAACAAAAAATAATAAACGACATTTAAGTTAAATTGTTCGTATCTCTTATTACTTAAATTAATTATTCAATTAGTATTATTTCGTGGAGTCGTGGTAGCGTAATGGCTAGTGCACGCGTCCCAAACTCAAAGGGCGCGGGTTCGATCCTGGCCGGAACGCATGCACCACTTAGACAGTTTTCTGATCTAATATGCGTATTCTTACAATTACCACGTGCTAATAACGGTGAAGGAAAACATCGTGATGCAACCTGCACATCGAGATAACCGATATGTCAAACCTGCCAAGCCGCCTTGGACAAGCGTGGCGGGTATACGTCCGTTCCCCCTATAATGGGAGGCCCGAGCCCAGCAGTGGGACATTTATGGGCTGATATTATTATTTATATATTATTATCTACATATTAAATACTAGCTGATGCCCGCGACTTCATCCGCGTGGTATTTATTATTTCTGTAAAGCTGTTTGTTTAAGTAAATAAAGTTTTTTTAACTATCCCATGGGAACTCTTTAATTTTTCGGGATCAAAAGTATCCTATATGTTGAACAGATATATAAGCTACCAGCATACAAAATTTCGTTTAAATCGGCCCAGTCGTTTCGGAGATTAGCCCGTACAAATAGACAGATAGAGAACCAAAAAAATTGAAAAAAAATCTAAATCAGTTCTATTTCACTTCTTACAACCCCCTGAGTCGGTTTTGGCATTTTTTTTCATTGTACAAAAATTCGACCTCTACAGTTTTATTATATGTATAGATTCGAATTCTATTAAACAACTAAACATACTAATCCTAATAATATAATATGATGACCAAGATCAAAAAAATCATAGATACACTTTTCAAATTAATAATCCAATCCAAGAAGGACTTAATAAAAAGGCTGTTTTAAAATGTCAGTAGCTTGTTAAAATACACGTTATCGCAGATCGCAACTTGCTTATTAAATGTTAGAAAAAAATAATCTGACTATATAACCGGACGGACTGCAAGCCATTTCGCAGAAATCATTCGGTATCGCTACGACAGTGTCGCGAAGTTTGTGTTCGATCGGATAGATATCCACCAGTCGTGATAAAAATCAAGACAACTAGACCTTTGTACGATTGAGGATCTAATGTAAACCTACAACATTAATTTATATACTACGTACTAGAGAAGCTATTCAAAATGAAAACGTTCGAACTTGATGAAAGCGGGCGCCTGCGCCGGGCGAGCGTGCGTGTGTTTGCTGCAGCCGCCTGCAGCGCTAAATGACGTCTAACCATGCTATTAAAACATGCAGCGCTAAATCGTATCGCAGTGTAACAATATGTTGTCTCTATAGATTATACACCGCAGAAGTGATGTGTCAGAACTTTTATACCAAAAATACTTAATTAGAATTCATAATTTCATAAAATCACATCCGTGCAGGAACGGAGAAAGAATACAATTTCCTGCGGCCGGGCGGCCTGTCGTAAGAGGCGACAAAACAACCCACAGCCAGGTGGTAGGGCATTTGCCCGACTGGATGGCTACCACCCCTGGTCTAAAGTATGTCGCCATAACAACCTTGATTTGTGTTCCGGCATTAGTGACCAGGTTCCAGTGATTCTTAAGAGAGCAGTAGCGCATTTGTAGCACCTTTGGTGTTGCAAATTTCCATAGGCGATGGTAACCGCTTTCCATCAAGTGGGCCGTCTGCCTGTTTGCTGAGCTCCTGCAATAATTTTTTTAAAATTAATATGTAGTTAAATTGTAGTGTCAAAGAAAATTAACTGTTATACGTTTATTTAAGCTTAAATACATTAATAATAGTTTAAAATCAATTAAATAAAATAAAAAATCGGCATATTTAAATGATTAAATGTGCAGTTTTGCGTCTATGAGTGCCACATCATAAAATTGTATTAATTAATGAATATCTCAGTTTTTAATATTTACAATTATGTTGAATGATAACAATTAACTTGTTAATGCACAACATATGGCTTTTTTATAACTATCTAATGTGTATAAAGAGTACAAATAAAAATAAAATACAAAAGTATCTTTAATATCCACTAAACAAAATCGGCTTTGTTAGTTTTTTGTTGCAGTATTCTTTTTAAAGTGAACTCGTCCTGTTTTAGTGTTGAATTTGTCGTCATCCCTAAAATCAGAAGGTAGCCACGCTCCTTCGCTGCGTTCCGTTTCAACAAACCGGCCGAGGAAACCTTTAAATCCAAACACATCATAATAAATTAATACAACATTACAGCAAAAATTCCACCGTTCACTTTGCGTAGTTGGATAAATTGTGCATTTCAAAAAACATACATACATACATAACTTCACGCCAGTTCCCTTGCGGGGTAGGCACGAACAACAGAGCGCCATTCCGGCTTATTCTTACACACCTCACTTGCTTCTTTGACATTCATAACTCTTGTCATGCACGCTCGTCTGTTCTTAAGGCTCCTGACATCACCCTCCGCTAGTACACGATCAATTATTTCATAAAACAACTCATGGGAATTAAAATAATTTAATTGTCTGTAAACATTAGGTCGTTTAGGTACGGTTAATAAGTCGATACTATACGTTGTCTTATCTGCGTAGGTACAAATTGTTACTCTATGAAATTCGCTTGAACATCGGCGAAGCGATGACGCGTTAAAATGGATAATTTTTGATTAAAATATTTTATCAAGAATACAACAAACTTACCTGTGAAAAGTCACCGCTTGTTACTTATTTGAGTTTCTTGAGTGGTTTGCACACCTTAGTACGTATGAAAACTTTTTTAAATTGTTACTTTTCACTCTAACACGTAAAGTATCGATGAAAACCCGGCGCAGACTAAACGATTTCTTGTCCATGGACCATAACGACTGCTCAAATAAGCTAGTTCGGGACGCCTTCTCTAGTACGTAGTACATTATACCTTATTGACCTAAAAATATAATCATCGCGCCTTATAGACTTACTTACATAGTAATTTTAAAATAATTTTTTTTTTTGAAAATCAAGAAACTTTTTAATTATCAAAGTGCTCCAAAACAAACAGTTTTTGATTAAAGACGTTTTTAAGAACAAGGTAAAGAGAATACTGATAGAGAAATCTTTACAATGAAGTGCAAGGACAATATGGACTCAGAATCAATTTTGAGGGGGATAGGAGAGCTCAGCCGTTATCAAATACAGACGTACTGCTGGATTCTCCTCCCAATATTGTTTAGTGCAGTAGTGTACAATAGTCAGTATATATTTGCAGCGAATACTATACCATACAGGTATGTCAAAGTGGAATCTTACAGGTTACTTATTGAAAGTCATGAGTCTACCACCGCTGCCAAAGCAATTTTAGTTATAGTTGTTAAAGGAGAAGAATCAGCGCAGCAAATTCTCTAGCAACATATTTATATTTCTTTTTTTAATGTACTTTGTACTAATACAAAGTAATTTATATGAAGTCATAAGTCATGAAATTCAACCAAAAGAATTAATTTAAATTATAAGTTTGAACATTATTAAGGTTCTGTTGTCAAAGATTATACTTTTATAATCACAGATTTCGCCAAGGCTACACTGTTTATTTGACTTTAACAATAAACAAAAGGGTATATATGCGTGTGTGTGTGTCAAATACATGGTAGTGTGTGTGATGTTTTTCTATTGATGAATATTGTTTATGCATAATTAAATAAAATATATTAGCATTCTGCACTCCTTCTCTATGTGTGCGAAATTTCATACTCCTCCGTCCGCGCAATTTTCGTAAAAGGGGGTACAAAGTTTTTGCTGTGCTTTTGCTTCACGTATTAATATATAGATGATTACTGAAATACCTTGGTGGCGATCGCATTATAACCATTCAGTTCGGTCATCGAAAAAATCTTTCGTCATGTCTTCTCACACAAATGTTGCTTTAATAATTTTTTAAATTTGTCTATTGAAAGCTGTGGAACATTTTCTGGGATTTTCTTGAAGAGCGTTGTACTGTCCCATGAAACTAATGTAAAATTATGGAGCCTAAATGTGGGAATTTCTAATTTATTTTTTTACTAGTATTTTTACAATGTACGTCACCTAATCTGGGCAAATGCGAGATATTTTTCTTAACATATAGTAAATTTTCAAGTATATACCGTGAATCCACTGTTGAAATATTTATTTCTTTAAACTTATCTCGTAAGGGATCCCGTGCTTCCATGTTGTAAATTAAGCGAATAGCACGCTTGTGCAGGATGAAGATAGCATTTATGTCGGCTGCACTACCTCATAATAGAACACCGTAAGACATAATGCTGTGAAAATAGCTAAAATTAACCAAACGAGCAGTATCAATATCAGTCATGAATCTTATCTTTTTTACTGCATATGCCGAGCTTAGTCTGTTCGCCAATCTAAAGTACTACCGGAAAAAATGGTCGAATCCACAACATCTAGGGTTTATGTAATAACACATCAGTTTTAACGGCTTTAACATTAGGCATGGAGAATTTAATACATTTAGCTTATTCGTTGATTAAAAGTATCTTATTCACACCAAACCAGTGTATTATAATTGAAAGCGCGTTGTTTACGTCGTCAGAGTTCGTATTCTGTTGCATAATTTTAAATATTAAGGATGTATCATCAGCAAGCAACACATTGTCATGTTTATTTTTTAACAAGAAAGGTAGGTCATTTATACAAATAGGAAAGAAGAAAGGATCGAGAATTGATCCTTGGGGAATTCCCATATTAACAGTAACTCCGGGAGACCTTTTTCTATTAATCTCAACCTTTTGAATCCTACCATTTAGATAGGATGTCAAAAGGTCGATAGCCAAACCTCTTATACCGTAGTGCTTTAGTTTCCTGATCAGTGCTTCGTGTCCGACATAATCAAATGCTTTGGATAGATCGCAAAAAAATACCCAACACGTCACACAACTCTTCCTAAGCTCTAAAAACGTGTTTAAGCAACTGAACACCAGCATCAGTTGTTGACAGGGTCCAAATTATTTACTGTGTAGCAGATTATTAATATTAAAATGCCAAGCAACTGATGTAACAGTTTTTTATACATCTTACTAACTTAGCAGTATCCAGATAGGTCTAAAATTTTTAAGACTAGTTGTACTGCCAGATTTATATTAAAAAGTGGTATAACTCTGTTTAATTTCATTTGATCAGCAAACACTCCACATTTTATACAGTTAATGAATACTATGGCTAAGTACGGTAATACAATATCGATTATTGAACAAAGAATCTTTACGGATATTCCCCAAAGGTCAGCAGTTTTCTTAACATCTAATAACTTGAAAGCTTTTAAAACATCTACACTATCTGCACAATGAAAGGCTAAGTTTACACTGTATTCACTGATGTTATCACGTAATGATGTTTCAGCCACAATAGCAGAGGAATGAAGTGACTGAGTAGTTTAAGCTGGAATAGATAACGGCGAAAAACTTGTCAAAGGCTGCAGCGGCGTCCTCGTCAGATGTTATAGTTTTATTATCAATATTCAGAGAGTATTCGGAGTCATGCGCCCTGTTTCTTCCTATTTCGTTGTTAATGATAGTCCTATATATTGTTTTTATTTTATTTGGAATATTTCTTAACGTATTTTTGAAAAGATGTACGATTATGTGCCGTTTCACTATAAAGTTTATATAATTTATGTCTGCTGACATGAATCCCAACGGTCGCGCATTCATTAAAATTTAAACCAGGACATATAGAAACTGTGTTAAGAATAAATATTCTTGTAAATTCCTTACTTACAAATTCATAAAATATTCTGTATGACTCATTGAGATTTTCTGAAGCTAATAAATAATATATTATTAAAAATATTAGAACTGAACTGTTGTAAAAGATTTGTAGTAATAGGAACAAAAGTAATGTTTTGTTTCAATTTTATATTACTCTTACTAGCTCAACCTTAGCAAATGTATTATTTAAACAAGTAGCTGTGGAATAATTAATTCTAGTAGGCTCCATAAATAAGTTTATTAAGTTGACTTCAACAATTCTGTTGAAGTCATATAACATAATAGGTAAACTTCTAAATCTAATAGTAGCTGGATGTGTTATTTAGCAAATAAATATGAAAATCAGCAGAGACAATTTTTTACCCGATTTTGAAAGTTTCGGCAGTATTTCTTCCATCATAGTTCCAAATCTATACTAATATTATAAAGCTGAAGAGTTTGTTTGTTTAAACGCGCTTGTCTCAGGAATCGCTGGTCCGATTTGAAAAATTCTTTCAGTGTTGAATAGTAAATTTATCGAGAAAGGCTATAGGCTATATTATATTTTCAACAAAATTAGGGATCCTTACTAAAAGTCCAATAATGTAGCCCAAGGTGTATAAAAATGACCCGAAAAAATGCTTACGCGGCGTGCGCTGCGAAAACTATTGATTATAGAACAAAACAATGTACTACCACTTTGCAGAACATATAATTGTCTGCAAAAAATATCGCGTAACCATTAACTATTGTAGTTATCTCACAATAAGTGTTTTCTTTTATTTTTTTAAATAATTAAAATGCCGTCCCTTCAAACTCTTTATTTTGTACTTTGGTATTAATTCTTATCAAAATAAATTACTCCATATTCAAGACGAATTCAATACCTTTCTAGAACTTTTTGAATTATTCAATTCGGTCATTTCATTCAAAAAATATCGCGATATTTAAAATGTAAGTATTAGTGTTATAGCCAAATATACTAATATAGTTTGATTGAACGCGCTAATCTCAGGAACTACTGGTCTGATTTGAAAAATTCTTCCAGTGTTGGATAGCCCATTTATCGAGGAAGGCTATAGGCTTTAAATGTTTCAAAATCCGGGGGCTTTGAAAACAAATTCCACGCGGATGGCGTCGCGGGCACAGCTAGTAAGGCATATACTGAGTTTGGGGTCTGTAAACGCTTACAACTATAATGCAATCAAGCTCAACACAAGCTATTTCAACAGTTCGCATCCACAATATCTATCACAAGTTAGGACACGTATAAATTAGCTTATTCCGTCCAACGCGTACGAAGTCGCGGGCGAATCCCAGTACATGATATAGCCTTGAATTAGCAATATTTTGTATGAACAAAGTATTTAATGTAGATTTTCCTCAAGAAGCTTGAATAATAAGTAACTAACAACATGGCGTCCAACTTATATGTACGCATTTTAGGAGTTCTGTATGCAGTCATCTGTAAATGTCTTAAATAATAAATCTGTAAAAGTGAAGATTTTTTTAATTTTTTTATTGCAGGAGTTCAGCAGACAGGCAGACGGCCCACTTGATGGAAAGCGGTTACCATCGCCTATGGACATATGCAACACCAAAGGTGCTACAAATGCGCTGCTGCTCTCTTAAGGGAGACTGGAACCTGGTCACTAATGCTGGAACACAACACAAGGTTGTTATGGCGACATACTTTTGACCAGGGGTGGTAGCCATCCCGTCGAGCAAATACCCTACCACCTGGCAAAAGAGTTGAAAGAATGAGTTTGTATAATGAATTTAAATAAGAGAAAAATGTCAGAGTTGCCAAATCGGACCAGCAGATACCGAAAATTCATTTTTAGCAATTTTTGTCTGTTTGTTTGTCAGAGAGCATTAGTCTAATGATAATATGGAACATCGAGACGAGTGCAAAATAGCAGGATGCTCTCTCTTCAGATTCAAAAGTTTTTGTTCAAACTAAGTTCCAAGACCAAATTTTTTTTAAAACTTAGAGACGTGTTATCGCTGTAAGGTGAAGAAGCGACAAGTAAATCCCCAGCAACACTTCTAGCTTAAAATGTCTTTATTTTATTTTTATTGTAGGAGATCAGCAGACAGGCAGACGGCCCACTTGATGGAAAGCGGTTACCATCGCCTATGGACATTTGCAACACCAAAGATGCTACAAATGCGCTGCTGCTCTCTTAAGGGAAACTGGAACCTGGTCACTAATGCCGGAACACAACTCAAGGTTGTTATGGCGACATACTTTAGACCAGGGGTGGTAGCCATCCAGTCGGGCAAATGCTTCACCACCTGGCTGTGGGTTGTTAAGTCGCCTCTTACGACAGGTCGCCCCAACGCAGGAATTTGTATTCTTTCTCCGTTCCTGCACGGATTTCATCATGTTCATGTATCTCAGGCTCTTCAAGCTAATAAAACAAGTAGTATTATGTCAGTATCGACCGTCTGCTTAACAAATCACTTTACGGACCGTCGCTGAATTCCCTCTTTAACAATTAATCGTCTGCTCGATTTGCGTGATCGCCTACCAATGGCTCTTACTATGAACAAACAATTCTACGCTCAGTTAAACGAATCGGAAATGTTTCTTGTCAGTTGTCATCATACTTGTATTTATATTGCGGATCTTATTCCTGATAAGATAAGAAGTAGACCACTTCCGCAAATTTTCATTCAGTACAATTCAGATGAATGTATGACAGTAAAACAAGCATACACTCAAGCTGTGTTTTCAACTTTTTTTGGGATAAGTTAATTTTTTATTTTTATTACAGGAGTTCAGCAGACAGGCAGACGGTCCACTTGATGGAAAGCGGTTACCATCGTCTATGGACATTTGCAACACCAAAGGTGTTACAAATGCGATGCTGATCTCTTAAGGGAGACTGGAGCCCTGGTCACTAATGCCGGAACACAACTCAAGGTTGTTATGGCGACATACTTTTGACCAGGGGTGGTAGCCATCCAGTCGGGCAAATGCCCTACCACCTGGCACCTTCTATTTGAAGAGTTTATTATAAGTATACCTTTTTGCCAATTTTCTCAATGTTTACCAATTGTAACATATCGCCTTCAGCTTTGACTACCTCTGTGGTCAAAGCATTCGCCAGCCTAAGCTTTTTGAAACGCAGAGATCTTAGGTTTGATTACCTTCAGTTTATATAAATAACTAGCTGTGCCCGCGACGTTGTCCGCGTGGAATTTGTTTTCAAACCCCCCCAACTTTGAAACACTATTAATTGGTGTTCCACTCCTATTGGTTGTAGCGTGATGATATATAGCCTATAGCCTTCCTCGATAAATGGGCTATCTAACACTGATAGAATTTTTCAAATCAGACCAGTAGTTCCTGAGATTGGCGCGTTCAAACAAACAAACTCTTCAGCTTTATATATTAGTATAAGATATAGTCATTAACGATCTTTCTTATATTTATTCTCATCTGGATGTCTGGATATTGAACCAAAATAAAATAAATATTTATATTTTATTGCATTTAATAAAACTACACTTTATTTAGGAAAAAAGATTTCTGCCAGTTTTATAAGTATTCCACTGTGACCAAAATGGACATGGAACTTTAAAACCTATGATTTATATGTTTGTATTACCGCTACAGGAACACAATACCAGAACGTGAAGCCAAGGGTTGGGGTTCGTGGGCGTTCCCGGAATCTGGAGGACAGTTGGACCGCATTCCCTCCCTAGGGGAAGTATGTACTCCCGGTAACTTCTTACAAAACCAGGCGGTTGCCTGCACGAATTGGATTGACGAAAATGATAATACTATTGTTTCTGAGGTAACATATTTTAACTTTAGATGCTATCCTAATGAATCTAAGTTTTTTCCTCGCACTGTTGTAAGTTTTCGAAAATTTAGATCTTGCCTAGATGTAGATAGTTTAAGTTGTCTCATTTCTACGATTCAAACTGGTTTTTCAGAAGGTTATCATACTGTGGGTTGCTTCCTAGATATAGACAATGCCAATAATATCACTTCGGGGTCACCAGTGAAGTAGCGGTGTGTAACTCCTGAGTGATTAACTCAAAAGATATATATCCGACGCGAAGAGTGATTAGATCTGTATATCACTTGCGTTCAAAATGTGTCTTTACATCTTTAACTCTTTAGTTCATTCCTGTTCCACGCGATGACTATAGATCCGAATGAGAAGAAACTAGACTAGAAAGAAAAGAGAAAGAATGATTAGCTGATTAGCGTAGCTAGAACGAGGAAACCGAATATAATAGCAAGCCAAAATAAATCGTGACACTATAGTTTTATGGTGTAATTTTCTTTTAATGTAATTAATTTTTTCACTCTATTTGTTTATATTTTTTTTTATAGCAGTTTATCAGTATTCAGTATATCACTCACAGGTAATAACTCATCTTGGCTGCAATTGACACTGACACTATTCACTGTAAAGATAAAGAGTTAAAGATATAAAAGAGTGATATCACTCTTTTCTTCTTGGTGAGTGATTTTTCCCATGACTACAGTGAAGGGAGGTGCCCCGTATAGAGTGGAGGAGCGAGATGGAATGCTCCTCCGTCTCAAAGGAAGATCTTCCAGCGAGGCTAATGCTGTTCCTTGCAGGCCTAGGCCCACCTTTTTTTTTTGGGAGCTGGACCCAGCTGAATAGCCGCAGATGGCTGTTTCAGCGATACCGGACTTTGGGGGCTTCCCGACTCCGTGGGAGCGGAGGCATTCAGCCCGGTCGGCCCACCTGTTTTTTTTAGTTGACATTTTGTATATATTCTTTGTATGTTTAGGGAAACGTTTGTGACATCAATTATTGCACAGCGCCATCTATTGGCTTGTAAGTGTTCCACTACAACATAGATAATAAAAAAAAATATATTAGAAGCTTCATTTGCAAATACTTTTGGAATTTTTTTCAGCAAAGAGTACTTGACATTAAAGTAGGTAATTGCGATTTTAGAAGACTTTCGGGTCGCGGATTAGCTCAAGGTGACCCCCTATCATCATTATTATTTAATATAGCTACATATGAAATTTGCAAAAGTATACAAAATGCATGTATGTCACAATATGCGGATGATTTTGTACTATATGTAAAATGCAGTTCTATATATGCAGACCAATCTCAAATCCAAGCAGCTCTTAATCAAATCAATACAATTTTAAAGGATATCGGTTTAGAAGATTCTACTAATAAAAGCAAAATCTATATATTTATCAGTTTCCGAAGGCTAGCTGCAGATGGTGAATTGAATGAATCTCCATTGGAAGTAGTAGATAACGTGTATTACCTTGGTATATGGTTGGATAGAGGTCTTCGATGGAAAAAGTACATCCACGAAACTTGCATGAAAGTAGCCAAGTTCATAAATGTTTTTAAAGTCTTAGTACATACATAACTTCCCGCCAGTTCCCTTGCGGGGTAGACACAAACAACAGAGCGCCATTTAGGCTTATTCTTACACCTCACTTGCTTCTTGACATTCATAACTCTTGTCATGCACGCTCGTCTGTTCTTAAGGCTCCTGACATCACCTTCTGCTAGTACACGATCAATTTGATCATGGAAGGCGTGTCGTGGCCTTCCACGACTTCTGCATCCATCCACTTTTTCATTGTATATCTGTTTAGTCATTCTTTCATCATGCATTCTTTCCACATGCCCGAACCATCGGAGCATTCCTAAAGTCTTAGTGGGGCCAGGATAGGCTGTTCACACATTTAAGACGATTATTCATCACTCTCGTCCGATGTCGCATGGGTTTTGCTAGTTTTTTTATTTGATACATGTGCCGAAGCACAAAAATTTGATCACATAATCAAACTTAATCGACATCAAAAATATGTGATTACCTCCATGTGATGGAGTCGGAATTATTTCTACCTCCCCTTTTTGTTCGTCGTGGTTACTTAGCAGGCAAATTTTATTTAAAGTCGAAATCTATGAATTCTCCCATAATAGATATAATAGAGAACCTACATAAGTCAAGCAATATTTTTTACTAGAGACGTAAGAAGAATGGCGCTCTGTTGTTCGTGCCTACCCCGCAAGGGAAGTGGCGTGAAGTTATGTATGTAAGAAGAAACATTTACTAATAATTTTACATGAAACTGTAGAGCAAGAACCTATTTACTGCAGCAATAATAATGTTATGCTAATGTGGAAAGAATGCATGATGAAAGAATGACTAAACAGATATACAATGCAAAAGTGGATGGATACAGAAGTCGTGGAAGGCCACGACACTCCTTCCATGATCAAAGTGATCGTGTACTAGCAGAAGGTGATGTCAGGAGCTTTAAGAATAGACGAGCGTGCATGACAAGAGTTATGAATGTCAAAGAAGCAAGTGAGGTATGTAATAATAAGCCTAAATGGCGCTCTGTTGTTCGTGCCTACCCCGCGAGGGAACTGGCGTGAAGTTATGTATGTATATATGTATGTAATAATAATGCTGTTTTCACAATGAACACTTGAACTAGCAATATAGATCTTTCAGATATTATAAAACCGATCATAGATGATATCAACCTAAACGCTGTTATAACCCTCATAACCTTATGACCCCTAGTTGTAAATTAATTAGAGAAAAATATTCTGATTACTATGCCATCTACACACATGGCTATAAAAGTAACAACAATCGTGGCGCTGCATTTTGAGATTCTGAAACTGAATTTTCTTTTAAATTTAGTGTGAACGCTAGTGTCTAAATGCACATAGAACTTATTGCTAACTCAGAAGCACTGTCTTATATCGATTCATTGAATAACGACAAGTTTGTTATTTTCACTGACTCTTAAAAGTGCTCTTCTTGACTTAATAAAACGCACAAATACATTGCACAGAAGGCATCCACTGCCTATTTCAATTATAAGGAACATAATTAATATTAATACTAGGGGTAAAACTACTGTTTTAAAATTGATTCCTTCATACGGTGGGCTAGAGAGAAATAAGGTTGTTGATCACCTGGCAAATAAAGCTAAATCCGATAGAGAGACTTATGATTGCCTTCCTTGGTATACCGAGATTACTCCTATAATCAGATATTTATGCTTGAATTTTTAGTCTGATAAATAATCATTAACGAAAGGCACATGGTATAAAGTGGTCCATCCATCTCTCCCTCGCTCCCCTTGGTTTGATGTGAGCAGAATGACAAGGCAAGAAGTTGTTATGGTACTGAGGCTTAGATCTGGTCATGTCCCATTAAATTTTTTTGGGTACATGATGCGAAAAGTCAATTTTCCTAATTGCACTGCAGGCGGAATCAGAGAAGATGTCCGTCACATTTTGGCTGATATGGGCACGTCGAGCTTCAGAGACGTGACAAATTTGGAGCTAGAACATGTAATTTAGGATTTTTAATAGCATTCTGGCCTTACCATCAAAATTATTTATTTAGGTTTGAGTCTTGGAGATGAATTATTATTAATGTTACTTTTTATCTATTTTTGTGAGCAATAAGGGGCCACCGAATAAACGAATTTTCTTCTTTTACATCACGAACACTATAAAATTTCACCAATGTTGACGGATTTGATGCTAATGTATAAAACTTCGTGTTAACAATATTAATTATTTTGTAATATTTCAGATGCAATATCAAAGCAAATCTCTGCCGTACCTAATCTTCGGCGTGATGGCAGCGTGCTCTGGGCTGCTGATGCTGCTTACGCCAAAGACCCTGAAGACGAAGCTCCCGAACACTGTCTACCAGACGGAGAACATGGCACCACGGACAAAGCGGAATACAACAGGCATCCACACCAACTATTGTAAGGCCACGCTATAAAGCCCCTTTTGGCATCTATCAAACTGATTTTAGTAGTTAAGTCAACTATCGATAATGATACAAGGATTTTTTTTATGGCTGTTGGGCCCGGACGAACATGATATGTGTGGGACTAGTTACAAAGTTACTTATAGCTATCTTATTTCTATCTTACAACTAGGTTAATGCTTGTGAGTGTTTATACTAGTTAGTGTTTGTGCAAATTAGGATTTGTTGATTTATTTTGGAATCGTTGGTTGTAGTTGGGATAGGTTGGTTATGTTTGGAAGATGTTGGTTTGTTTTGGGACTAGTTGGAAGTTGGTTTGTTTGTGTTGTACGACAAAGAATTGGAATCGATATAGAAAGTCACACGTTACTGAATCGATTAAAATTAACACGATTACCTCCAAGGGCCACCGGAGAGGCTTGGCCATTTACTTGGGACCCTGGCATTAAAGGTGAAGGACGGAATACCGAGGGGTTTTAGTGGGTATCCCTAACTGCGGTGTGGCAATAGCATCTTAAGTTCTGGTGAGAGGTGCTAGTGACATCCCGACCTGGTGAATCCTACATACCGGCCGCGATCTCCCCAGTTCACTGCGCGGCTGCTGGCCCACAACGGGCTTCTCCTCGTGAAAAAAAAGGCAGAGTAGATAAGAGGTTTATGGGAACAAACGCATACCTCGCGAAGTTTTTTTTATTTTTTTATTGCAGGAGTGCAGCAGACAGGCAGACGGCTCTCTTGATGGACAGCGGTTACCATCGCCTATGGACATTTGCAACACCAAAGGTGCTGCAAATGCGCTGCTGCTCTCTTAAGGGAGACTGGAACCTGGTCACTAATGTCGGAACACAACTCAAGGTTGTTATGGCGACATACCTTAGACCAGGGGTGGTAGCCATCCAGTCGGGCAAATGCCCTACCACCTGGCTGTGGGTTGTTTGGTCGCCGCTTACGACAGGCCGCCCGGCCGCGCGGGAGCGTGAACGCACATCACTGCTCCGCTCCCGCCAAAGGAGGACGCGTCGGCGCCGGAGGGCCAGCCAGGACCTTCAGCCACCGTAAGCGGGCGGCGCGGGTGGGACCTCTTGGGGTATAGAGGTTCTCACTCACCTGCACATGCCGTCGAGATGGGGGCGCGGCGTGTTCCGCCCGCGCTCACCTCTCCTCCCGTGGGGCGAGTTTCAGACCGTCCCACGCCTTGAGAGCTCGAAGATGCTGGGGGACAAAAGTAGTCCCCCGGCAGTGGAAGTGGCCTCGGGAGGCCCACGCCTGCCAGGGTTGCGGAGAGGCTAGGTCATATACCCGTAGCCCTGGCATAAAGCGAAGGACGGAACACCCAGGGGTTTTAATGGGTATCCCTAACCGGGGAGTGGCAATAGCATGGCACCAGTATTGACTGGGCATGCTAGTGGCACCCCCGATCTGGCGAATCCCACACTAGGTCGCGAATTATCCCCCCAAGGTTCTGCCCTTGTCGCGGCTTAGTCCCAAACGGATTTCCCCTGGTTAAAAAAAAGGCCGCCCGGTCGCAGGAAATTGTATTCTTTCTCCGTTCCTGCACGGATAAGAAGTCGCGGGAATATCGTAGTTGAATATATTATTATAGCCACCGGAGTAATAATCATTTATCACCATTCTATTCATCATCATATCATCCCTGTCTATACGGGCTTCGCGCCGTAGCTCATTGTGTCGTCTAATTTAGGCTCGGTGCATATCGATACCACAGGGCTCAAAGGGCGTAAGCACCAAAACTCGATGTTTCAGGAGAGCCGAAAAACAAAATATAAAATATTATTTCGGACATAACTTTTTTGATTCTTGGCCTAAATAAACCATTCTAAAACCAAAAGTCTTAAAATCTTATGATGCAAAACTAACTAAATTATATTTCAAATAGATTTAAAAGTAACAAAAACAGCTTTCCTATACGCCCCGGAAAATTGCATGTTTGGGACGTTTACACCCCAAAAATCTATGGATATGTGATCAGAGTTGGTTGTAACTGCCAATTTGCCTACAAATTCTATCAGTTAGTAGACTGTTGCTTTGTTTTCTTCAGTCGATTAAATATCAAGTATAGAGAGAAAATAGGAAATTCTTTTCTTTCTTTATTTGCCTATTTAATTTCAATTTTATTTATTAACTTAGTCTATCAATTTATCAACTTAGACAACTAATTATATCATCTACGCTGTCGTTTACTACCCTCGCGTTAATGATCATTAACATTAGTTGCTGTTACGACACAAAATCAAAAAATATATGTTTTATTTTCTACAAAAAATGGGGTCATAAACACAATTTTTTTGGTTAATTGGAAGACTTTACATATACTGATCGATAGAGGAGAAAAAATTAAGTAGGGCTGCATTATAAAGTAAATTTCGCCGAAATGGCGGTTACGTCCTTTGAGCCCCGAAGTATCGGTATGAGCCACCAACCACAACCGGCTATGCAACCATGCGTTGCAGCAGTGTCCACGACTCACCACTTGCAGCCGGTACGGGCCACACAAGACGCCGATACTCGCCACTGACGCGCCGACTACTTCTCTCCCTCACTCAGTTATGGCCGGTTCGGACGTCATCCGCGTGGAATTTGTTTTCAAAACCCCCTGGTTTTGAAACATTCTTCATTGGTGCTCCGCTCCTATTGGTCTTAGCGTGATGATATATAGCCTATAGCCTTCCTCGATAAATGGGCTATCTAACACTGAAGGAAATTATCAAATCAGACCAGTAGTTCCTGAGATTAGCGCGTTCAAACAAATAAAGTCTTCAGCTTTATATGTTAGTATAAGATATAAGATTCATTCACTTGCCTTACCATCGGTTAAATTTTGACATAATTTGTTTAGAGCTTATGCCAAATTTTAACCGATAATAACGTAACTGAACAGTCGATAAAATATAGGAACTAGCCATTAACCGTTTTAGGCGCCCTACGCATCGCATTTGTCATTATGAATCATGTAGTCTTCACACGAAACTTCACAGCAAAGAGCGGGTTATAAATTGTGGTGGCTTTCGAACACCGGTGGCTGTCGTACCCTACTGTCGCTCCTGAAAAGTGGTGGCGGTGCGAAACCACTACTGGTGGTTGTAGTCGATGGCTCGTTTGCGCCTAGCCTCAATATTAATAATACCTACCAACATGCTCATTATTTATTGGTGTATAATGAACAGTTAACAATAAATTTTATAGAACAAAAACATTACTTTTAGAAAAAACTGTAACAAAGTGTAACAGGGATGCCAGTTTAGTATACACTGAACTTTAAAAACACAGTATTGATTTTCAGCTGCACTACTACTACCACTACTACTACTACCATTGTTACCTGCTGCTACTTCTGCTGTTATTGCCGCTACTCCCGCCACCGCCGCTACTGCCGCCACTGCCGCTAGATACGCTAGAGCCGCCACCGCCGCTACTGCCGCCACTGCTGCTACCCCCGCCACCGCCGCTACTGCCGCCACCGCCGCTAGATACGCTAGAGCCGCCACCCCCGCTACTGCTGCCACCGCTGCTACTGCCGCCACCGCCGCTAGATACGCTAGAGCCGCCACCGCCGCTACTGCTGCCACCGCCGCAACTCCTGCCACCCCCGCCACCGCCGCTACTGCCGCCACCGCCGCTAGATACGCTAGAGCCGCCACCGCCGCTACTGCTGCCACTGCCGCTACTGCCGCCACTGCTGCTACCCCCGCCACTGCCGCAAGATACGCTAGAGCCGCCACCGCCGCTACTGCTGCCACCGCCGCTACTGCCGCCACCGCTGCTACTGCCGCCACCGCCGCTAGACACGTTAGAGCCGCCACCGCCGCTACTGCCGCCACTGCTGCTACCCCTGCCACCGCCGCTACTGCCGCCACCGCCGGTAGATACGCTAGAGCCGCCACCGCCGCTACTGCTGCCACTGCCGCTACTGCCGCCACTGCTGCTACCCCCGCCACCGCCGCTACTGTCGCCACCGCTGCTAGATACGCTAGAGCCGCCACCGCCGCTACTGCTGCCACTGCCGCTACTGCCGCCACTGCTGCTACCCCCGCCACCGCCGCTACTGCCGCCACTACCGCAAGATACGCTAGAGCCGCCACCGCCGCTACTCCTGCCGCTGCCGCTACTGCCGCCACTGCTGCTACCCCCACCACCGCCGCTAGATACGCTAGAGCTGCCACCGCCGCTACTGCTGCCACCGCTGCTACTGCCGCCACTGCTGCTACCCCCGCCACCGCGGCTACTGCCGCCACCACCGCTAGATACGCTAGAGCCGCCACTGCTGCCACTGCCGCTACTGCCGCCACTGCTGCTACCCCAGCCACCGCTGCTAGATACGCTAGAGCCGCCACCGCCGCTACTGCTGCCACCGCCGCTACTGCCGCTACCCCCCGCCACCGCTGCTACTGCCGCCACCGCCGCTAGACACGTTAGAGCCCCCACCGCCGCTACTGCCGCCACTGCTGCTACCCCTGCCACCGCCGCTACTGCCGCCACCGCCGCTAGACACGTTAGAGCCGCCACCGCCGCCACTGCTGCCACTGCCGCTACTGCCGCCACTGCTGCTACCCCCGCCACCGCCGCTACTGCCGCCACCGCTGCTAGATACGTTAGAGCCGCTACCGCCGCTACTGCCGCTACAGCCGCTACTGCCGCCACTGCTGCTACTGCTGCTACCCCCCGCCACCACCCCCGCCACCGCCGCTACTGCCGCCACTACCGCAAGATACGCTAGAACCGCCACCGCCGCTACTGCTGCCACTGCCGCTACTGCCGCCACTGCTGCTACCCCCGCCACCGCCGCTGCGAGATACGCTAGAGCCGCCACCGCAGCTACTTCTGCCACCGCCGCTACTGCCGCCACTGCTGCTACCCCCGCCACCGCCGCTGCTAGATATGCTAGAGCCGCCACCGCCGCTACTGCCGCTACTGCTGCTACCCCCGCCACCGCCGCTACTGCCGCCACCGCCGCTAGATACGCTAGAGCCGCCACCGCCGCTACTGCCGCCACTGCTGCTACCCCCGCCACCGCCGCTACTGCCGCCACTGCTGCTACCCCCGCCACCGCCGCTACTGCCGCCACCGCTGCTAGATACGCTAGAGCCGCCACCGCTGCTACTGCCGCCACCGCCGCTCCCGCTGCCACTGCTGCTACCCCAGCCACCGCTGCTAGATACGCTTAGAGCCGCCACCGCCGCTACTGCAGCCACCGCCGCTACTCCTGCCACCCCCGCTACTGCCGCCACCGACGCCACGGCTGCTACCCCCGCCACTGCCGCTACTGCCGCCACCGCCGCTACTGCTGCCACTGCCGCTACTGCCGCGACCGCTGCTACTGCTGCAAATAAGCCTCAATCGATGAAATGTTTTATATTTCAAGAAAAATATTGTGAGTCATATAAATGATTGCTCTTTAAAGCACATTAAATCATATTTACAAACAAAAGAAAAATAAACGTAGTTAGTACACAGCCTTTGTCGGTCACCTTAGACTAGGATCGAAAGATTTCAAATGTTTATTAGGGAGCGGTTTATAAATATTAATAATGATTTCTTTTTACCCTTGTATCTCAATTTAAAGAAATATAAAAAGCCTGTTTTCCATTTGAAATACATGCAAGTACCTAGTTTAGTAACGGGTCATTAATTTAGGTAATTTTTGGGTTATTTTCATTTTCATGATGAGCAAGCATATTCTATTCGAAACCACGCAATTGTGTCAATGAAACCTCTGAATGTTAAAATTTAGAAATAGCTTACAGTAGCCAATGTAAGACAGAATAATTCTCAGTTGTAAATATAGACTTGAATCAATAGAAATTGACGAATAACTTTCAATACATTCTAACTGACGAGGAGTTTGAATTTTCACTCAAATCTATTTATGGATCATCAGTTTAGAACATAACATAAGAAAGTCATTTTAATTATGTTTTTGTCATATCAATGAAAAGTTAAGACAAATTGTCTTAGGTGATTTGACTGTATGTATAATTTAAAGTATATTGTAGCATATATCTGCTGGTTTTGTATTTGTATTAATTACTTTAAAATAAAACAGTATTTTCTTGTGACGTGTTTAATTCCTCTCCACGGTAACAGTACACAGAGTATATATATATATATATTTTTAAATCGCCGATCTCCTATACATACATACATACATAACTTCACGCCAGTTCCCTTGCGGGGTAGGCACGAACAACAGAGCGCCATTTAGGCTTATTCTTACACACCTCACTCGCTTCTTTGACATTCATAACTCTGGTCATGCACGCTCGTCTGTTCTTAAGGCTCCTGACATCACCTTCTGCTAGTACACGATCAATTTGATCATGGAAGGTGGGTCGTGGCACTTTTGCATTGTATATCTGTTTGGTCATTCTTTCATCATGCATTCTTTCCACATGCCCGAACCACCGGAGCATTCCTTTCCTTACCTTCACCCCGACACTCTCTTTCAGACCAACTCTCTTTCTTACTTGACTGACTTCTAATGCACCTTCATTTTATTATCATGAGGGTGCAGGTTGGTATGTGTGTCCTTTGAGCGGTATATGACCCTCTTTAGCGTTGATAGATAATTAAAGATAACTTCTATCGTAAACCTTTAATCACACACTATTATATATATGTTATCTACAATAGTCAATGTTACATCAGCAGGATTTTTTTTTGTAGACTTGGGTAAGTAGTATGTGCGAGAACCGAGTTTAAACAAGAGCATGAATCTCGTGTCATTATATTCCCAGGCCCTAGTACGACTAGCATTTCACCCCAATAGCCCGGTACATTTGTTCTCATAACTTCACGCCAGTTCCCTTGCGGGGTAGGCACGAACAACAGAGCGCCATTTAGGCCCATTCTTACACTCCTCACTTGCTTCTTTGACATTCATAACTCTTGTCATGCATGCTTGTCTGTTCTTAAGACTCCTGACATCACCTTCTGCTAGTACACGATCAATTTGATCATGGAAGGTGTGTCGTGGCCTTCCACGACTTCTGCATCCATCCACTTTTGCATTGTATATCTGTTTTGTCATTCTTTCCACATGCCCGAACCACCGGAGCATTCCTTTCCTTACCTTCACCCCGACACTCTCTTTCAGACCAACTTACTTCGGTATTACGAAATTACCTTAGCGAAAATTTGCTTAACCTTGGATGGTTCAGCAATTACGCACGTCAGAAGCAGTAAGACTCACCGTCACCTCTTACGTCATATATGTAATAAAGAATATATATGAGAACAAATGTGAGGAGGATGATGTCAGGAGCCCTGACATCATCCTCCTCACATTTGTTCTCATACAAAAGTCCTACACTGGCCGGGGCATGTCCTTGGGTGCATTGTTATATGGTGTAGACAGCGATGATCGCCGGTCAGTGTCACGCTACATTTACATTAAATTTGTCAAAGGGCCTCGCGCCCGCAGCAAGTCGCCATGGCGATCGAGGTATGCGGCGAGTCGTGGAGGGGGAACTCCTGCACAAGCTTCGCGCTCTTCTAGATTTAGTGCTGTACGAATCCGCATCGACCTTTTTATCGATATCGATCTTGCTTGCATTACTGTTTGTATAATAGTACATACATACATAACTTCACGCCAGTTCCCTTGCGGAGTAGGCACGAACAACAGAGCGCCATTCAGGCTTATTGTTACACACCTCACTTGCTTCTTTGACATTCATAGCTCTTGTCATGCACGCTCGTCTGTTCTTAAGGCTCCTCCTCCTGGCTTGTATAATAGTAGTTTATTGAAAATGACTTCCGTTGTCTCTTCGTCACATGAAAATAAAATTTAAATTAACTATTAAAATTTTATTCTGGTGAGTGAGAGGTATCTGGGGCCAAATGTTGCTATTTCAATATCTTGACGTTTCGAAGATATTCAAAATACGATTCCATCGCGATAGCGTCAAAAATTCGTATTCTACTAAATCCTCAATATCTTCTCGATATCATCGTGGCAGAATAATAGTAGAATTAAATTCATATTACCAGTAGCAGAAGTGACGTTTGCCGAAATGAATATTGAAAAGCTAGCAACATTTGTTTTGTCAGTTTTCACTTATAAATCCAAAATTCCTGGACTCTAAAATTTTTCATAGAAATTAAGTTGTAAAAAAAGGTACGGAACGCGAGTCCGTAGATATGTTAATAATGATTAAAAAAAATTCAAAATTCAAAAGTTATTATTCATAATAAGTTCCACTGGAGAACACTTTTTGAAGGTCATACATGTAAGTTAACTTCCTATTCTATGTACACCGCTTCGCAACGTGTTGATGCTGCAAAGGAGAAGAAGCGGCAAGAAACTCCCCAGCAACACGTCTAGCTAAATATTGTATTTCTTTATATTTCTAAATAAATATTTATTAAAAAAGAGTGGCGAGCCACGTACGTGTCATTGGAATTAACAGAATACCGAGATCAGGCAGAACTACGATTGAGACGATAGTGTTCGGCGATATTCACGACATAGTAAATAGCAGAAAGGAGCCCCTGATGGGCAAAGATATATGAAACGAGAAATAATATGTTATCATGCAAAAGTGGATGGATGCAGAAGTCGTGGAAGGCCACGACACACCTTCCATGATCAAATTGATCGTGTACTAGCAGAAGGCGATGTCAGGAGCCTTAAGAACAGACGAGCGTGCATGACAAGAGCTATGAATGTCAAAGAAGCGAGTGAGGTGTGTAAGAATAAGCCTGAATGGCACTCTGGTGTTCGTGCCTACCCCGCAAGGGAACTGGCGTGAAGTTATGTATGTATGTATGTATGTATGTATAATAGTAAATAGCAGAAACGAGCCCCCTGATGGGCAAAGGTATATGAAACGAGAAATAATATGTTATCATGCAAAAGTGGATGGATGCAGAAGTCGTGGAAGGCCACGACACACCTTCCACGATCAAATTGATCGTGTACTAGCAGAAGGCGATGTCAGGAGCCTTAAGAACAGACGAGCGTGCATGACAAGAGCTATGAATGTGAAAGAAGCAAGTGAGGTGTGTAAGAATAAGCCTGAATGGCGCTCTGTTGTTCGTGCCTACCCCGCAAGGGATTACATTTAATACAATAGAAAAATACAATAAAATACTAAAACTAAACTACAGTATGAAAAATAAACCTAAAATTAAAAACTAGAAGTAAATAAAAAAGGGGGGCATAATCCATAATATAAATAAACCTAGCTTAAAAAAAAAAAAACCTGTATCAAGGCCCGTCCAGCCCCACCAGACCACTGTCGCTGGGCATTGTACCTAGAAGGCTGGCAGCATTGCCTCGCTGGATACAGAGGCTAATCCTTTGAGCGAGGTAAGCTCCAGCCTTCCGGTCTCTTGTTGTATCGACCAGACGTTTTTTAATATTTTTAAATAATTTGTGGATAATAATAAATATTAAATACATGTAGGATAGTAAGAAAATTCCTGCAAGGTGACACCAATCAACCAACATACAATACAAACTATACAAATATATCAAATCAAGTAGCAATCACTACATCTTAGTCGTCCCACTAATGTACACTTGGCTTAGGCCCGTGCCATTAGTTTATTTCCGCTTAGCCGAGATAATAGTACATTATGGTACTAGTGTGTAACATTGGTGATTACCGCCGAGGCGCCATTGAGACTCGAGCCGTAGGCGAGGGTCTTAAGAGAGCCGAGGACGGTAATCATCAATACACACGTGTATCATACGACGTTTTTCAACACACTTGTGAATAAAATAACAACAAAAACTCATTTTATTTTTAGTAGATAAAAAAAAGTTATATATGAGTGAAAGTTTTATGTATTAAACACGCACGAGTTAAAATCACGATCCATTGAATAAAAACTTTTTTAAGAACAAAGCAACTCAACCAATAAAATTAAAAAAAAATCTATAACTCACTAGTGAGTTATAATGTTTTTTACTCACAGTTTGATAATGGGTGTCATTCTGTGCCTAAATGCGGTGACCATAGAGCCACTTTATGAGCAAGTGTGTTGAAAAATATATAAATCAATATAATAATAATACGATGAGATGCAAGATTTTATATTTTTTTTATTGAATATGTATTTTATTATTGATATATTTTTATAAAAGAATAATGTTATCTATTTTTTTTATAAAAAAATATCGCTTGTGTTATGAGTAATATACAACGGACTCACTCTATCCCCGATCCCAGACACCCAGACCATAGTAAATAACGGAGAAAATACGTTTCCGAGATTTACTATACCAGGAACGCGATTTAAATATAATTCAGCAATATAATACTTTTTTATTACTTTGCTAAAGGCTTAAGTCGATTCACTGAGATTAGGCCGTCAAATTAATTAAATTATGAAACTAATAATTTTTTATTAGTTTTAATTATGATTTGTAGAAGATAATATAGAAATACGCATCGAAAGATAAATACAAATTGATCACAGTGGTTACTATGTTAATTGTAGTCAGCGGGAATACAACAAATAAATTGTGCAAATACCTTTTTAATTTTCACCACAGCTTTTTTTTTTTTTTTTTTTTTTTTTTTAAATGAGACAATTCTACGGACTCTAAAGTTCCGTACCTTTTTTAATTTGAAGTTTATTAGTTGTATTGGTTTGTGTCTTTTTATTGCGCTGATAACATTGTTCTTTTTTTATTATTGTATTAAAGTTGACGACATAGACACGGGTGGTGCTTATTGATTAATTTCTTAATCTCTAAGTATTTTATGTTATATGACATTTTTTTTATTATTGTTTGCTATTTGTGTATTGGTTTATAGATGTATTGGACTTATTATATTACCTATACTAACTTGTGTAGTGTTGCTGTTATAAAGTGGGTGTGGTGTTTGGCGTGTGTGGAGTCTTAGGTGCTAATATTATTATGCTATTCTTAGGATATGTATATTTTTTTTTGTGTGGTTTATTGGTTTTTTTTTTGTGGTTTTTTTTTTTTTTTTTTTTTTTTTTTCCTTAAAATGTACATTACAATGCCCTCCGGATTTGCCTACATCACCAATCGCGATCTAGTTATACATATTTTTTTTATTGCAGAAGCTCAGCAGACAGACGGCCCACTTGATGATATGCGGTTACCATCGTCTACGGATTTGCAGTACTAAAGGTGCTACAAATACGCTGCTGCTCTCTTAAGGGAGACTGGAACCTGGTGACTAATGCCGGAACACAACTCAAGGTTGTTACGGCGACATACTTTAGACCAGGGGTGGTAGCGAAGTACCGGATGGGACGCCGTCTCCTCCTTCTGCGAGCGCGTTATGCTTGCGAAGGAGGAGGCGGAACGGGAGCGTGAGCGCACATCACTGCTCCACTCCCGCCAAAGGAGGACGCGTCGGCGCCGGAGGGCCAGCCAGGACCTTCGGCCACCGTAAGCGGGCGGCGCGGGTGGGGTCACTTGGGGTATAGGTTCTCACTCACCTGCACATTCCGTCGAGATGGGGACGTGACGTGCTCCGCGCGCGCTCACCTCTCCTCCTGTGGGGCGAGTTACAGACCGCCCCACGCCTAGAGAGACTGAAGATGCCGGGGGTAAAAGTAGTCCCCCGGCAGTGGAAGAGGCCTCGCGGGGCCCACGCCTGCCAGGGCTGCGGCGAGGCCAGGTCATATACCCGTAGCCCTGGCATAAGGCGAAGGACGGAACACCCAGGGGTTTTAGTGGGTATCCCTAACCGGGAGTGGCAATAGCATAGCACCAGTTCTGACTGGGCATGCTAGTGCCACCCCCGATCTGGCGAATCCCACACTAGGTCGCGAATTATCCCCCCAAGGTTCTGCCCTTGTCGCGGCTTAGTCCTCAATCGGATTTCCCCTGGTAAAAAAAAGGGGTGGTAGCCATCCAGTCGGGCAAATGCCCTACCACCTGGTTGTGGGTTGTTTTGTCGCCTCTTACGACAGGCCGCCCCAACGCAGGAAAAGCTAGAGCAGCCTAAGCGCAGCCTTTAGACAGCTATTTTAATATTAGGTGTTTTTTTCCAAGTCAGACCTTTCTATAATACATCATACATAATACCATACCAACATACATTATTATATATATTCTTTATTACATATATGACGTAAGAGGTGAAGGCTCCGGTGATTCGGGCATGTGGAAAGAATGCATGATGAAAGAATGACTAAACAGATATACAATGCAAAAGTGGATGGATGCAGAAGTCGTGGAAGGCCACGACACACCTTCCATGATCAAATTGATCGTGTACTAGCAGAAGGTGACGTCAGGAGGCAATTCCAGAAATTTTCATGTAGAAGATACATGCGTATTTTAAACTTCCATGACGCACAGTCGTCTCTTCCTTTTAAATATATTCCTGCCAATGAATGCAGGCTTGACCCTGTTGTCTTGTGATCCCCTGACATATTAAAACTTTGGTTTTGTTTCTTGTGAATGGAGCGTTAGGTAAACTTCTAGGCGCTAAGAACCTCAGTCAGAAGGCCCAGCTTGCCATACACAACGCGGTGCTTGTACCTACGCTCACGTATGCAAGCGAGAGTTGGGTATGGAAGAGAGAGCATGAAAGTAGAGTAAACGCGGTCGAGATGCGAGCACTGCGCAAAATCTGCGGAGTGACGCCCGCGGACCGCGTTCGTAATACCGAAGTAAGAAAGAGAGTTGCTCTGAAAGAGAGTGTCGGGGTGAAGGTAAGGAAAGGAATGCTCCGGAGACACAGATATAAAATGCAAAAGTGAATGGATGCAGAAGTCGTGGAAGGCCACGACACACCTTCCATCCTAGAAAGCATCCTTTCCTGGCAACATTTCCTCATTCACACCCTTATTCGGCCGGCCAACAGTAGAGGGCGCTGCGCATAAGCATGCGTCTCATTGGCCAAGCAAAATTTCTCATTGGCTGCCTAACGATCATAACGACGCCACGCTCGTCAATTAACATTAACAAAACGTTGGAAAACCGCTGAATTGTACCGCAAAACCGTTTCTCAAAGTGCCATCGTCTCCCGCAAACCAGTGCAGTGTATGTGCAACGCAAGAAAGCTAATCCGGCCAAAATCCTGCATATCTCCTTACACAGCTCCAGTGACGGTAAGAGTTCAAATTTCTTTATGCTTGTTTCGCTAGGGTTTGAGAGGCGGCATCCGGTGTACAAAGAGTCAGGGTTTGCTCCGGCTGAGTAGCCATTCATATTACTGTACGAGTCGGTGAATGCACTTCGTGCGCTCAATATACAACCTCTTAGTGAGTTTTTATTGTTCTATCTCGCCGCGCGTACGCTCGACGCTGATACACGGCAGCGTTTTGAGCTACAAAATACGCGTGAGATACCAACTTTTAATGACTTACTCACATTTGTGCAAAATTATATTAAAATATTAGAAGTAAGTCAACCGCCTTCCACTTCTCAATTAAAATTAAATTCAAAATTAAATCGCCTCAATAACAATAATTCGCGTAATAATATATCTAAAAATAATATTCAAAATAATTACAGTCCACTGCTACAATCATTTGTTACTACTACTCATGACGAAAAACGCTATTTTCTTTGTCCATGCTGCCAGAATTCCCACAGCATATATAAATGTTTAAAATTCCAAGGTCTAGACGTTCCAACTAGACGTCAACTAGTTAATGATCTTAAACTTTGTTTTAACTGTTTGCGTTCGGGGCATGAGATTAATGCCTGCAACTCTAAGACTACCTGTTTGATTTGCGGATCTAAACATAACACTTTGTTGCATATTGACATGCCAACAGAAAGTGCTACATTAACTAGTACTATTACTAGACCTAGTAATCAACATACCATAAAATTACTAGGCTCCGCTGTAGTTCGTTTATGCGATATAAATGGTGAGATACAATTTGCACGAGCCCTCATTGATAGTTGTTCAATGGATTCGTTCATTACAACTGCATACGCACGAAAACTTGGTCTGCCTGTGCAACGCTGTAGGATGTCTGTCACCGGTCTGGGACAGAACAAGGTAGACGAAATACAAGGTGTAACCTTTTGCTCGATTACGCCTAAACATAGCGATTACCCGCGCTTCGACTTATCCTTAGTTGTTTTAAAGAAAATCACTTCCAATATGCCTGGTGTACCTATCCCTTCGACAATTCGTGATTATTTTAAACATTTGAACCTCGCTGATGAAAATTTCGATAGACCAAACTCAATCGACATTCTGCTAGGTGTAGATTGCTTCGATCAAATCTACCTTGGGCCACGTTATGCGCCGGGTCCTGGGTTGCCATGCGCGTTATCCAGCGTATTTGGTTGGGTGATAACTGGTCAATATAATGACCGCTCGTTTATTCGTGCTCCATCTCAGTCAGTTACATCTCTCGTCGCGTCTACATGTGCTCTCGACGAAATAGTTCAACAATTCTGGGAAGCTGAAGAACCTCCAAAAGTTCATATATCTGTTCCAGAAGATGATATTTGCGAACAAATTTACAAAAGATATACTTACCGTAAACTAGATGGTCGCTACGTTGTCCCTCTTATGTTAAAAGAGGACGCTTCTCTATTAGGGGATTCTCACCAATATGCTCTCAACTGTTTCTTGAGTTTAGAAAAACGCCTTGCTCGTGACCCAAACCAAAAAACTGAATATGTAAAGTTTATGCACCAGTACGAGGAACTCGGCCACATGCAGCCGGTAACAGCTTCTTCGCCTACTGACCAAACTTATCTTATTGCTCATCATCTTATCGTTCGCTCTGAGAGTTCCACAACCCCAGTTAGAGTTGTTTTCAACGGCAGTGGCCCTACGTCTAATGGTAGATCACTTAATGATGTAGTTCACGTCGGTCCAAAATTGCAAGTTAATATCATTGACTTAGTCACAAAATTTAGACTGCACAAAATTGTGATAACGGCTGATATCTGTAAAATGTATCGACAGATCCTAATAAGATCGCAAGATAGGGCTTTTCAACATATTCTTTGGCGTAACGAACCCAGTGAACCGCTCCAGGAGCATGAACTCAAAACAATTACATATGGTGTAAGTAGTTCCCCCTACTTAGCTATACGCACACTACGACAACTTGCTGAGGATCATGGTGCTACTTTTCCTCATGCTGCACAAGTATTACGTGAAGATACTTTTATGGATGACATCACCACTGGCTGTTCGTCTGTAGACGAAGCTATAAAACTTAAAGAAGACCTAATTTCCTTGTTAAAGTTAGGCCAGTTTGAACTTCGGAAATGGAGTAGTAATACTCCGCAAATCCTTACTGATATTCCAGCGGAGCATTGTCAAGCACCTAAAATTTTTTCCGAATTAAACGATGAGTCTTATCTTAAAATCTTAGGTATCAAATGGGATCCAGTTTGTGATCGCTTTACTTATTCCTTTTCTAACAAATTCAACGTGGAATTCACTAAACGTTCGATCCTCTCAATTATTGCTAGAATATTCGACCCTCTCGGATGGATTGCTCCTATTGTATTTTCAGCTAAAGTACTCCTTCAAGAAATGTGGTATCTTGGCCTTTCTTGGGATGAACCTATTCCTAAGAACCTTGCCAAGAAATGGCATACACTCGCCGCGAATTTTGCGGACCTTCAAGAAATCAAGTTACCAAGACTGATTTTGCCTGAAGATCCAACAGAGATTCATCTTGTGGGGTTCTGTGATGGATCATCTAAAGGATATGGCTGTTGTGTTTATCTCTGCGTGGTTACTTCTGAAAGTACTAAATCTAGTTTAATTATAGGAAAGTCTAAGGTAGCTCCCCTTAAACCAGTTACAGTTAACCGTCTAGAGCTTAGTGCAGCTGTTCTTTTGGCTCGTGTTCTACGTTATATTCATAACTTACTTAGTCCGAAAATCAAAATTGGTTCGATAATTGCATTTTCAGACAGCAGTACGGTCCTATCCTGGATCCATACCTCTCCTCATTTGTTGAAAATGTACGTTGCCAATCGTGTGGTTCAAATTACTGAATTAGTTAGTACTCATATGTGGCATCATGTCTCAACTTATGAGAACCCAGCTGACTGTTGTAGTCGAGGTTTGACTTGCGCAGACCTTGCTTCTCACCAACTTTGGTGGTCAGGTCCTATCTGGATGTCCCAACACCCGAAAAATTGGCCATCTGTTCAAGTTTTTGTACCAGATGCAGACCTTCCAGAAGTAAAGGATCCTTCTAACACATGTATGCTAATTACACATTCTGAAGACTTATTTAATCTAATATCTAAATTCTCTTCCCTAACTAAATTACAACGAACTTTTGCTTGGTGTTTACGTTTCATAACAAATCTTAAATCAAAGGGTGTAGATCGCCATTTTAATTCGTTGTCCGTTGCAGAATTGGATACGTCCCTAAAATTCCTTGTCAAGCGTGTGCAACAAGAGCACTTTTCTTCCGAATTAAAACAAATTTCAAATAATTTGCTTTGTTTAAAATCGATCCAAAAGTTATGCCCCTTTATCGATGAAGACGGACTTTTAAGAGTGGGGGGACGTATACGCAATTCAAAATTGTCAAAAGCGCATGCACATCCATTACTGTTACCTAAGTTATCGCCTTTATCGCGCCTAATAGTTGACGCTTATCATTTAAAATATTTTCACTGTGGACCCCGCACCCTCCAATCTCTTATCCAACGAAAATTCTGGATTTTAGGAAATAGATTATTAATCCGTTCTCGTTTATCGAAATGCATTGTGTGCTTTAAAGCTAAGCCGGTTCCGTGCCAACCGATAATGGGCGACCTTCCCGCTGAACGAATACAGCCTGGAAGATGCTTTCAAAGTACGGCTATAGACCTAGGAGGACCTTTCACTCTTAAAGAAAGTCGCCGTCGCAACGCTCGCACTTTTAAAGCGTATATTTGTCTCTTTATTTGTCTTCGAGTCAAGGCTGTGCACATTGAAGTTGTCACAGAACTCAGCACCGAAGCTTTCCTAGCTGCTCTCGACCGATTCGTGTCTCGCCGCGGCTTATGTCAAACCGTGCTCACCGATTGTGGTACAAATTTCATAGGCGCCGATCGACAATTAAAGGAAATCCATGAGTTGTTGAAAGGGCATCACCGAGAAATCGCGGACGAGCTGAGTAATAGAAACATTATATGGCACTTCAATCCACCCGGTGCTCCTCATTTCGGTGGCATTTTCGAGAGTGGAATTAAATCTACAAAATATCATCTAAAAAGAGTTGTGGGTTCACAAGTTCTGACACTCGAAGAGATGTTCACCGTACTCTCTAAAACTGAAGCGATATTAAATTCTAGACCTCTTTGCGTTCTTTCGACAGATCCAAAGGAAGTGGACGTTCTTACTCCTGGACATTTCCTTGTCGGTGGCCCGCTTGTTGCTTTGCCTGAAGTGCCACTGGAGAATGAAAGGTGTCCCCGCTCTCGCTGGCAAATGCTACAGAAGTTAACTCAGTCCTTCTGGCACATTTGGCAGCGCGATTATTTACATACTCTTCAACAGAGAAACAAATGGTTCAAAGCTCAACCCAATCTACAAATTGGAGACGTAGCCTTGCTAGTAGAACCCAATTTACCACCTTTGCACTTGAGGTTAGGGAGAATCGAACAACTCCATCCTGGCAACGACGGTGTAGTACGAGTCGTTACTATCAGGACTGCGAATGGTAACTCACTTCGTCGTCCTGTCGTAAAATTATGTCCCTTACCTAACTAAATGCTCTATTCTCTACTATTTAGTATATTTAGCTTAAGTTTTATTATGTTCATTAATCTTAAACTATATTTATAAGTTTTGTTTAACTTTCACATTCCGAGCACAATACAATTGATCTTGTTCTGAAATCCTGGCGAATTTCAAGTGGGGGGAAAATGTTACGACATGCCGTCACAGTCCTAGAAAGCATCCTTTCCTGGCAACATTTCCTCATTCACACCCTTATTCGGCCGATCACCAGTAGAGGGCGCTGCGCATAAGCATGCGTCTCATTGGCCAAGCAAAATTTCTCATTGGCTGCCTAACGATCATAACGACGCCACGCTCGTCAATTAACATTAACAAAACGTTGGAAAACCGCTGAATTGTACCAAAAAACCGTTTCTCAAGTGCCATCGTCTCCCGCAAACTAGTGTAGTGTATGTGCAACGCAAGAAAACTAATCCGGCCAAAATCCTGCATATCTCCTTACACAGCTCCAGTGACGGTAAGAGTTCAAATTTCTTTATGCTTGTTTCGCTAGGGTTTGAGAGGCGGCATCAGGTGTACAAAGAGTCAGGGTTTGCTCCGGCTGAGTAGCCATTCATATTCGTTCAGTATGTATTTGTATATTTAATTCTTAAATTACTTTGAGTATTTATGTATCTATTTCCTGCACTACCTATATCGCCTGATTCAAATTTCTTTCGTTTAGGTTACCTAGAAGAGATCGCTTTGAGCGATAAGGCCGCCTATTGTATTGCCTAGAAAATATTGTAAATATGGTCTGTTTTTGTAATTGTATATTTTGGTGTGCAATAAAGTGTTATCTCTCTGTCTCTTTCTCTCCCTTTTATGACAACGAAACCACAAAACATTTCTTAGATACATAACTTCACGCCAGTTCCCTTGCGGGGTAGGCACGACCAACAGAGCGCCATTTAGGCTTATTCTTACACACCTCACTTGCTTCTTTGACATTCATAGCTCTTGTCATGCACGCTCGTCTATTCTTAAGGCTCCTGACATCACCTTCTGCTAGTACACGATCAATTTCATCATAGAAGGTGTGTCATGGCACTTTTGCATTGTATATCTGTTTGGTCATTCATCATTGCTTTCCTTACCTTCACCCCGACACTCTCTTTCAGACCAACTTACTTCGGTATTACTGTCAATATTATTTCGTCTCTAATCATGTTTTAATTAACATTGCTGTTTTTATCAAAATTTTCCACAAATAGATTTTAGTTCATTATAATAGTAATCTTGCATTTTAATGTATGGAAATTTTTGCGCTGCTGGTCACGCGCTAGTGTGCGACAGGAGCAGGTATTGTTATTTATCAATGATGTCATTACTCTTCGAATCACGTAAAATGGGTGATGGTAATTAGTTTAGGCCAAATGATGTTTTTTTTTTAAGTCTCACCTGATGGAAAGTGGTTCAAATTCAAAATAAGTTCCACTGGAGATCACTTTTTAAAGATATATATATTTTTTTTATTGCATGAGTTCAGCAGACAGGCAGACGGCCCACTTGATGGAAAGCGGTTACCATCGCCTATGGACATTTGCAACACCAAAGGTGCTACAAATGCGCTGCTGCTCTCTTAAGGGAGACTGGAACCTGGTCACTAATGCCGGAACACAACTCGAGGTTGTTATGGCGACATACTTTAGACCAGTGGTGGTCGCCATCTAGTCGAGCAAATACCCTACCACCTGGCTGTGGGTTGTTTGGTCGCCTCTTACGACAGGCCGCCAGGCCGCAGGAAATTGTATTCTTTCTCCGTTCCTGCACGGATAAGATAAGTAAAAATTTTATTTTACTTTCTATTCTATGTACACCGCTTCGCAACGTGTTATTGCCGTTAAGAAGAAGAAGCGCCAAGAAACTCCCCAGAAAACGTTTAGCTAAAAATTTATGTTATTTATATTTCTTATTCTATTTATATCTCAAGTTCTTTTTTTCATAAGTTTTATTATACAGAAGTCTGAGTCGTCTGACTCAAAGGGCGCGGGTTCGATCCTGGCCGGAACGCATGCACCACTTAGTCAGTTTTCTGACCTAATGTGCATATTGTTACAATTACGTGCTGACAACGGTGAAGGAAAACATCGTGATGCAACCTGCACATCGAGATAACCGATGTGTCAAACCTGCCAAGCCGCCTTGGACAGGCGCCAGGGGTATACTTTCCGTTCCTCCTATAATGGGAGGCCCGAGCCCAGCAGTGGGACATTTATGGGCTGTTATTATATATTTTTCGGGGTCGGGGTGTCGGGGTGAAGGTAAGGAAAGGAATGCTCCGGTGGTTCGGGCATGTCGAAAGAATGCATAATCAAAGAATGACTAAACAGATATACAATGCAAAAGTGGATGGATGCAGAAGTCGTGGAAGGCCACGACACACCTTCCACGATCAAATTGATCGTGTACTAGCAGAAGGTGATGACCGGAGCCTTAAGAACAGACGAGCATGCATGACAAGAGTTATGAATGTCAAAGAGGCAAGTGAGGTGTGTAAGAATAAGCCTAAATGGCACTCTGTTGTTCGTGCCTACCCCGCATGTACCTATTATATATTTTTATATATTATACAGAAGTATGTTACAGAATTACTTTTCGAAGAATTAATGGAGTTGTAACAAACAGTGCACACTAAAGAAGGCTCAGGTTTCCGTCGCATCTGGATATTTTCAATATCAAAAGCGGTCCCAATGTGCTGCCAGCCTTAAAGGAAGGAGTGAAATCTGGCATCTTAGTGCTGGAACACAAATCAAGGTTTTAATGGCAGAGTACCCTAGACCAAGCGTGGTGGCTATTCAGACCGGTAAATGCCTTACCACCTGGCTGTGGGGAGTATTGTCGCCTTTTGCGGCAGGCCGTCTGGTTTCAAGAATTAGTGACTTTCCTCTGTTCCTGCATTGTTCATACTCAACGGTAGTAGGCACTCATCCATATTAAGAATGGTAGTATCATCGGAAGACTATGGGTGCTTATGTCAAGCAATGAATAATTATAGGAGTAGCATTTTTTATTTAGGTATGTTATGAATTGTAATTAGTAAAATTGAAATAATATTTCTCACTAATATACATTTTTTTATTTTTTTATTGCAGGAGTTCAGCAGACAGGCAGACGGCCCACTTGATGGAAAGCGGTTACCATCGCCTATGGACATTAGCAACACCAAAGGTGCTACAAATGCGCTGCTGCTCTCTTAAAGGAGACTGGAACCTAGTCACTAATGCCGGAACACAACACAAGGTTGTTATGGCGGCATACTCTAGACCAGGGGTGGTCGCCATCCAGTCGAGCAAATACCCTATCACCTGGCTGTGGGTTGTTTAGTCGCCTCTTACGACAGGCCGCCAGGCCGCAGGAAATTTTATTCTTTCTCCGTTCCTGCACGGATAAAATAATTAACATAATAATCCCTCAGGGGGGCTTTGTGGCGAAGCTTTAGGTGAGTAGCGACACCTAGTACCTGACTCCAGGGGCCAAGGCAAGGCCCTCGCCTCCGTGCTCGCCTTAGCCGGTCGGCACGGAGTGGAGATCGCTAGAGCTAAGACTTAAGCTCCAGGGGTGGAAGTGATAAATGGCATCACGTCAGAAGTAGCTTCGATGAACCTGCAGCCCACCCATGTTGCCCCTGTCTTCTATGGCATCTTTTGGGGCCCATGCAGGGAGTGGCGAGTCACCGTCTGCCCATTTTTCCATGTTACCTGAACATTGCGACGGGCAGACGCCGTAGTCCCTATATTTCCAGACCCCCAGTACCACTAGCAGTTCACCCGAATAGCCGGGTATTTTTGTCCTCATTTTCCACAATAGTCCTACACTGGCCGGGGCTTGTCCCTGGGGTGCATTACTATATGGTGTAGACAGGTATAATCGCCGGTCAGTGTCACGCCACATTTACATTAAATTTATCAAGGGGTCTCTACGTGTTGGCCTTCCCATGGCCCCACGCAAGCCCTCCAAAAGTCCGGACCATTTTTATGGCCCGTGGTCTTGAAAAACATAATAATAATTAAATAAACCCGCAGGCGGGGCTTTGTGGCTAACCCTTAGGTGAGTAGCGACATCTCGGTCTTGACTCCGGCCCCCGCTTCCGTGCTCGCCTTAGCCGGCCGGCACGGAGTGGAGATCGCTAGAGCTAAGACTCAAGCTCCAGAGGTGGAAGTGATAAATGGCCTAACGTCGGAAGTAGCTTCGGTGAACCTGCAGCCCACCTCTCGACACCCCTTAGCCACTCACGCCCATGTTGCCCCTGTCTTCTATGGCATTTTTTGGGGCCCATGCAGGGAGTGGCGAATCACCGTCTGCTCATTTTTCCATGTTCCCCGAACATTGCGACGGGCAGACGGCATAGTCGCCAGATCCCAGATCTCTAGTTCCACTAGCAGTTCACCCCAATAGCCCGGTATGTTTTGTCCTCATTTCCCACAATAGTCCTACACTGGCCGTGGCTTGTCCTTGGGTGCATTAGTATATGGTGTAGATAGGGATAATCGCCGGTCAGTGTCACGCCACATGTACATTAAATTTATCAAGGGGCCTCTACGTGTTGGCCTTCCCATGGCCCCACGCAAGCCCTCCAAAAGTCCGGGCCATTTCTATGGCCCGTGGTCTTCAAAGACATATGTAATTAACATAATATGTAAGTACTATATCACAGTAAGATAATTAAATACAATATACATAAACTCTTTGATGCCACCCGTGATCAGAAGGCTGGCTCATATTTCGCCCAACAAATAAGCATCGTCATACAGCGCGGCAATGCGGCCAGCCTTCTGGGCACGCTTCCATCTGGCAGCGATTTGTTACACAGTCTATAATCGCTTGTACTGTATATTAATTTATTTTTTTTTATTGCAGGAGATCAGCAGACAGACAGACGGCCCACTTGATGCAAAGCGGTAACCATCGCCTATGGACATTTGCAACACCAAAGGTGCTACAAATGCGCTGCTGCTCTCTTAAGGGAGACTGGAACCTGGTCACTAATGCCGGAACACAACTCAAGGTTGTTATGGCGACATACTTTAAACCAGGGGTGGTAGCCATCCAGTCGGGCAAATGCCCTACCACCTGGCTGTGGGTTGTTAAGTCGCCTCTTACGACAGGCCGCCCGGCCGCAGGAAATTGTATTCTTTCTCCGTTCCTGCACGGATGAAATGATAATTGAAATGATATTAAATAATAAGATAGTTTATTTTATAATTTGATTTTACTTTAAATAGAATAGAATATCATCATATACATAAATAAGTGTACATAATAAATATAATTAATTTAATATTATATGTATGAATGTAAGTATATTGGTAAAAAAAAACCACATACAATAATAAACAACATTTACGTTAAAATGTAAATATCTCTCATTACCTAAGTTAATTATTTAATTAGTATTATTTAACTACATATTAAATATTCGAACTTATTTAAGCAACTAAACTTTTATCCGTGCAGGAACGGAGAAAGAATACGATTTCCTGCGGCCGGGTGGCCTGTCGTAAGTGGCGACCAAACAACCCACAGCCAGGTGGTAGGGCATTTGCCCCTGGTCTAAAGTATGTCGCCATAACAACCTTGAGTTGTGTTCCGGCATTAGTGACCAGGTTCCAGTCTCCCTTAAGAGAGCAGCAGCGCATTTGTAGCACCTTTGGTGTTGCAAATGTCCATAGGCGATGGTAACCGCTTACCATCAAGTGGGCCGTCTGCCTGTCTGCTGAACTACTGCTATAAAAAAAACATACTAATTCTATAATAATATTATAATGATAACCAAGATCAGAAATACGTAGGTAAGTACAAGAAGTTCCTTTTCAAATCAATATCCAAGAAGGACTTAATAAAAAGGCTGTTTTAAAATATCAGTAGCTTGTTAAAATATATGTTAAGTTATCGCAAATCGCAAGTAGAACACTTCCTGATTAAATCTTAGATAAAAAAAAATCTAACAATATAACCGGACGGACTGCAAGCCAATTCGCAGACAGCATTCGGTTCCGCGGCGACAGTGACGCGAGGTTTATTCGTTCGGTTAGAAAAACAAATACCACCAGTCGTGATAAAAATCTAGACAACTACACTTTTGGACGATTAAGGATTTAATGTAGACATTGAGTTATATGTACTACGTACTAGAGGAGCTATTCAAAACAAAAAAAAATCGAATCTAATGAAAGCGGGCGCCTGCGCGGGGCGAGCGTGCCGTTGACTCATGTATTTGCTGCAGCGCTAAATGACGTCTAACTAAGCTATTAAAACATGTAGCGCTAGATCGTATCATAGTGTAACAAGATGTTGTCTCTATAGATTATACATTGCAGAAGTGATGTGTCACAACTTTTGTACCAAAAAAACTTCATTGGAATTCATACTTAATTTCAAAATTTATTAATATGTAGTTAAATAAACTGTAAAATATTAAAAAAAGAAAATTATTTGTTATGCGTTTAAAATCAAATCACGCTCCTTCGCTGCGTTTAGTTTGAACAAATTTATTCCATTCCTCTAGCTTTTCATAGTCCGGCCGAGAAAATCTTTAAATTCAAACACATCATAGTAAAATAATACTCGTACAACATTACAAAAATACCCGATCGTTCACTTTGCGTCGTCGGAAAAATTATGCAATTCATAAAACAACTCATGGGAATTAAAATAATTTAATTGTCTGTAAATATTAGTTAGGTTGGGTTAGGTTAATACTTCGATATAGGAAGAGGCCTAGTGAGGGGGCCTGCCAGGGCACGCGGAGTTGGGAAACCCGCATTCACGTACGCCTGGCACGGCGCATGACGGAACACCCAGGGGTTTTAGTGGGTATCCCTAACTGGGGAGTGGCAATAGCGTGGCACCGGTTCTGACCGGGCACGCTAGTACCACCCCCGATCTGGCGAATCCCACACTCACACGGGTCTTCTGTGCCTGTCGCGGCTTAGTCCTCAAACGGATTTCCAATGGCCAAAAAAAAAAAGTTAATACATCGATACTTTAGTTTGTCTTATCTGCGTAGGTACAAATTGTTACTCTATGAAATTCGCTTGAACATCGGCGCAGCGATGATGCGTTAAAATTGATAAAATTTAATAAAAAAATTATATCGAGAATACAAATAACTTGCCTGTGAAAAGTCACCCTTTAACATTTATTTGAACTTCTTGAATGGTTTGCATAGTACCTTAGTACATATGAAAACATTGTTTTAATTGTTACTCTTCACTCTAATACGTAAAGTATCGATAAAAGCCCGGCGCAGACTAAACGATTCCTTGTCCATGGACCATAACGAGTGCTCAACTAAGCTAGTTCAGGACGCCTTCTCTAGTACGTAGTACATTATAAATTATTGACCAACAAATACAATCTTCGCGTCTTATAGACTTACATACATAGTAATTTTTTGTGTAATTTTAAAATAACTAATTTTTTAGAAATTAAGAAAACTTTTTAATTATCAAAGTGCTCCAAAACAAACAGTTTTTGGTTAAAGACATTTTTAAGAACAAGGTAAAGAGAAGATTGATAGAAAAATCTTCACAATGAATCCCACGGAAAATGTGGACACAGAATCAATTTTTAGACGGATAGGAAAGCTCGGCCGTTATCAAATACAGACGTACTGCTGGATTCTCCTCCCAATTTTGTTCAGTGCAGTGTACAATAGTCAGTATATGTGTGCAGCCGGTTCTATGTCCTACAGGTATGTCGATATGATTGTCATTTTTTACTATTGTGAAAATGAAAATGAATGTATTTAATTCAAACTGGACAAATTACTAATTGAAAGTCATGAGTCTAACACCGCTTCCAAAGCAATTTTAGTTACTGTTAAAGGAGAAGAAGAGGCGCGACAAACTTCCCAGCAACATATCTTTAGTTCATCATTATTATTATCTTTCAAGAACACGGGCCATAAAAATGGCCCGGACATTTGGAGGGCTTGCGTGGGGCCATGGAAAGGCCAACACGTAGAGGCTCTTTGACAAATTTAATGCAAATGTGGCGTGACACTGACCGGCGATTATCCCTGTCTACACCATATAACAATGCACCCAAGGACAAGCCCCGGCCAGTGTAGAACTATTGTGGGAAATGAGGACAAAAAGTACCGGGCTATTGGGGTGAACTGCTAGTGGTACTAGGGATCTGGGAATATGGGGACTATGGCGTCTGCCCGTCGCAATGTTCAGGAAACATGGAAAAATGGGCAGACGGTGACTCGCCACTCCCTGCATGGGCCCCAAAAAATGCCATAAAGACAGGGGCAACATAGGTGTGAGTGGCTAAGGGGTGTCGAGAGGTGGGCTGCAGGTTCACCGTAGCTACTTCTGACGTGATGCCATTTATCACTTCCACCCCTGGAGCTTGAGTCTTAGCTCTAGCGATCTCCACTCCGTGCCGGCCGGTTAAGGCAAGCACGGAGGCGGGGGCCTTGCCTTGGCCCCCGGAGTCAGGTACGAGGTGTCGCTACTCACCTAAGGCTTCGACAGAAAGCCCTCTTGCGGCTTCAGCATTATTATTATTATTCTTTTTTTAAATGTAGTTTATACTAATACCAAGTAGTTTATATGAAAGATGACTGAAAAAGCTTGGGAGCGATCGCATTATACCCATTCGGTTCGATCATCTAAAAAATCTTTCATTGTGTAATAAGTCTTCTCATACAAACGTGGCTTTACAATTTTTTTCAAACTTGTTTATTGTAATATATAGAACATTTTTCTGGGATTTGGTTGAAGAGCTTTGTACTTTGTCCCACGAAACTATTGTAAATTTTATGGACCCTACATGTGGGAATTTCTAATTTATTTTTGTTCCTAGTATTTTTACAATGTACGTCACCTAGTCTGGGAAAATACGAGATATTTTTCTTAACATATAGTATATTTTCAAGTATATACTGTTAAGCCACTGTTACAATGTTTATTTCTTTAAACTTATCTCGCAAGGAATCCCGCGCTCCCATGTTGTAAATTAAGCGAATAGATTACATCGATATCAGTCATGAACCTTATCTTTATTACCGCATATGCTGCCGAGCTTAGTCCGTTCGCCAATTTATTTATATGGAGATAAATGGTCGAAACCACAACATTTAAGGTTTCTCCATTTAAGATCACATAAGTAATTACAGAATATTTTCTTAAGTTTTCGCGACTTGTATACATAATAAAACTACGTTTTAACGGTTTTAAGCGCGGTAAATTTTATTTGATTTTGGTTTTTCCGACGTTTCGGCCACTTTTCAGTGGCCGTGATCACGGAAGACAAAGATGTCAAGTGTCAACGAGTATTGTTAAAGTTTTATTTAGCCTACCGCCAACTTATTAATTTTAATTATTTAATTTTTAATTTTGTTTATGGTTATTATTTAATCTATGGGAGCCTAATCTAATTTACTACCGCTTCGCAACATGTTATGGCTTGAAGAGAAGAAGCGGCGCAAGAAACTCTTCAGCAAACATGCCTAGCTCTAATAATTTTATATAATATTAAAATGGGTGGAAGGAAAAATAAAAGTAATTATCAGTCAAGTTGGTTTGTGTTCCGTTGTACGCAGAAAGAGCTCACAGTGTCTTGAGGTCTGGCAGCTGGTTTTTGCTGGGTTTGGGTCTTAATAGTTTTGATAATTGGATCCCAAACAGGTGGTACTTGCCAACCATCTTCTCTATTGAAATTTGGGTGTTTTTTGATTTCAATAGCCTCACGCATCATTCTAGGTATGAAACGATTCTCTTTCGCGAGGATTTGTGGGTTATCGAATCTGATGTAGTGGTTGGGTTTATCCAGCGTGTGTTCACTGATCGCAGACTTCGTAGACCTTGTGTGTTTCATGTCAGCAATGTGTTCTTTTACTCGTGTTTTTATGCTCCTCTTTGTTTGCCCAATGTATGACAATCCACACTCACAATCAAGCTTGTAAACCCCTGCATCCTGGAGTGGGATATTGCATTTCACAGGTCTCAGAAATTGGGTAATCTTTTTCTGCGGCTTGAAATATGTTTTGATTGAAGCTCGCCTGAGGATGTGACCAATTCTGTCTGTGACCCCCTTGATATAGGGTAGGGTAGCAGGGCACCGCTCAACTGAAGGTGGTTTGGGGCCTTTGTGACGTTGGTGTGGAGTCTTCAGCTGATTGCGTTGTAGAACTCGCTTGACATGCTGAAGCTCTCCAGCTATGTGGTTCTCGTCACAAATTTTCCGTGCTCTCTGAAACAAAGATTTGCCCACGGTAGCTAACTGACTAGGATGGTGGTGAGACGAAATCAAATAAAATTTACCGCGCTTAAAACCGTTAAAACGTAGTTTTATTAAGTAATTACAGGTTTAATAGTAGGCATGGAGAATTTAACATATTTGTTTTTTTTGTTGTTGTTTAAAAGTATATTATTTACATCAAACCAGTGTACTATGATAGAAAGCGCGTTGTTTACGTCGTCAAACTTTGTTTTTTTGCCGCATAATTTTAAATATTAAGGATGTATCGTCAGCACACAATACAATGTCGTGTTTATTTTATACAAAGAAAAGCAAGTCATTTATATAAATAGGAAATAAGAAAGGGCCGAGAATCGATCCCTGTGGGACTCCCATATTAATAGGAACTCCGGGAGATCTTTTTCTATTAATCTCAACCTTCTAAATCCTACCATTTAGATAGGATGTCAAAAGGTCGAGAGCAAAACCTCTTATACCGTAGTGCTTTAGTTTCCTGATCAATGTTTTGTGTTCGACACAATCAAATGCTTTGGATAAATAGCACAAAATACCCAACATATCACACGACTCTTCCCAAGCCCTAAAAATGTTTTTATGCAACTGAACACCGGCATCAGTTGGTGGATTGACCTTTAGTAAATCCAAATTGTTTAATTGTTTAGCAAATTTTTAATATTTAAATGACTAAGTAACTGATGTAAGATTAGTTTTTTATATATCTTACGAAACGTCGATAGTATCGAGATAGGTCTGAATTGCTTGTGTTTGTTCGGGATTGACGTAAAAACTACTGGGCTGAGTTCGATGTGGTTATCGCTGATCGACAGCAAATTTCCGAAGTTAAAATCTGCGGTCTTTACTATCCGAGAACACGTATAAATTAGCTTATTCCGTCTAACGTGTACAAAGTCGCGGGCGAATCCTAGTATATAATATAACCTTAAAATAGCAATATTTTGTTTGAAAAAAGTATTTTCGTGTAGATTTTCCTCAACAAGCTCGAATACTAAGTAACTACCAATTGAAGGCCATATATAAAAGTAAAAAATTAAGTCTACTATGTACGCCGTTTCGCAACGAGAACAAACTCCTCAGCAACACGTCTAGCTTAAAAATATTTTTCGTCATGTTTATGTATCTCAGGCTCTTCAAGCGAATAATTCATTCTGTCAAAAAAGTATCGGGAATGGATGATTTGTTTATGGTTCCAAATTCATATTTTTTTTGTTAGATTGGCACAACTGTTTTTCATTTTGGCGCGGAGTTTGAATTGCATCGGTCATTTAGATTAAATACCGTAATGTTTTTGGTTAGATCATATCTAGTGTGTATTGCGAATTTCATAATGGACAAAAATATCGAATAAAGAGTTTGTCTTAAATTTTGCATCGTCAATAGAACTTCGTGTTTGGAGATACTGAAAATGTTAGAGAAGGCTTACGATGAATCAGTTTTATCAAAAACACGAACTTATGAGTGTTACAAAGCGTTCAAAAGTGGCCGAGATGTGCTGAAAGATTCGCCTCGCCCTGGTAGGCCATCAACGTCTTCAACTGATGTTAACATCGCAAAAGTGAAGGCAATAGTGACTGAAAATCCTCATCCGAGTTTGAGAGATTATTATTATTCGTGCAGGAACGGAGAAAGAATACAATTTCCTGCGGCCCGGCGGCCTGTCGTAAGAGGCGACTTAACAACCCATAGCCAGGTGGTAGGGCATTTGCCCGACTGGATGGCTACCACCCCTGGTCTAGAGTATGTCGCCATAACAACCTAGAGTTGTGTTCCGTCATTAGTGACCAGGTTCCAGTCTCCTTTAAGAGAGCAGCAGCGCATTTGTAGCATCTTTGGTGTTGCAAATGTCCATAGGCGATGGTAACCGCTTTCCATCGAGTGGGCCGTCTGCCTGTCTGCTGATCTCCTGCAATAAAAAAAAAAGAGAAATAGCCGCTGAAGTTCCTGTGTCTGACGAGTCGATTCGTATAACTGTAAATAACCACTTGGGTACAAAACATGTTGCCGTTCGGCTAGTCCCAAAAAACCTAAATATTCTCCAAAAATTCAATCGCATAAGAGTCGCTGCGGATACGCTAGAACGAGCCAATTCCGACCCAACATTCATGAAATGAATTGTTACTGGTGATGAGATGTGGGTTTACGAGTTTGACATGCAAAGTCCCTCTGTAATAAGTAAAAATATTTCGCTATCCCCTATACTCCACTGTTTCTAAATTGTATTTTACTACGTTTTAAATGGTAAATTCGTTCCAAAATGTATTTTTTTATTGCATGAGTTCAACAGACTGGTAGACGGCCCGTTTGATGGAAAGCGATTACCATCGCCTATGGAGATTTGCAACACCAAATGTGCTGCTGCTCTTTGGACAGCCTTGACACTAATGCCAGAATACAGCTCAAGGTTGTTGTGGCGTCATACTCTAGACTAGGAGTAGTAACCATTCAGCCGGGTAAATGCGGGTTATTTTGTAGCCTCTTACGACAGGTCACCCAGCCGCAGGAAATTGTATTCTTTCTCCGTTCCTGCACTGATAATGGTTAGATATACCTATATATAAAGATGGACGGATGTTTTATGCTATCCGTATGTTTCATTGGTTTCATTCATTCTGTTTATAAAACCCTAAAAAGATGTAACCAAATTACATGAATAGTAAGAAATAGTTCAAAGTACAAAAAAAATTCGATATCTACTGGTTTTTTAAAATTATTCCGGGACTCTGTTCCCAAATGCCTACAGGTACTCGGATATGTAAGACATCGCGTGTCGTCCTGAGTTCATTGATTGTATGCATTCTGCACTGATTTGCTTCTTCCGTGGTCTTTCCATTGTGAACAATTCTGTTGTATGATTGTCATCTGCATTATATATTTTATTATATGCATTATTTATTTTTAGTCAGATATCTTCTATTTGAAAAGTTTATTATAAGTGTACCTTTTTGCCAATTTTCTCAATGTTTACTAATTTTTTTTTATCGCCTTCTCCTCTATCATTGGTTAAGATAGAGGTCTTTCTTAATCATTTTTTCTTTTTTATTTTCTTAAATCTACTAACACGGGGAAAGGTAAGGTAAGGGATTCTTTATTTTTATTTCATATTTTTTCTTTCTTTTTTACTTATTTTCTTTTCTTTCTTTTTTCAAAACAGAACTTATAACTATTACACGTTTTTACTAATTCTAGTTTTACACTTTTCGCTTACGTTCTCTATATATCTATTTATGTTTATTTATCTATTTTATACTTTTTATTACTACATTTCTTCTATTATACATTTATACACTATTCTTACTTGCTAGGGATTATTGTATTATTTTACTACTATTAAGTCAATGTTCAGCTTTGACTATTTCTGTGGTCTGTGAAGTATTCACCAGCCTAAACTTTTTAAAACGTAGAGATCCCAGGTTTGATTCCCGACAGTGTATGTAATTAATATAGTCATTAATGAATTTTCTTATATTTATTCTGATCTGGGTGTCTGGATATTGAACCAAAATAAAATAAATATTACATTTAATAAAACTTAACACCGTTATTTTGGAAAAGAGCGTTGTGACAATTTTATAACGATTCCATTGTGAGCAAAATGGACATGGAACTTTAAAACCTATGATTTATATTTTTGTACTATCGCTACAGGTGGATGGTACCAGAAAGTGAAGCCGAACTGCCCAACTTCGACATCAAAGGATGGCGTTCGTGGGCGTTCCCGGAATCAAAAGGCCTATTGGACCGCGTTCCCTCCCTAGGGAAAGTATCTACTCCCGGCAACTTCTTACAAAACCTTTATGAAAATGATAATACTATTGTTTCTGAGGTAATATATTTTAAATTTATGTGCTGTCCTAATGAATCTTAGATTTTCTTCAGGCTGCTTATGTCTATCCGTGGACTAAAATAATTTACAAAAATTAAATCATTCAACGGATCGATTATTGTTATAAATATCTTATCAATCAGACACTGGACAGGGCTGTGTTTTAGAAATTATTCCTTGTAATAAAAAAAGTAGGTGATAATTTCCCTCTCATTTTGTTGCATACCAAAAAATATCGATATTGTCTATCTAGCATGTGATATCACATCACTATAAAATTGCAATTTTTTTTTATTGCAGGCGATCAGCATACCGGCAGACGGCCCACTTGATGGAAAGCGGTTACCATCGCCTATGGACATTTGCAACATCAAAGTTGCTACAAATGCGCTGCTGCTTTCTTAAGGGAGACTGGAACCTGGTCACTAATGCCGGAACACAACTCAAGGTTATTATGGCGACATACTTCAGACCAGGGGTGGTAGCCATCCAGTCGGGCAAATGCCCTACCACCTGGCAAATCGGCATCTCGAACTATTTTAATATTAATTAAAATAAAATGAGTAATGTCGCATCTCATAAGGTTGCCTGGTAACCTGTTGATGCAGTCTGTTATATTAGATTTCTGATCGCTTGGATTTTATTATTTAAAACAATTATCAATCATTATCTAAGCAAATTCACGTAAAAAATATTGTCATATAAATACCAGCTTGCATATCGAGATTAATCTAAACCAGATACTAGATCATCTTGGGTGGTAGCATATTTATATCATATACACCACAAGTGTTATACCCCGAAGTTATTATTGTTTATTTAATCTATCTATACTATAATATTATAAAGAGGTAAAGTTTGGATGTTCGGGGTTATCTCTGGTACTACGGTACTAATCCGATTTTGAAAATTCTATCACCAGTAGAAAGCTATATTATTTTCAAATGACATAGGCAATAATATTTGATTGTTGACTGTAATAAATAAATCAAAAAAGTAAAAAAGTTTTACGCGCAGGGAAAACGGGAACGCCTGTCAAAAATGTTATAGCAATAACGTTCCATGCAAGAATTGCGCATATTCTCGTACGCGGCACTTCGAGTGCTTCCTGCGTTTATTAATTAACTAAAGGTTACAAAGCTTAATTCTTTTTCTTCTGCTGCATCTGGGATCACGTCAATGTTAGTGATCGTTCCACGCAGATGTAGCAATGGGATTAATGCGTTATTTGTGATGCGATATTGTTATTACTGTTAATGACGTTAACTATTCTCAGATGATGACGTACATACACTAATGTAGCAATTTTTTTATTACCGAAGCACAGCAGACAGGTTGACGGCCCAACTATGACGGAAAGTGGTTACCGTCGCCTATGGCCATAAACAATACCAGAGGTGCTGTTTAATGTGCTACCTGTCTTGAAGGAAAAACTGGAAACTGGCCACTGATGCCGGAACACAACTCAAAGTGGTTATGGCGGTATATTCTAGACCAGGGCTGGTAGCCATCCAGTCGGGCAAATGCCCTACCACCTGGCTTTGGGTTGTTTTGTCAACTCTAACGGCAGGCCGCCCCAACGCAGGAATTAGAATTCTTTTGCGTTCCTGCATGTTCCTGCAATCATTAACGGCATTATTTTTAAATCTATAAACAAGACGCATTTGGTTACAATCACTAACTATAACGTTATCGCACGTGAAACCTGACCTAAATTATTTACTTATACCTACATAAATATTAAAATCAGGTTAAATCTTTGCAAAAAGCTGAGGTGAAATAGCGGTCAAAAGGTAATTTATACGACAATAAACTATAAATAGCCTAAGAATCAGATTCACTTTTTAATTTAGGCAGTGCGCGCACTATAAATATTGCGTTGCAATTTTTATCCGCAAAATTTATGAAAATCTATAGAAACGCGTGTACTAGAAAGAAAATAATGTGTATTTAGAGAATTATTTAAAATGGAAGCTCTACGTAAACAGTTTAACAAAAGCCAAAGGTTCATTAACTCTAAACAGGCCCTAACTCGGCAAATGCTGGTTGATAACAACCAACACTGGTCTTCCGTTAGTGCCAGAACTTAAAATCACCTTCACGGAAGTAAAAATGATCGTATAAACATGTAAATATTTATGCGTAAGAAAATTCTAGTTACGAATATTATTTATAGTGAGAACAATAACAAACCAAGAATGGCTAATATATATATATATATATATATATAAAATGGGAAAATAATAATTTAAAAAAATAGAAATAGGTCACGTCACGTAGAAAAAGAAATTAAATTATATAAAACTACTAGCTGTCCCGGCAGGCGTTGTTCTGCCCTGAAGAAATAAAATTTAGAACCCGATTGCAGCGCCACCTACCGGGTCCAATTGTGAATTAAACCATCCTCGAATCCACTTGAACACATACAAAAAAAATCATTCAAATCGGTCCAGCCGTTTAGGAGGAGTTCACTGTCAACACATGTACAGAAGAATTATATATATAAAGAATAACTATGAGTGTCGGGGTGAAGGTAAGGAACGGAATGCTCCGGTGGTTCGGGCATGTGGAAAGAATGCATGATGAAAAAATGACTAAACAGATATAGAATGCAAAAGTGGATGGATGCAGAAGTCGTGGAAGGCCACGACACACCTTCCATGATCAAATTGATCGTGTACTAGCAGAAGGTAATATCAGGAGCTTTAAGAACAGACGAGCGTGCATGACAAGAGTTATTATGAATGTCAAAGAAGCAAGTGAGGTGTGTAAGAATAAGCCTGAATGGCGCTCTATTGTTCGTGCCTACCACGCAAAGGAACTGGCGTGAAGTTATGTATGTATGTGTATGTAATAACTATGAAATAGACACAACCTGACTTACTAAAAGGCGATTTAATTCGGCATGTGATTTTTCTGTAAGATCTATAACCGATGGAGAACTCTGTAAAAGTGCGTTCACTATAGAATTCTGCCAGGTGGTAGGGCATTTGTCTGACTGGATGGCTACCACCCCTGGTCTAAAGTATGCCGCCATAACAACCTTGAGTTGTGTTCCGGCATTAGTGACCAGGTTCCAGTCTCCTTTAAGAGAGCAGCAGCGCATTTGTAGCACGTTTGTTGTTGCAAATGTCCATAGGCAATGGTAACCGTTTTCCATCTAGTGGGCCGTCTGCCTGTCTGCTGAACTCCTGCAATAAAAAATAAAAAAAAGTTAGTGACCAGGTTCCAGTTTCCTTTAAGAGAGCAGCAGCGCATTTGCAGCAACTTGGTGTTGCAAATGTCCATAGGCGATGGTAACCGCTTTCCATCAAGTGGGCCGTCTGCCTGTCTGCTGATCTCCTGCAATAAAAAAAAAAGAATTAATTGAGATTTAAAATGGGACTGAGGCGCATCACGGAATTAATTCCGCATCGGATTTAATTCTGTAGACGGCTACAGATTTCATGCGCGCCAGGCCTAATGTTCAAATATGTTTTGGAATTTTCATAATTTTGCGCGAACCCGTCCGCGTAATATCCAAGGCCGAATTCCTAATTAATCTATATATATACATATAAAACAGAGTGGTGTTTGTTACACTATTTATAACTCGAGAACGGCTGTATCGATTTGGCTGAAAAATGGTTGGGAGGTTGCTTAGAACCAGGAGACGGACATAGGATACTTTTTATCCCGTTGGAACCGGTAGGTGGCGCTGAGATCGGGTTCTAGAATCCTCCTAATCACCTGGAGCGATTTTGGTGTTTTTGTTTTTGTGTGTTTGAGTGGTTTCCCGGATGGTTTAGATTCACAATTAGAACCGATAGGTGGGGCTGGGATCGGGTCCTAGATTTTTATTGTTTCAGAGCAGGACAACGTCTGCCCGGGCCGCTAGTTATATATTAATTATATAATATTGATGTCTTTTAGTTGAAAATACGCCACAATTTTATACGTATAATAGTACATTATGGTACTAGTGTGTAACATTGGTGGTTACCGCCGAGGCGCCATTGAGACTCGAGCCGTAGGCGAGGGTCTTAAGAGAGCCGAGGACGGTAATCATCAATACACACGTGTATCATACGACGTTTTTCAACACACTTGTGAATAAAATAACAACAAAAACTCATTTCATTTAGTAGATAAAAAAAGTTATAATATATGAGTGAAAGTTTTATTTATTAAACACGTACGAGTTAAAATTATCTATTTAAATAAGAAGTTGCATGAAATGAGCAAGCAATAGGAACATTAATTTATTTGTTCTATAGAACACGATCTTTTTTTTTGAATAAAAACTTTTTTAAGAACAAAGCAACTCAACCAATAAAATTAAAAAAAATTCTATAACTCACTAGTGAGTTATAATTTTTTTTAGTCACAGTTTGATTATGGGTGTCATTCTGTGCCTAATTGCGGTGACCATAGAGCCACTTTATGAGCAAGTGTGTTGAAAAATACATTATATTACTTCTAGATATTATTTAAATTATTTATTTCTAAGTTTCCATAAATTTAATTTTGATTTTATTTTGTTAACAAATAATATTTTTTTATTGCATGAGTTCAGCAGACAGGCAGACGGCCGACTTGATGAAAAGCGGTTACCATCGCCTATGGACATTTGCAACACCAAAGGTGCTACAAATGCGCTGCTGCTCTCTTAAGGGAAACTGGAACCTGGACACTAATGCCGGAACACAACTCAAGATTGTTATGGCGACATACATTAGACCAGAGGTGGTAGCCATCCAGTCGGGCAAATGCCCTACCACCTGGCTGTGGGTTGTTTTGTCGCCTCTTACGATAGGCCGCCCCAACGCAGGAAATTGAATTCTTTCTCCGTTCCTGCACGGATAAAAATACCTACATATTATAACAACAATACACAGCGCGGTAATTTTATTTGATATTGGTTTTTTCCGACGTTTAAAACCGTTAAAACGTAGTTTTATTATGTATACAAGTCGCGAAAATTAAGAAAATATTCAACAATACACAGTGTAATTGTTTTAATATCACTCCATATATGGCCGGTCCTGCTGGGTGCAAGCCTGTTTATTTTCGAAAAGTGGTGATTATGCACGTTTGTCTAAGGTGGTTTGACGGGTTTCATACATATTGGATCGGAAAAACCGCCTAAGAGGTGCATGCTGTCTTACGAGTTGCAGGGACTCGAATTAAAATGCCGTTGGAATTATTATAGAGTTTATTAGAACTATACAAACACATATAACACAGGTACAAATATAACCAAACACAACAATTCCAAACACGATTCAATAACACGCGTAAAGTCCGTCACTAAATAGATTATCGAATGTACACAAGTCTTGCCTCGCGGCTGGTTATCGCTAGACTGCCTCACCCGTCCGATGGGGGATTGCTTTATACTGTACAAATACAATATGTCTGTAGACTGAATTTCTAAGAATCACATCTGGCTAATGACTACCATAAAGATTACAATACACAGTGGGCTATTTTTCCCAATCACAAATTTTAAACACAAAGCAAACAAAGGAAGACGGTCATAAAAACGCTTCAGTGTTATTAGCTCAGCCACCGACGGGTAATAAATGTGCTTTGTTTACAAATATGCAGGTGACCCAAATTAAACATTAATTGGACGTAGTTTAGCAGAAACAACCTAACACACAAAAAGTCGTTTTTGAGTTATTGAGGTTTTAAGTTTAGACAAAAATTGCTGGTAAATTGGTATATACAACTCATTTTTGATCACAATGTGGGTTGAGTCCTTTCTGTTAAACTACGTCCAATTATTAGTATGGCACGTGGTTAGCCTTTCAGCTACACATCATATTAACCAAAACAATACTGTAGTAGTTCCAATATATTGGCTACTATCAGATATTTTGATCTTAAATTTCTGATGAATATAAGGTTAACATCTCATACTGCTGATATAAACGAATTTCCATCTTTTACATTACAAACACTATAAAATTTCATCAATGTTGAATTGATGAAATTTGTTATATTTCAGATGCAATATCAAAGCAAATCTCTGCCGTACCTTATCTTCGGCGTGATGGCGGCGTGCTCTGGGCTACTGATGCTGCTTACGCCAAAGACCCTGAAGACGAAGCTCCCAAGCAATCTCCACCGGGCGAAGAACATCGCAGAGGCATCTCGAACAAAGCGGAATACAACAGGCATCCACGCCAACTATTGTAAGGCCACGCTATAAAGCCCCTTTTGGCATCTATCAAACTGATTTTACTAATTACGTGAACTATCGATAATAATACGACAAAAGGCTAAGACAAAATCGATATTGAAAATCATACGTTAAAATAAAATAAAATAAATTAAATTAAATAAATAAAAGTTTATCCGTGCAGGAACGGAGAAAGAATACAATTTCTTGCGTCCGAGCGGCTTGTCGTAAGAGGCGACTAAACAACCCACAGCCGATGGGGCATTTGCCCGACTGGATGGCTACCATCCCTGGTCTAGAGCACGCCGCCATAACAACTTTGAGTTGTGTTCCGGCATTAGTGACCAGGTTCCAGACTCCCTTAAGAGAGCAGCAACGCAATTGTGGCACCTTTGGTGTTGCAAATGTCCATAGGCGATGCTAACCGCTTTCTATCCAGTGGGCCGTCTGCCTGTCTGCTAAACTCCTGCACTAACAAACAAAAAAAATTTACCTCAATTGAGTTTTTTTTTTCTACATCTAGTTGAGATAGGCAGAGAGTATGGAAGAGGCCTGTGCGTGAGGCCCTCGTCTACCAGGGATGCGGAGCCGGGAATTCCATTTACCCGTAGCCCTAGCATAAGGCGCAGGACGGAACACCCAGGGGTGTTAGTGGGTATTCCTAACTGGGGAGTGGCAATAGCATGGCACCAGTTCTGACTGGGCATGCTAGTGCCACCCTCGATCTGGCGAATCCTACACACGAGTCATGAATTATACCCCCAGGCTTCTGTGCCTGTCGCTACTTAGTGCTCAAACCTGTTTCTCCTGGTTAAAAAAAAGGCAGAGAGGATAACCTGCCAGGAATTAGGGTGCATACAAATTAGCTTATTTCGACACATTTTAATAATACTAATAATAGCCAATCACGCCCATGTTGCCCCTGTCTTTATGGCATTTTTTGGGGCCCATGTAGGGAGTGGCGAGTCACCGTCTGCCCATTTTTCCATACATTGCGACGGGCAGACGCCATAGTCCTCATATTCTCAGACCCCTAGTACCAATAGCAGTTCGCCACAATAGCCCGGTACTTTTTGTCCTCATTTTCCACAATAGTCCTACACTGGCCGTGGTTTGTCCTTGGGTGCATTGTTATATGGTGGAGACAGGGATAATCGCCGGTCAGTGTCACGCCACATTTACATTAGATTTGTCGAGGGGCCTCTACGTGTTGGCCTTCCCATGGCCCCACGCAAGCCCTCCAAAAGTCCGGGCCATTTCTATGGCCCGTGGTCTTGAAAGACATAATAATATACGTGAGCTTACTTTCTGTTTTTAAACGCTGCGATAATTGGTGTCCCGGAAATCCCGCGGGATGTCAAGTCAAGCGTGGACGAAGTCGGTACATCGTAGTTTAATATATCATTATAGCCACCTGAGTGATCATTTATCACCATTCTTTCTCATCATCATATCATCCCCGTTTATACGGGAGTCGGGCCGTAGCCCATAGTGTCGTCTAATTTAAGCTTCTTCTTCTTCTTTCTATCCGTGCAGGAACGGAGAAAGAATACAATTTCTTGCGGCCGGGCGGCTTGTCGTAAGAGGTGACTAAACAACCCACAGTCAGGTAGGTGGGGCATTTGCCCGACTGGATGGCTACCACCCCTGCTCTAAAGTATGTCGCCATAACAACCTTGAGTTGTGTTCCGGCATTGGTGACCAGGTTCTAGTGACCCTTAAGAGAGCAGCAGCGCATTTGTACCACTTTTGGTGTTGTAAATGTCTATAGGCGATGGTAACCGCTTTCTATAAAGTGGACCGTCTGCCTGTCTGCTGCACTCCTGCAATAAAAAAATACCGATGCAACCATGCGTTGCAGCAGTGTCCACGACTCACCACTTGCAGCCGGTACGGGCCATAGACGCCGATACTTGTGGCCTATCTATTCATTCACTTGCCTTACCATGTGTTAATTTTTGATATTATTTGTTTAGAGCTTATGCCAAATTTTAACCGATAGTAAAGTAAATGAACAGTCGGTAAAATATAGGAACTAGCCAAGTAGAATAGGAATTGCCAGTTCTGGCTTACACATGAAAAAATGTATTCTCCATACAAAATGTATGGGGAAATGAGTTTAGCAACAGCAAAAAGCGTGTTTAATTTGGTACAAATTTTGGGGTCTAGATTATAGATGAAAAAGTGGATTCTTTATAACAAATATATTGGGGAATGAGTTTACCGGCCGCAAAAAGCGATGAAGTTATGTTGGTTTTCCGTCGTTTGAGCCGTGCGTGCATAGTGTTTAGTGGGTGTTGATAGGTCTTGGTGCTGTGGTAACTGGTCGCGGAAGTGACGTTGCGGTGGTGTGGAAATTAAACAAGCTTTCTGCGGTTGGTAAACTCATTTCCCCATACATTTTGTATGGAGATTACACTTTTTCAAGTGTGAGCTAGAACTGGCAATTCCTTTAGCCATTAACCGTCAGGCGCCCTACGCGTGTCATTTATGAATCACGCGGTCTTCACACGAGACTTCACAGCAAAGAGCGGGTTATAATTTTTGGTGGCTTCCGCACACCGATAGCTGTCGTACGCTACTTTCGCTGCTGAAAAAGTGGTGGTGGCGCGAAACAACTACTGGTGGTGATCGATGGCCCGTTTGCGTCTAGCCTTAATTTTAATAATACTGACATGCTCTTTATTTATTGGTATATAATGTACAGTTAACAATAAATTTTATACGACAAAAACATTACTTTTAGAAAAAACTGTAACAAAGTGTAACAGGGATGCCAATTTAGTATACACTGAACTTTAAAAACACAGTATTGATTTTCAGCTGCACTACTACTACCACTAGTACTACTACCATTGCTACCTGTTGCTTCTACTGCTGTTATTGCCGTTACTCCTGCCACCGCCGCTACTGCCGCCACTGCCGCTAGATACGCTAGAGCCGCCACCGCCGCTACTGCTGCCACCGCCGCTACTGCTGCCACCGCCGCTACTGCCGCCACCGCCGCTACAGCTGCCACCGCCGCTACTGCTGCCACCGCCGCTACTGCCGCAACCGCCGCTACAGCCGCACCCGCCGCTACAGCCGCCACCGCTGCTAGACCGGCTAGAGCAGCCACCGCCGCTACTGCTGCCACCGCTGCTACTGCCGCCACCGCCGCTACTGCTGCCACCGCTGCTACAGCCGCCACCGCCGCCACAGCTGCAACCGCCGCTACAGCCGCAACCGCCGCTACAGCCGCAACCGCCGCTACAGCCGCCACCGCCGCTAGACCCGCTAGAGCCGCCACTGCCGCCACTGCTGCCACCGCCGCTACTGCTGCTACTGCCGCCACCGCTGCCACCGCCGCTACAGCCGCCACCGCTGCTACTGCTGCGACTGCCGCTACTGCCGCCACTGCCGCTACTGCTGCTAGACCCGCTAGAGCCGACACCGCCGCTACTGCTGCTACCGCCGCTACCGCTGCCACCGCTGCCACCGCCGCTACAGCCGCCACCGCAGCTACTGCTGCTACTGCCGCTACTGCCGCCACTGCTGCCACTGCCGCCACCGCCGCTACCGCCGCCACTGCCGCCACCGCCGCTACTGCCGCTACCGCCGCTACTGCCGCCACCGCTGCTACTGCTGCCACGGCCGCTACCGCTGCCACCGCTGCTACAGCCGCCACCGCTGCTACTGCTGCCACGGCCGCTACCGCTGCCACCGCTGCTACAGCCGCCACCGCTGCCACCGCCGCTACAGCCGCTACCGCCGCTACTGCTGCTACTGCCGCTACTGCTGCCATTGCCGCTAGAGCTGCAATCGCCGTCACCCCCGCTACTCCCGCCACCGCCGCTACTGCTGCCACTATAATATCTCGATCGGTGAAATGTTTTATATTTCGAGCGAGATTTTGTGACTCTTCATATGTTTATTAGGGTGCGGTTTATAAATATTGACAATGGATTATTTTATTATCCTTATATCTCAATTCAAAGAAATACAAAAAGCCTGGTTTCCATTTGAAATACATACAAGTACCTAGTTTATTAACGGGTCATTAATTCAGGTAATTTTTGGGTCATTTTCATTTTCATGATGAGCGAGCATATCCTAATTGAAACCACGCAATTGTGTAAATGAAACCTCTGAATGTTAAAATTTAGAAATAGTTTACAGTAGCCAATGTAAGGCAGAACAATTCTCAGTTGTAAATATAGACTTGAATCAATAGAAATTGACGAGTAACTTTCAATGCATTCTAACTGATGAGGAGTAAGAATTTTCACTTAAATCTATTTATGGATCACAAGTTTAGAACATAACCACTGAAAGAACGTTATTTTAATTATGTTTTAATATTGTGTTGGATGATTTAACTGTATGTATAATTTGTAAATGTTTTGTAGCATATATCTGCTGGTTTTATTGAGCTTTCAAGTTATTAAAATAAAAAAGTTTACTAATCGACTCTTAATGCAATTTCATTTTGTTATCCTGACGGTGCAGCTTGGTATGTGTGTCCTTTGAGCGGTTTATGTCCCTCTTTAGCGTGGACAGGGAATATAAGATAACTTATATCGTAAACCTTTAATCACACACTATTATATATGTCGGGTTCACGCCGGGAGCGAACGAATGACGCTCTGAGAATAATACAATAATAATCTGAAATATTATAATCAAAGTTTATTACACTAGAATTATCGCAATTACGATATTAAATATTGCACAATAATACACAGATATATTAGGACAACTCCAAGAGTTGCATCCACGCTTGTCAGGCGTCGAGCAGCAATTTGCTCTCCAAGAATACTGCGATAATCAAGCAGTAATTATCGACCACAATATATTATGTGCTCCTCGTCCAAGACTATCAATGCAGACTGTCGATCGTAGACTTGGTTGTAGACTCGTAGACTGTCGCGTATTTAACAGGTCCTCGCAGCGCGCCGCAGTGACACCATCCGGTAATGCTGTGGTGCTACTTCAGTTTCACTTCCTTCATAAAACCAACTTCCGCCATGCGTATTAACTTCCAACATCCAGTTACTCCATTTCCTATATCCGTTAGCTTACTAATAAATGTTTCTACGTGGACAACCGGTTATATGACTTCCGATTACTACATGAAAGAATACTCTATTCGGTTATTGACTACTTCCGTCATATGGTTACTTTATAATAACAAATACGATTCCTACATATATTATACATACATACATACATAACTTCACGCCAGTTCCTTTGCGGGGTAGGCACGAACAACAGAGCGCCATTTAGGCTTATTCTTACACACCTCACTTGCTTCTTTGACATTCATAGCTCTTGTCATGCACGCTCGTTTGTTCTTAAGGCTCCTGACATCACCTTCTGCTAGTACACGATCAATTTGATCATGGAAGGTGTGTCGTGGCCTTCCACGACTTCTGCATTCATCCACTTTTGCATTGTATATCTGTATATCATACATGTTATTTACAATAGTCAATGTTACATCAGCAGGATTATTCTGTGTAGATTTAGACATGCTGCGAGGACCGAGTTTCAACACGAGCACGAATCTCATGTATCTGCGTTGAATGCATGTGTCGAACTGTCGTTCGGGTTTTGACTGTTGGAGTTTTGGCGCCAATAGAATACGGCGGTAACAGCGCGCGCGCTGTCATCTAACGGCGCGCAATTTTGAATGCTACTACCGACTTCTGTTGTCCTTCTTACACTCCATCCAGATGTTCTCTGAAAGAAATGAGAACGCCGATTGTACTTGTATATTCGTGTTATTTATTTTATGTACATTTTTTTTTATTGAAGACTGGCAGACGGCCCACTCCATTGAAAGCGGCTACCATCGCCTATGGACATTTGCAACACCGAAGGTGCTACAAATGCGCTGCTGCTCTCTTAAGGGTCACTGGAACCTGGTCACTAATGCCGGAACACAACTCAAGGTTGTTATGGCGACATCCAGGCGGGTAAATGCCCTACCACCTGGCTGTGGGTTGTTTTGTCGCCTCTTACGACAGGCCGCCCCAACGCAGGAAATTGTATTCTTTCTCCGTTCCTGCACGGATAAATCAATCAATCAAGTATATTCTATTCTGTTCTATTCTATCCGTGCAGGAACGGAGAAAGAATACAATTTCCTGCGGCCGGGCGGCCTGTCGTAAGAGGCGACCAAACAACCCACAGCCAGGTGGTAGGGCATTTGCCCGACTGGATAGCTACCACCCCTGGTCTAGAGTATGTCGCCATAACAAACTTGAGTTGTGTTCCGGCATTAGTGACCAGGTTCCAGTCTCCCTTAAGAGAGCAGCAGCACATTTGTAGCAACTTTAGTGTTGCAAATGTCCATAGGCGATAGTAACCGCTTTTCATCAAGTGGGCCGTCTGCCTGTCTGCTGGACTCATGCAATAAAAAAATAAAAATAAAAAATCTATTCAATTCTATTCTATTCAATTCTATCAGCATTCGGGGATAATAGTCAAACATAAACCGTCAGTTATATCTGACGTAAAGCGATTACCTTTCCAGCCTTTTGTACAATAGTCTGTACAACGTTTTAATTTTCCAAACATGTAAGGAATTTATGAAGATATGTTGCAGTAGAAACTTTTCGTATTTGGAGGTCTTCAGGTGGAAATGAAATACTAATAATATGTTTGAATTGCAACTTAGAAATGCATGTTTATTGGGTAAAAATACCGATTAATATTTTATATTGCATCACACATTTAGCTGCTAAACAAAATATAACATTTGATAATAATAAGCGCATTGGAACGATTACACGTGTCGCGGTGAGGTGAGGCGAGGTATGCGCGGAGGGAAACACGGGGGCCCCGACTAGAAGCGGCGCGCTTGCCAATCATTTGCGAACGGCCGCCGTGGTGATCGGACGTCTGCGGCTACAAGTACGTCTTGTCTTTATTATACATAGTCCCCATATTCCCAGACCACTAGCAGTTCACCCCATTAGCCTGGTACTTTTTATTCTCATTCCCCACAATAGTCCTACACTGGCCGGGGCTTGTCCTTGGGTGCATTAGTATATGGTGTAGACAGAGATAATCGCCGGTCAGTGTCACGCCACATTTACAATAAATTTGTCAAAGGGCCTCTACATGTTGGCCTTCCCATGCCCCAACGCAAGCCCTCCAAATGTCCGGGCCATTTTCATGGCCCATGGTCTCGAAAGACATACAAATATAATATTCTTCTTTCTTCTTACTGCGTCTTTGTCATACTGAGCATGCACTGTTTGCTACAACTCCATTAAATTCTTCGAAAAGTAATTCTGTAATATACTTCTGTACAAAACTTATAAAAAAAGAACTTGAGATATGAATAGAATAAGAAATATAAACAAAAACAATTTTTAGCTAAACGTGTTGCCGAGGAGTTTGTTGCCGCTTCTCTTAACAGCAATAACACGTTGCGAAGCGGTGAATATAGACTAGGAAGTAAAATCAAATTTTAACTTATATGTATGACCTTCAAAAAGTGTTCTGTAGAATGTATTTCGAGTAAAAACTTTTGAATTTGAATCTGAATTCAAGATAATGTTTCCATAATGATCTAATCTCCAGACAGATAAAGCTCTTTGCGTGTACTTATAATGTATTTCATCTAATGGAATAGATAGCGATACTTGCTGCATAAGTACATAGTTTTGACAAACGATTAGATAATTAATTTTATATTGTATACTAAATGTATAGCGCAGTTTTACCTTAGATTTTAATGACACATTTATTTTAAATAAATAATAGTGAAAAAAAAACGCTTTTATAGAAAATCCAACTAAAAAATAGAAAACAAATTTTAATAAATTTGAATTAAAAATAGTGTAAGAAAAAGTTATTTTATTGTAAAAAAAAAGTGTGGGGTGCATGGTATCAATAGTTATAAATATTTTGTGAACAGTTATTCATTCATTCATTCATTCATTGCATATAATTATTCAATAAAGATATGAGTAGAAGGGTTATTTTGATAATATCCTGAAAAGCACCCCATGCTTTTTTTTACAATAAGGGCCACAATTCTGACCAGGATTCACCCGAGTGCAGTGCACGATAGGGCGTCCCCCGCAGGCGACGCTCACCGATGCGCCCCCGTCGGTGTGGATTCTCGCGCATGCGGCGAAGGGGGCCGCCACCCTTCACGCAGCGCCAAACCTGGCGGGTCGAGAGGAGCAGAGTGCCGTATAGGCACGTGGAATGTGAGAGGTGGAATGAAAGATAAGATGGACGAAATGATTGATATAATGAATGAGAGAAGCCTGGATGCCTTATGTCTGACAGAGACAAAGCGGAAGGGGTGCGACGTCGATGACCTCCCCGGTGGCATGCTTGCTCTGTGGTCCGGCGTGGACCTGGACGAGCGTGCAAGTGGGGGGGTAGGCGTCTTACTCTCATCCCGCTTTGTGTCTGGAGTAAAAGCTTATTGTCTGGTGAACCCGAGACTTCTCTGGGTCCGCCTAAAACTGGGGATCACGCGAGTTTTTCTGGTCGCAGCTTATGCTCCCGTAAGCTCAGCGGATCCCCAAGAACTCGAGAAGTTTTGGGAGTCTGTGAGAGAAATTCTGGATCTGGCTGAAGGGAACGAAAGACTAATTATGTGTGGTGATCTTAATGGCTGGGTGGGGACCAAACGAGACGGCCTTGAGGCTGTCCTTGGACCCTATGGTGACAAGAGAGTGAACGATGCTGGTAGGCCAATCATAGACGTATGCATGGAAAGAAACTTGCTTGTGTCGAACACACTATTCCATCATAAGGATATTCACACGTATACATGGAGAATGAATGATCAGAAAAGTATGATTGATCTGATTTTAATTGATAGTCGCCTCCGAAACACAATAATGGATACAAGAGCCTACAGAGGCCCCACTCTTGAAACGGACCACTACCTGGTGATAAGCCGGTTTGTGGGCCTTTTCAAGAAGTGGAGACACTGGCGAGTGCGTACCAATTTCGGGGAGCTTGAAAGAATAAAGTGTGAAAAATTGGAAGATGTTAGTGTAAGGAGTATGTATGCGCGCCTAGTCGAAGAAAGGCTTGCAAAAGCGGACTTCTCCGACTTAGATGTGGATAATGACTGGGATAGTATGAAGGAAAGTATAGTGGAAACAAGGGGTCACGTATGGAGTGCGCCAGCTACAGGGCCATCAGTTTGATCAGCACAGCATCTAAAGTGTATGCGAAGATTATTGAAAAGAGAATGAGAGTTGTATCCGATGGATTACTGTGGGATGCACAAGGTGGTTTCAGAAATGGAAGGGGATGTATGGATCAAGTTTTCTCTCTCCGCAATATCGTAGAGAAGCAGCTGGCTATGGGCCGGAAGGTTTTCTGCGGTTTTGTGGATCTAGAGAAAGCATTTGACAGGGTTGTGCGGAAGGACCTCTGGGACATATTGCCCGGATATGGGATTAATGGCCAATTGATGCGTGCTGTGCAGTCCACTTACGAGGGCTGTATGGCATGCGTGCGAGTGGAAGGCAGCCTGTCGCCCTGGTTTGACGTCAATATTGGCGTCCGCCAGGGCTGCGTGCTGTCGGCTTTGCTGTTCATCCTATATCTGGACGATTGTCTCCAGAGAATAAGATTGATGGATGTTGGGGTGCGGATGAGTGATCTAGTTGTAAGCACCTTGCTTTATGCGGATGATGCCGTGCTTTTAGCCGAATCGCCATCAGAACTGCAAACACTAGTCACAATGATGAAAGATGACTGTCAGGCGAGAGGCTTACATTTGAATGCGAAGAAAACAAAGGTTATGGTGTTTGAAAGAGAAGAAACCAGAACGAATGCAAGGATAATGGTCGATGATGTTATGCTGGAGCAAGTGAATGAGTTTGTATATTTTGGATGTGCTTTTAGCAGGGATGGAAGGTACACCGCTGATATAGAAAGAAGAGTGAATTTGGGGAATAGTTTAAATGGAGCGTTAGGTAAACTTCTAGGCGCTAAGAACCTCAGCCAGAAGGCCCAGCTCGCCGTACACAACGCGGTGCTGGTACCTACGCTCACGTATGGAAGCGAGAGTTGGGTATGGAAGAAAGAGCATGAAAGTAGAGTAAACGCGGTCGAGATGCGAGCACTGCGCAAAATCTGCGGAGTGACGCTCGCGGACCGCGTTCGTAATACCGAAGTAAGAAAGAGAGTTGGTCTGAAAGAGAGTGTCGGGGTGAAGGTAAGGAAAGGAATGCTCCGGTGGTTCGGGCATGTGGAAAGAATGCATGATGAAAGAATGACTAAACAGATATACAATGCAAAAGTGGATGGATGCAGAAGTCGTGGAAGGCCACGACACACCTTCCATGATCAAATTGATCGTGTACTAGCAGAAGGTGATGTCAGGAGCCTTAAGAACAGACGAGCTTGCATGACAAGAGTTATGAATGTCAAAGAGGCAAGTGAGGTGTGTAAGAATAAGCCTAAATGGCACTCTGTTGTTCGTGCCTACCCCGCGAGGGAACTGGCGTGAAGTTATGTATGTATGTATGTATGCATTACTATTATACGTATGAAGCTAATAAAAAGCGTATTAAAAATCGCCAGAGCTAGGTAAATACAAATAAATTTTTTTTGTTGCTAAATATGTTGCTGGGGAGTTTGTTGCTGGAGTGTTTGTTGCCGCTGCAGCGATAACACGTTGCGAAGCGGTGTAAATAGAATACGTAGTAGATTTAATTTTTAACTCATATGTAAGATCTATAAAAAATGTTCTCCAGTGGCACTTTTATTCAATAAAAACTTTTGAATTCGAAACACTTTTAGCCACCTAGATTTTATACTAGCGCAGCAAGTCATGACGTCATAACTTTAACAGTTAACAAATAGAGTAATAATGAAGCGTGATTTAAACATGAATTATGATTATTCTTTAAGTGATATTTTAAAAGTAAGACCATCATTTGTTATTTTAGGGCCCGCCCTTTCATATGCAAATAATTAAAAAAAAACTGTTGTCTTTTTTTTTGTGAAACATTCGTTATTGTAAGATTTGTATTATACGAATTTGTCGAAATTTTTCAAAATGTGGTATTTTGCGAGCGAGATATCAAACTGCATGTAGGCCCCTGAGACATTTGAAATCGGTCAATCAGTTTTTAAGAACATCTGCTATATGTTACATACTGTTACGAGAGTCGAATTAAAAATGCCGTTAGAAATACTATAGAGTTTATTAGAACTATACAAACACGTATAACACAGGTACAAATATAACCGAACACAACAAGTCCAAACGTAATGCAGAAGATCGCAATCCCATAAAACCGCGCAAAGTCCGTCACTAAAAGTTTCCCGATTGTAGTACACATGTCTTGCTTCGCTCGTGGTTATCGCCCGACTGCCTCGTCCCTCAATTGAGGCATTACTTTATACTGCACAGATGCAATATGTCTGCCCGGCCGCGTGGACCAAATTTCCTAGAATCAGTTTGTACTTTAAATCCGACACACCTGGGTAATGACTTCCATAAAAGATTACAATACACAATGGGCTATTTTATAATCACGAATTTTAAACACAAAGTAGACAAAAGAAGTCCAAATGCTGAAAGGTAATAAAATGTGTTTTTACAGGTATGCAGGTGTGAATTTGTTATTGTCGGGACCAGAGTCGTAACAATATTCTAGCCAAATTTTTGATTTTCTTTATATTTTTTTTTTTTTTTATTGCAGAAGATCAGCAGACAGGCCGACGGCCCACTTGATGGAAAGCGGTTACCATCGCCTATGGACATTTGCAACAGCAAAGTTGCAAATGCGCTGCTGTTCTCTTAAGGGAAACTGGAACCTGGTCACTAATGCCGGAACACAACTCAAGATTGTTATGGCGACATACTTTAGACCAGGGGTGGTAGCCATCCAGTCGGGCAAATGCCCTACCACTTGGCTGTGGGTTGTTAAGTCGCCTCTTACGACAGGCCGCCCGGCCGCAGGAAATTGTATTCTTTCTCCGTTCCTGCACGGATATAGTCCCGATTTAATATTATAAATGCGATAGTAACTCTGTCTGTCTGTCTGTTGTTCTTTCACGGAAAACTACTGGACAGATTTGGCTGAAACTCAGTATAAATATATTTTCGATGCCGAGGATGAACATAGGATACTTTTTATCCCAAATGGGATAGTTTCCAGGATAAATATATATATAGTGCATTACTCGCTCGAAATAATCTAAAGTAATGCAGTAGTACATTAAAAAAATATGAGCGACTTTTTAAAATTCAAATTTTGTACTTAAACTTTCAGAAACTTATTACTTTTTGCTCTACAAAATCATACCGTAAAGAGAAAAAAATTGAATAAAAAAAAACTGTTTTTGGCAATTTTTGAAATCTTAAAAAATCTTGAGCGATCTCTTAAAATTATTTTTTGAGCTGTCCTTTGGAGGGAGTTCTTAAAACTTCAAAAACTAACATTGTTTCACTCGAGACTCAAAAAATAGCCTGTTTTTTTGCGCCGCCCTAATATCTATATATACATTTTAAACAATTTTATTATAAAAATTGTAGAGGTCGAATTTCTGTACAATGAAAAAAAATTGCTAAAAACCGAGTTAGGGCGATGTAAGAAGTGAAATAGAACTAATTTAGATTTTTTTCAAATTTTTTGTTTTTCTGTTTGTCTGTGTGTAGCTTATATCCCTGGTCAACATATAGGATACTTTTCATACCGAAATATTAGAGAATTCCCGTGGGATAGATAAAAAACCGCACCACGCGGACAAAGTCGCGGGCATCAGCTAGTATTAATATAGATTTATAATCTTTAATAATAAATTGTTCAAATCTTGATGGATGAAATTTTGATTAAACAACACTCGGTCAAGGAGTTTAATTTTATCATTTATTTCCAGGGTTAATTTCAAGATATAGGATAATTTGTTGTTTATGAAGAAGAGGAAACACTGCCGTTGTGGATTAGGGCATATCGATTTCCGCGATTTTCGCTTCCTCAGTTGAATCGGTTTCCAAGACTCGTGATGGTAAAATTTAAGGTTAACAAGCTTTATATTACATATAATCGAATACGATGCAAGAAAACTAAACTTATTTGTATTGTATTCTACTCTAAGGAATGCTCAGGTATAGAATGCAAAAGCGGATGGATGCAGAAGTCGTGGAAGGCCACGACACACCTTCCATGATCAAATTGATCGTGTACTAGCAGAAGGTGATGTCACGAGCCTTAAGAACAGACGAGCGTGCATGACGAGAGTTATGAATGTCAAAGAAGCAAGTGATGTGTGTAAGAATAAGCCTAAATGGCGCTCTGTTGTACGTGCCTACACCGCAAGGGAACTGGAGTGAAGTTATGTATGTAAGTATGTATACCACTCATAGTCCCTCAAGACTATAAGTAGAATACTGAGCCTAGATCACCGTCTTCTATGGGTAAGGCTACGTTTCCTCGCTGGATCGCCATACTGATCCGTTGGCCGAGGTAAGCACCAGCCCTCTGATCACCTGAAGAGTCAAAGAGTCGTTTAGATAAATGTTGGTAGAGGCTCATGGCCTCAGGACCCAACGGTCCAAGCATCTCGACAGCAAATGGCGCAAACATATAACTCTCACTGAGGGTTGCCTATTTGCGCCGATTGAGTGATTCGGCTGATCTAGATGTGTTTGGTAAATGGGATGCGGCCAACACGTCTACGCAAGTCGCATAGCAGAAGCTTTTGGATCTACTTTTTATATTGCTTATAGTCTAGTTAGGTTCCCTTATCAGTCACAGTATCAGTAACAAGATTGTACAGACAATTACGTTGCCAAACTGCAGTGCAGATTATCGGCAACGTTCTCGTGGATCATATTAAATTATACTTTATAACTTCTGTTTTAAATACTATTTTATTTTTTTATTGCAGGAGTTCAGCAGACAGGCAGACGGTCCACTTGATGGAAAGCGGTTACCATTGCCTATGGACATTTATAACACCGAAGGTGCTACAAATGCGCTGCTGCTCTCTTAAGGGAGACTGGAACCTAGTCACCAATGCCGGAACACAACACAAGGTTGTTATGGCAACATACTTTAGACCAGGGATGGTAGCCATCCAGTCGGGCAAATGCCCTACCACCTGGTTACGGGTTGTTTTGTCGCCTCTTATGACAGGCCGCCCGGCCACAGGAAATTGTATTCTTTCTCCGTTCCTACACGGATAAAAAGTACAATTCTTTATGTAAATTATAATATAAATTAATTTAAATGATTTGGACTGGACTTGAACTTGGACTGGACTTGGACTCGACTTGGACTCGACTTGGACTAGACTTGGATTGGTTTTGGACTGGACTTGCACTGGACTTGAACTCGACTTGGACTGGACTTGAACTGGACTTGGTCTCGACTTGGACTGGACTTGGACTGGACTTAGACTCGACTTGAACTGGACTTGGTCTCGACTTGGACTGGACTGGACAATGGACTTGTAACCGAGTAAAATCTATAATTATCTATCTATAATATAATAACATCTATTGGAGATTTTGAATTTGTATGAATTAAAAAAGGATCAAAGATTTAAATTCCAAAAATACTAGTTTCAATTTTTTGTCTGTCTATCTATTAGTGCATCACAGGAAACTAGTAAACTGATTTAAATGAAATTACAGAATTTGAATAATTATGCACAAAGCTAAAAAGCGATCTCTTCCAAACAACCCCCGAAATGAATTTGAGATTAATACAATTAATTACCTTCTAGTAAAAAATATATAAATGCAGTATTTTTTTATTACATGAGTTTAGCAGACATATTAGAAAGTGGCTAAGGACATTTGCAACACCAAAGGTGCTAACAAATGCGCTGCTGCTCTCTTAAGGGATACTGGAACCTGGCCACTAATAGCAGAACACAAATCAGGGTTGTCATGGCGGCATACTCTAGACCAGGGATGGTAGCCATCTAGACGGGCATAAACCCTACCACTTGGCTGTGGGTTCCTGCACGAATAAAACAGTTCCTATAATATAACGTAATATTACATGAATTTGAAAATAAATATTAAAATTAATATATAAAAAATAAAAAAACTTCGTTTAAAAAAACCGACTTCAAAAACAAAAAAGTATAAAATAACTTATTTCTAAAGCTAGTATTATTAATATATATTATCTAAAACATCTTAAAGTCGGTGCTTAGTAATTTTCAAAAAAATATAGTAATTTTTATGTTTTACTTTGCACCGAATTCAAGATGTTTTAGATAATATATATTATTAATACTAGCTTTAGAAATAAGTTATTTTATACTTTTTAGTTTTTGAAGTCGGTTTTTTTAAACGAAGTTTTTTTATTTTATTTGTTACTTTTTAGTGTATGGGTAGACCTACGAAAGGTGCCGCGCTCCTTAAAAATATAGGTCGGAAGAAACCGGAACAAAAAAATGTTCGTAAAATGAAAACTACTGGGCCAAACTATGTTAAATTTTTAGGGGACCAAATGGCAACTATTCTGCATCAAACAAAAAAGAATCACGTAAATCGGATCATAACTCTCAGAGTAATCGGTGTACATATGGAACGGAATGGAAATTTTTCATAAAAAATGTTCATAGAATGAAAACTACTGGGCCAAACTACGTCAAATTTTTAGGGAACCAAATGGTAGCTATTTCGCGTCGAACAAAAAAAGAATCACGGAAATCGGGTCATAAATCTCGGAGTAATCGGTGAACATACATAAAAGAAAACAAAAAAAAAGATCCCGACGAATTCAGAACCTCCTCCTTTTTTTGAAGTCGGTTAAAAAGGCTAAAATACACATTTAAATAATAAACGCGAGCATCGCCGAGTGAAGACGCTACCTTTTAGTGGTCTAAGAAACCCACAGATCATAGAAACACAGTATTTCTATGATCTGTAGTGAAACCGGTTGACGCTGCTCGCGGGCCGCGCGTTTGTGACAGCACATCGGTGCTTAGTTGATTCATTCGACTTAAAATTCGGAACGACCAACACGTAGATATCTCTAAATATTATCTTAACATTAATTAAGATTATTGTTTTAAATATGACCATATATACTTCGTGTTTAAAACCCTTGTTTTGAGTTTTCCTTTTTAAAATTATTGTCTTGGAGTTTTGTGGGAAAGAAGTGGAGGACTCGTTGAGCAGTGCACCTGAAAGGTCATCCCCTGGCTGTCCAAGATACCGAGTCCAGCAGCGTCGGGTGCCACCCTTGGACCTGCGTGAGACTTCAGGACGGTACCGTCACTAAAGAAAACAACACGACAGCCAAGGCCAAAACTAAGCCCACTCTTATTTATTTTTACATACATACATAAATAGCTTCACGCCAGTTCCCTTGCGGGGTAGGCACGAACAACACCTCACTTGCTTCTTTGACATTCATAACTCTTGTCATGCACGCTCGTCTGTTCTTAAGGCTCCTGACATCACCTTCTGCTAGTACACGATCAATTTGATCATGGAAGGTGTGTCGTGGCCTTCCACGACTTCTGCATTGTATATCTGTTTAGTAATTCTTTCATTATGCATTCTTTTCACATGCCCGAACCACCGGAGCATTCCTTTCCTTACCTTCACCCCGACACTCTCTTTCTTACTTCGGTATTAGGAACGCGGTCCGCGAGCGTCACTTCGCAGATTTTGCGCAGTGCTCGCATCTCGACCGCATTTACTCTACTTTCATGCTCTCTCTTCCATACCCAACTCTCGCTTGCATACGTGAGCGTAGGTACCAGCACCGCGTTGTGTATGGCAAGCTGGGCCTTCTGGCTGAGGTTCTTAGCGCCTAGAAGTTTACCTAACGCTCAATTCACACTATTCCCCAAATTCACTCTTCTTTCTATATCAGCGGTGTACCTTCCATCCCTGCTAAAAGCACATCCAAGATATACAAATTCATTCACTTGCTCCAGCATAACATCATCGACCATTATCCTTGCATTCGTTCTGGTTTCTTCTCTTTCAAACATTTTTTTTAAAAATTATTTTTCTTTTATCTAATAAATGTGTGCCGCGTAAGTGGTATCTTTTAGTAAACTACTCGCCATTGTATGCCGCTACGCCACAATAAGGCACACGAGCAAACTTGTTTTGGGTATAAATTATAGATCCAGGATTTTGTATGTTGGCCGTGCGGGCGCAGGGGTTGCCCTAAATGAAACACCCCTTAGCAAGTTGACTGAATTTATTATATTTATAGGCGCTACAACAACAACAGTTGCGATCAGCACAACTGTACCAAACGGCACTTTGGAGGTTAACCAACACAACTTAGCACTATCCCCGGACGTTACACTGAACGTAGATAGCACAAATTGTATCAATTACACCGATCAATACGAGTCGCACTCATCACAATAACTGGTCGTCCACAAGATCCACGTAGTCACGCTGAGAGTCCGTTGGCTGTAGAGTCTTCCGAATGCTCCTTGATCTTCATGGTCTTCTTAGTCTGCTTTGTGTGTAGGTATATATTCGACCGAACGAGAGGTAATTGCCGGAGGCTCGCCCCGTGCTTACAAAGGTACTACAATAATGCAGACGCTTAGCAGCTAACGGAGCGAGCTACATATCCGCGGTAAGCGGGGCGTGGGGGTACAACTTTGGGGCGAAACTCTAAGTTTAGCAAGACTATCCTAAACAACAGAAAGTTTGTTAAGGAATTTACCATTCCAGGAATGGAACTCAGGACCTATGGGCTCCAATAATCTAGGTGGGAAAGGCTACCACGCGACCGTCAAATAATATTGCAACTCTAAAGCGCCCTATAAACGAACAATCGTTTGTCTAATTTTATATGTTTGTCAATTTTTTGATTGTATGCAGCTTAGTTTTGTATTTGGATTAACGGTGCGGTTGATAAATAAGTTTGAAGGTCACCGGCGTTGTTTATCAAACAAGGACAATAGCAATCAATACTAGTTACAAAGAATTTATGTTGCATTTTATACAATTTCTTTTAATTTTAACCATTCTCCTGGAGAGTTCGTCAAATATGTTTACACGTAAAAGCTATTGTTTGATGTCTTAATATAACACATTTGAGCTCTTAATATAACACATTTCATCTCTTAATATAACACATTTGATTTCTTAATATAACACATTTGATCTCTTAATATGACACATTTGATCTCTTAATATAACACATTTGAGTTCTTAATATAACACATTTGAGCTCTTAATATAACACATTTGAGCTCTTAACATAACACATTTGAATTCTTAATATAACACATTTGAGCTCTTAATATAACACATTTGAGCTCTTAATATAACACATTTGAGCTCTTAATATAACACATTTGAGCTCTTAATATAACACATTTGAGCTCTTAATATAACACATTTGATCTCTTAATATAACACATTTGATCTCTTAATATAACACATTTGAGCTCTTAGTATAACACATTTGAGCTCTTAATATAACATATTTGATCTCCTAACATAAAACATTTGAGCTCTTAATATAACACAAGCCATACGTCGTCGGCGCCGTAACTATAATAATAATAATAATTTTATATTTTTTTATTGAATATGTATTTTATTTTTGACATATTTTTATAAAAGAATAATGTTATCTATTTTTTTATAAAAAAATATCTTTATACGTATATTTTAAAAAAATGTAAAATTTTTGAGAATATATAAATACAGTATATAATAATAATAATCGGCAGACAAACACACATATTGTATATCCCCAAATTAAGCAAGTTACGCTTGTATTATGGGTAATAAACAACGGACTACTCTGGGGCCGATCCCAGACACCCAGACCATAGTAAATAACGAAGAAAATACGTTTCCGAAATTTACTATACCAGGAATCGAACCCAGAGCCTCTGCGTTGTAGTGAGGTAGGCCGGCAAAGACTTAGCCCGCTCAACAGAGGCCGTCGGACTAATAGGTTAGGATCAATATTAATGCAAATATTTTTAGCGGCTAAAAGACAGGAGTATCTTTAATTGTAAGTGATACCTTGAAACTCATTACAATAATCATGTTATCATTATCAGGCAAATTCCAAATAATCAAGGTTATTGCGTGTCCGGTGATAATCATGTATTTTATGTAACGTAAATAAATGTATGTAGGAAGAATTAAACTGGATACTGCTGACACTATTTTGACGATATGTAATTTAATATATACTATTTACATAGCCGAAAGACATAATATCAAATATGTATTAGGATTTAAAGAGTGTGATAAAATATTTTTTTCAACACACTTGCTCATAAAGTAGCTCTATGGTCACCGCAGTTAGGCACAGAATGACACCCATTATCAAACTGTGAGTAAAAAACATTATAACTCACTAGTGAGTTATAAATTTTTTTTTTAATTTTATTGGTTGAGTTGCTTTGTTCTTAAAAAAGTTTTTATTCAAAAAAAAAGATCGTGTTCTATAGAACAAATAAATTAATGTTCCTATTGCTTGCTCATTTCATGCAACTTCTTATTTAAATAGATAATTTTAACTTGTACGTGTTTAATAAATAAAACTTTCACTCATATATAACTTTTTTTTATCTACTAAATAAAATGAGTTTTTGTTGTTATTATATTCACAAGTGTGTTGAAAAACGTCGTATGATACACGTGTGTATTGATGATTACCGTCCTCGGCTCTCTTAAGACCCTCGCCTACGGCTCGAGTCTCAATGGCGCTTTAACATTATGTTTATTTAATTATAGCCTATACAAATTAATATTAATTAAAAATCTAAAATATCCTATAAATAAACCTAACTTAAAAATATATATACAATAGTAAAAAAAAAAAAAAACTAATATTAAAATAAAACCTATATTAGCAGTGTAGCCTTGGCGAAATCTGTGATTATAGAAGTGTAGTCTTTGACAGCAGAACCTTAATAATGTTCAAATTTGTAATTTAAATTAATTATGGTCGAATTTCGACCACTAGGCGACTGCTAGTAACATTTATTGTATAAACTGTCACAAACATAAAAATACAAGGTGTTGGAGTTCATTGTTGGAACGACAGTTTGTCCTTCCGGACGTACATTAATGTATCAATCAATAAATTTCCTAATTAAATTAATAATTGGGTAATTTGTTAAGTAATCTGTGTTCTATATATTTTATATTAGTTATTTCTATACCAGGTGTTTGGTGTATGGACCGACAATTTATTTTGGGGGATTGGGTGGAACAAGAGCTTTAACCCATAGATCCCTATGTCCTAAGTGTCACTGTAATCGTGATACGATTTTGCCAATCTTATATATAAAATTCTCGTGTCACAATGTTTGTTCCCATACTCCTCCGAAACGGCTTGACCGATTTTGATGAAATTTTTTGTGCTTATCCGGTATCTATGAGAATCGGCCAACATCTATTTTTCATCCCCCTAAATGTTAGGGGTAGTCCACCCCTAAATTTTTATATTTATTTTTTAGACAAAATTTTTAATTGCTATTTTTTTATGATACAACATACAAAAATACATACAACCCTAAATTTTCACCCCTCTACGATCAATCCCTATTTTTTATTTGTTAATTATAAACTTTAATTTTTTGGCAAAGATTTTTAAACTTATTTTGTCATGACTTAGAATAAAAAAAAATTATATTACTCTTTTAGATTCACAATTAGAACCAGTAGGTGGCGCTGAGTTCGGGTTCTGGAATCCTCCTAATCACCTGGAGCGAGTTGGTGATTTTGTTTTTGTGTGTTTGACTGGGTACCCGAATGGTTTAGATTCGCAATTAGAACCGGTAGGTGGCTCTGGGGACGGGTTCTAGAATTTTATTTCTTAAACGTCTGCCGGGGCCGCTAGTCTGTAAATAAAATTTAATTAAAACGTCTTAAAATACAAATAAGGTGTTTTCTTTATTCTGACACTAGTTGAGTAATACCTTGTTTTGTGATCACATGAATAATTTCAAGGCCATGTGGTATATCCTTGGAAAGTATATTAAGTACAGTTTTTTTTTTAAATCAGTTAAAACTCTTAATACCTTTCAGTTTTTTTTATAATTAACTAGCTGTCCCGGCAGACGTTGTTCTGCCCTGAACAAATAAAATTTAAAACCCGATTCCAGCGCCTCCTACCTTGTCCAAATGTAACTTACATCCTATCTTTCAAGCCGGATCAAACTGCACGCGGTGTGCAAATTTGATTAAAATCGGTCAAGTAGTTTAGGAGTCCATCGCGGAGAAACAACGTGACACGTAATTTATATATATTAAGATTTTGAATTTGACGTTTTTCATAGATTAATTCATTTTTAAGAGTTTGAAAGCTCGTCGAGTATTTTTTTCTTATCTAATGCTAAAAATTAAGGTTTAATTTAGAATAATCATACATTAAAGACTGCAATAATATATTTGGTTCAATTACAACAACAAACTAGAACAATATGTCGTTTTAAAGACGATGAACCAGGTAATTTCTTTTCTTTTCTTTTCTTTCTTTCATCCGTGCAGGAACGGAGAAAGAATACAATTTCCTGCGGCCGGGCGGCCTGTCGTAAGAGGCGACTTAACAACCCACAGCCAGGTGGTAGGGCATTTGCCCGACTGGATGGCTACCACCCCTAGTCTAAAGTATGTCGCCATAACAACCTTGAGTTGTGTTCCGGCACAAGTGACCAGGTTCCAGTTTCCTTTAAGAGAGCAGCAGCACATTTGTAGCAACTTTGGTGTTGCAAATGTCCATAGGCGATGGTAACCGCTTTCCATCGAGTGGGCCGTCTGCCTGTCTGCTGATCTCCTGCAATAATAAAAAAAAAATCTCAAAAACAAACAAAAAAAATCGTATCTCGATTACAGTGATACTTAGGACATAGGGATCTATGGGTTAAAGATAGCTCTTGATCCCCCCAATCCCCCAAAAAATTTTGTCGGTCCATGCCCCAAATACCCAACAGTTTAAAGTTCTTGTCTTAGAATTAAAAGTACAGTATAGGTAGATAGTGGAGTATAAGGTCTTAGAAAACTTATGGCTACTTTAAGACTGTCGCGAAATGCGAAAAGGTTAATACATTTCTGAACGCAAACGATAGCGGGGTTGAGGGAGCGCGACGAGGAAATTGTTTAGTTATAAAAAGTTGTTAACAAAAAACAAGATGGCGAAACGGGCGACCGTGTAGGTAAGCCGTACAGCCGAATTTGGGTAAGTGATTTGTGAATTACTTACTGAATCGTGTGAATTTCTATTGTCAAACTCGGTGGATGGGGAATGACTGCAGGGGAGGTAAAGAGAGGTCATTCAAAAGGACTCATTGATATAAGTCGTAAAAGAAGAATGATTCAAAGATCATTCTTATATGGTGTGTTAAATGATACCTGTGACTAGAACAGTCAAGTTCTTTTTGGCTACTAATAAAGGAATAAATTCGTAGATACATGAGTAATGATTTATATCTTGTGTATGTATTTATTAATATCTAATATATAAAATTCTCGTGTCACAGTTTTCGTTGCCATACTCCTCCGAAACGGCTTGACCGATTTTGATGAAATTTTTTGTGCTTATCCGGTATCTATGAGAATCGGCCAACATCTATTTTTCATCCCCCTAAATGTTAGGGGTAGTCCACCCCTAAATTTTTATTTTATTTTTTAGACAAAATTTTTAATTTCTATTTTTTTATGATACAACATACAAAAATACATACAACCCTAAATTTTCACCCCTCTACGATCAACCCCTATTTTTTATTTGTTAATTATAAACTTTAAAATCTTTTGGCAAGATTTTTAATCTTATTTTGTCATGACTTAGAATAAAAAAAATATATTACTCTTTTAGATTCACAATTAGAACCGGTAGGTGGCGCTGAGATCGGGTTCTAGAATCCTCCTAATCACCTGGAGCGATTTTGATTTGGTGATTTTGTTTTTGTGTGTTTGAGTGGGTACCGGGATGGTTTAGATTCGCAATTAGAACCGGTAGGTGGCTCTGGGATCGGGTTCTAGAATTTTATTTTTTAAAGGCAGGACAACGTCTGCCGGGGCCGCTAGTTTCCATATAAAATTACATTACACTTACATACATACATAAACTCATTATTATCACTTATATTTATCTATATCGAATCTGGGCAATGAAGGATAAATCGTAAGGACAACTAAATCACTTTACGACAAAGACTCATGTATGTAGTATTCACAATAAAACTACGTTTTAACGGGTTTTTTGTTTTTAATTATTATTAAGATCTCTGTCGGGGTGAAGGTAAGGAAAGGAATGCTCCGGTGGTTCGGGCATGTGAAAAGAATGCATGATGAAAGAATGACTAAACAGACATACAATGCAAAAGTGGCTGGATGCAGAAGTCGTGGAAGGCCACGACACACCTTCCATGATCAAATTGATCATGTACTAGCAGAAGGTGATGTCAGGAGCCTTAAGAACAGACTATCATGCATGACAAGAGTTATGAATGTCAAAGAAGCAAATGAGGTGTGTAAGAATAAGCCTAAATGGCGCTCTGTTGTTCGTGACTACCCCGCAAGGGAACTGGCGTGAGTTATGTATGTATGTATCTCTACGGACTCGAGTTCCGTACCCTTTTTTACTACTTAATTTCTATGAAAAATTTTAGAGTCCATACACGCTTATTGTTTATTTTTGTTACTGTGTGTGACATTAGTTTAGTGATTTTTATGTTGTGGTGTACCTTAAGAATAACTTATTATATTAATTTATTCTAGTTTTAATACTAAACTTATACTAATGTAGAGTGTATCTGTTACATGCTGGTGTTGTGAGGAAGTGCATGTGCAGTGTTGGCCTTATATCTATACTTATATATAGTCCTATCTAGTGCCATGTGTGTTGTGTGACGTTTTAACGGTTTTAAGCGCGGAATTTTGTTTGATTTTTATTGTTCCGACCGTGATCACGAAAGACAAAGATGTCAAGTGTCAATGAGTATTGTTAAAGTTTTATTATAGCCTACCGCCAACTTGGGCATTTTAGTAGACTAGTTTTAATTTCTGTTTATTGTTAGTATTTACTACTCTATGGGAGTTTAATCCAATTTACCACTGCTTCGCAACATGTTGTGACTTGAAAAGAGAATTAAATTAGGTTAGGCTCCCATAAAGTAAATAATAACATACATACATACATACATACATAACTTCACGCCAGTTCCCTTGCGGGGTAGGCACGAACAACAGAGTGCCATTTAGGCTTATTCTTACACACCTCACTTGCCTCTTTGACATTCATTTCATGTCATGCAAGCTCGTCTGTTCTTAAGGCTCCTGACATCACCTTCTGCTAGTACACGATCAAATAAATAATAACCATAAACAAAAATTCAAATGACTACTAATTAATTAACAATAACCATTGAAACTTGACATCTGTGTCTTCCCTGATCACGGCTACTGAAAAGTGGCCAAAACGTCGGAATAATAAAAATAAAATAAAAAACTAATGAGGTGTCTTTGGGACACATGTTTGGAACGAAGTTCTCCTAAAATGTCTTAAAAATTCTCAAAACGTCTCAAAAAGTGTGTCGATAGGCATCGAAAACCATCGAAATTTTATCAAAAACCTATGTATAGAAAGAAATACATAAACAAACAAATAGTATCAAAAACAGCGTATATTATTACACTAATTGATATTTTAGATTTTATTTCATTGCATTAAAGTTGATAGCTTACTATAGCAAAAAGTGTCGTGACAACTTTTCGTAAGAATTTTTTCCGTCTAGCCCCCTTTCACAACGCGCGATAAGGAACTTCGTTCCAAAATATCACGCTTAAAACCGTTAAAACGTAGCTTTATTATGTGTACTAATCGCGAAAACTTAAAAAACTACTGTATGTAGTATTTTCGGTTAAAATCTCTTCTTCTTCTTCATTTATGTCTTTCTATCTGGATGAATCAACCGAAGTGAAACATATAAACATAAACTCGAATAATTCAATGTGATTCAATACCGTCATGTCCTTTCATTTCTGTCTTTGGAGCAAATAGATTCAATTTGGTCGATCCATCTAATATCAGCATTGAAGCATGCCAGTAATTGTAAAAAAATATCTCTTTTCTACATTTTTCATTATATGTGAACCGACACGCACTTGGCAGATTATTACGAGCTTGGTTAATATCACTTAAAACCTATAGAAGTTCAAGAAAGTCTAAATGGATCATATGGATTATAATATTATCCGAATTTAGATTATATTGCATTAATTCTTTTTTTATTTTTATTGCAGGAGTTCAGCAGACAGGCAGACGGCCCACTTGATGGAAAGCGGTTACCATCGTCTATGGACATTTGCAACACTAAAAGTGCTACAAATGCGCTGCTGCTCTTTTAAAGGGGACTGGAATCTGGCCACTGATGCCGGAACGCAACCCAAGGTTGTTATGGCGACATACTCTAGACCAGGAGTGGTAGCTATCCAGTCGGGCAAATGCCCTACCACCTGGCTGTGGGTTGTTTTGTCGCCTCTTACGACAGGCCACCCCAACGCAGGAAATTGTATTCTTTCTCCGTTCCTGCACGGATAAATATTATATCTTAAACTATTAATTAGTGTTATATATATGTAATAATTATTATTAGACGCATCATTTTGTTCCTTACGTTGTATTTTAATCCAGTTTGTTTTTAATCCTTATTTGTTTATTATCTTTATCCTCGAAACACCATTACGCCTAAGTGTCATTAATTACAGCCATAATTAGTTTCCGACAAAGCTACAATTATGAAATATTGATAAGTCTTTAATTTCCATTTTGCCAGGTGGCAGGGCATTTGCCCGACTGGATGGCTACCACCCCTGGTCTAAAGTACATACATACATACATACATAACTTCACGCCAGTTCCCTTGCGGAGTAGGCACGAACAACAGAGTGCCATTTAGGCTTATTCTTACACACCTCACTTGCCTCTTTAACATTCATAACTCTTGTCATGCAAGCTCGTCTGTTCTTATGGCTCCTGACATCACCTTCTGCTAGTACACGATCAATTTGATCATGGAAGGTCTGTCGTGGCCTTCCACGACTTCTGCATCCATCCACTTTTACATTGTATATCTGTTTAGTCATTCTTTCATCATGCATTCTTTCCACATGCCCGAACCACCGGAGCATTCTTTTCCTTACCTTCACCCCGACACTCTCTTTCAGACCAATTCTCTTTCTTACTTCGGTATTACGAACGCGGTCCGCGAGCGTCACTCCGCAGATTTTGCGCAGTGCTCGCATCTCGACTGCATTTACTCTACTTTCATGCTCTCTCTTCCATACCCAACTCTCGCATCCATACATGAGCGTAGATACCAGCACCGCGTTGTGTATGGCGAGCTGGGCTGGTCTAAAGTATATCGCCATAACAACCTTGAGTTGTGTTCCGGCATTAGTGACCAGGTTCCAGTCTCCTTTAAGAGAGCAGCAGCGCATTTGTAGCACCTTTGGTGTTGCAAATGTCCGTAGGCGATGGTAACCGCTTTCCATCGAGTGGGCCGTCGGCCTGTCTGCTGAACTCCTGCAATAAAAAAAATCCTTTAATATTTATTTCAATCTACACTTTTATCTAAAGTGATAAGATGCACGAAATGCTGAAATAATGTAATTTGCAATATTATGATAATTATAGGTGCTAAGAACCTCAGCTAGAAGGCCCAGATTGCCATACACAACGCGGTGCTGGTACCTACGCTCACGTATGGAAGCGAGAGTTGGGTATGGAAGAGAGAGCATGAAAGTAGAGTAAACGCGGTCGAGATGCGAGCACTGCGCAAAATCTGCGGAGTGACGCTCGCGGACCGCGTTCGTAATATCGAAGTAAGAAAGAGAGTTGGTCTGAAAGAGAGTATCGGGGTGAAGGTAAGGAAAGGAATGCTCCGGTGGTTCGGGCATGTGGAAAGAATGCATGAAGAAAGAATGACTAAACAGATATACAATGCAAAAGCCACGAAACACCTTCCATGATCAAATTGATCGTGTACTAGCAGAAGGTGATGTCAGGAGCCTTAAGAACAGACGAGCGTGCATGACAAGAGTAATGAATGTCAAAGAAGCAAGTGAGTTGTGTAAAAATAAGCCTGAATGGCGCTCTGTCGTGCGTTCCTACCCCGCAAGGGAACTGGCGTGAAATTATGTATGTATGTATGATAATTATAAAAACTTGTTATTACAGTAAACATATAATTTTTATCATAAACATCATCGAGAAAACAATCAACATATAAACCTTAATCGATGAAGTCAAACGTTATCATAGTTAATCCTTGCTTCAATGTGGCTTGGTGAGTGGAGTCGGCGGAATATTCACTCGAGCTGGGATCGCTGCGTCAAGCGCCCGCTCCCACTGAAATAAAATCACTAGCGAAAGAAGACAGGCGTGAGACATGTCTGAGAGTAGGAAAGGAAGTACGGTTGAGCCAGGCCCCAGGCCTAGTGGTCCTAGACCCAGTGGCCCAAGACCTAGTCATGGAAGCAGGAAAGGCAGTAAAGTAAATGTAGTTAATAAACCGATAGACCTCGATGATATCCTGATTAATGAATTGGGACAGTTCGGAAGATTTCAGCTGTTAAACATGTGCCTAGTAGCCGTCCCGATTATTATGTCAGCTTTTATGAGCGAATATATATTTTCTGCTGCTGCTGTTCCACACAGGTGAGTGATTTTTTTGAAAAAAAAACAATTATTGTGTTATTCTTATGAATTTTTGGGATGTCACCTCCAACGCAGCCTATGTTTATCTTCCTGATGGTATAACGATTAAATTGTAATTTGTAATTGTATTTATAAACAAGGAAGAACAATGCAAAGTCTTGCACAATGGAAGGTTTAAAAGAAACTATAATTTCCTTAACAAATTTCTAAGTATTTACGAGATACATACATACATACATAACTTCACGCCAGTTCCCTTGCGGGGTAGGCACGAACAACAGAGTGCCATTTAGGCTTATTCTTACACACCTCACTTGCCTCTTTGACATTCATAACTCTTGTCATGCAAGCTCGTCTGTTCTTAAGGCTCCTGACATCACCTATTTACGAGATGTTATTGATAATCTCACTATTATGTTTTCATGAAACTCATTTATTCCTAGCTATGTTACACGTCTATGTTGTTAAGATTTATAATCCATGAATTCCTTCCAACTATAGAAGGTGTGCCCGATTAGCCACTTCTTAAGCCGGCAAGTAAATTAAATAGAAATTAAAATCAATAGAGAAAATAGCGTAATATCAAGTAAATCTCGTTACTCTATTATGTTGTTTGACAGTCCTATGCAATATGTGTCTATATCAAATTACATTGGATACAATAGAAATCATTGCTGCAAGAATAACTCTTTTGAACACCTATTGAGTTCCAATTAGAGCGGTTATTTTCCACGGCTGACGAAATAAATGAAATTAATTTGTTATCCTTTATTATTATTATAATTTAATGTTGTGAAAAGATTGTTTTTATTTCGGTTGTAACGAATATTCATAATAAAAGTAACATTTGAAAAGACCGAACTGTCCTCTAAGGTGGTCGCGCACAAGCTGGCCATTTACCCAATGCATTTACGTGAATTGTTAGAAATTGTACTATGCTCAAATCTGGGCTTTACATCAATTTCATTTGGTGATTTGTAATATATTAATGAAACCATCTTAAATAATTAATATGGATTTAATAAAACTACGTTTTTAACGGTTTTAAGCGCGGTAATTTTATTTGATTTTAGTTTTTCCGACGTTTCGGCCACTTTTCAGTGGCCGTGATCACGGAAGACAAAGATGTCAAGTGTCAACGAGTATTGTTAAAGTTTTATTTAGCCTACCGCCAACTTGTTCATTTTAATTAATTAGTTTTAATTTTGTTTATGGTTATTATTTACTCTAATTTACTAACGCTTTGCAACATGTTATGGCTTGAAGAGAAGAAGCGGCGCAAGAAACTCTTCAGCAAACATGCCTAGCTAGCTAGAAAAATAAAAGTAATTATCAGTCAAGTTGGTTTGTGTTCCGTTGTATGCAGAAAGAGCTCACAGTGTCTTGAGGTCTGGCTGCTGGTTTTTGCTGGGTTTGGGTCTTCATAGTTTTGATGATTGGATCCCAAACAGGTGGTACTTGCCTTGAACTTGAAACGTCGGAAAAACCAAAATCAAATAAAATTACCGCGCTTAAAACCGTTAAAAGGTAGTTTTATTATGTATACAAATCGCGAACACTTAAGAAAATATTAATATGGATTTCTTTCTGTTAATCGCGAATAACTGTTACAAAGGTCGAGACAAGAGAGAGACACACATATAAGTGTGATCGAGTGAGGTATAAACTTGCGTTCCATATACCACATCAATGAATGCTCAATACACTTGCATAATGCGCCAGCCCCGGATTTTCAATTTCTGTCGAGAGGGTCAAAAACTGAAAAATACCACGCCTATATTTTTACCTTAATCATCATCGTGATTTCAGCCATCAGACGCCCATTGATGGACAAGCGTGCTTTTGTGGTTTTTAACCTATGCCTAGGCGTCCCGTGATAATAAACTAATGTCCTTAAAGTACTGGACGTCTCAGTGGTCGAAGTTGTCTATTTCTCTGCGAATTTTGAATTTGCCGCCCTCTGAATTAGCCTATATTGATGACAAGGTGCTTGCACGAGCATGTTAGGCCCAAATCTGCGGTGCCCTTTACAGTCGCTTATAATATTTTCATTATTGTCCGTACCATTTTTTGAAAATTGTCGAATAGGTAAGATTTTTTCCGTGCAGGAACGGAGAAAGAATACAATTTCCTGCGGCCGGGAGGCCTGTCGTAAGAGGCCAGGTAGTGACCAGGTTCCAGTCTCCTTTAAGAGAGCAGCAGCGCATTTGTAGCACCTTTGGTGTTGCAAATGTCCATAGGCGATGGTGACCGCTTTCCATCAAGTGACCCGTCTGCCTGTCTGCTGAACTCCTGCAATAAAAAAAATATAAAAAAGCAAAGAAAGTTTGTTGATAGATTAAGAAATCTAACTTTTTAGGGGTATTCATTTCTAAAATTTCATTTACCTAAGATGATTACTCTCGATTCGCAGGTGTCAGGTACCAGAATGCGGTGAGAATAGCAAAAGCAACTTTTTCGAGCCTGAATGGTTAGAAAACGCGATCCCCCGCACTGGTGATAACAGCTTTGCGAGCTGTGAACGATTCGCCCCAGTCGTGGGGGCTGGTAATGGCACCCTGGATTTCTGTCCTGCCAACATTTTCCAGACCAATACTATTGAATGCGAGGCCTATGTCTATAGCAGAGAGAATTCTGCCGTTTATGATGTAAGTATTTTCTATCATTAATTATTTCTCTCTCTTTAGTTACATACATACATACATAACTTCACGCCAGTTCCCTTGCGGGGTAGGCACGAACAACAGAGTGCCATTTAGGCTTATTCTTACACACCTCACTTGCCTCTTTGACATTCATAACTCCTGTCATGCAAGCTCGTCTGTTCTTAAGGCTCCTGACATCACCTTCTGCTAGTACACGATCAATTTGATCATGGAAGGTGTGTCGTGGCCTTCCACGACTTCTGCATCCATCCACTTTTGCATTGTATATCTGTTTAGTCATTCTTTCATCATGCATTCTTTCCACATGCCCGAACCACCGGAGCATTCCTTTCCTTACCTTCACCCCGACACTCTCTTCACTCTCTCTCTCTAGTTGTATATATAAATGTAATACGTGACCTTCTGCTTCCATACATGTAGTTCCTTCTATCACATGATCATATTACATTTAAGAAGGGTTAAAATCGATTGTCACTGTCACGTACCATAACTGAGTTTCAAAATGTAATGAACTGTAGGGAATTAGCTGAGCGGAATGATTTTTGGGAGAACATAGGAGTGAAGATAGAATGCAAAGAGTAGAGTTGGAATGAAGACAATTAATGAATGGATGCTAAAAGGCAATTGGAAATTACTTTATTATTACTATTTAAACTAGTAATGTTCATGACAGGAGTTATGAATGTCAAAGAGGCAAGTGAGGTATGTAAGAATAAGCCTAAATGGCCTCTGTTGTTCGTGCCTACCCCGCAAGGGAACTGGCGTGATGTTATGTATGTATGTATGTAAACTAGTAATCATGTAACACATTGGTGCGACGCATACATGACATGATGATGCAGCAGACATGAATGCAGGTTTACGAGCATTAAAACAAGTTTATATTTTTTTATTGCATGAATTCAGTAGACAGGCAGATGGCCCACCTGTGATGTTTTATGGTTACCATCGCCTATGTCGGGGTGAAGGTAAGGAAAGGAATGCTCCGGTGGTTCGGGCATGTGGAAAGAATGCATGATGAAATAATGACTAAACAGATATACAATGCAAAAGTGGATGGATGCAGAAGTCGTGGAAGGCCACGACACACCTTCCATGATCAAATTGATCGTGTACTAGCGGAGGGTGATGTCAGGAGCTATGAATGTCAAAGAAGCAAGTGAGGTGTGTAAGAATGGGCCTAAATGGCGCTCTGTTGTTCGTGCCTACCCCGCAAGGGAACTGGCGTGAAGTTATGTATGTATGTATGTATCGCCTATGGACATTTGCAACACTAAAGGTGCTACAAATACGCTGCTGATCTCTTTATGGCAGCATATTCTAGACAAGAGGTGATAGCCATCTAGATAAGCAAATACCCTACCACCTGGCAGTGGGTTGCTTTTTCGCCTCTTACTACAAGCCACCCGGCCACAGGAAATTGTATTCTTTATCCGTTCCTGCACGGTTAAAAGTTTCTCCTGTATATCGCACATGCAACTTCTTTGTTGCTGAGTTTTTTAAAACACTAACTAATCAATATCTTTGTCTCTATCTACATAATCATGTAGTATCGATCGATAATAAGTGCGAGTATATTGTCGCTAATCATGAAACTGATGTTAGATAACGTATTCTGTATACTAACAGTTTGTATTTTTGCATGTGCAGACCACTTCGATTCTTTTCACACAATCTCCAGCCCGGGTTGTCTCGAAAGATTGCTCTAAAGCGATATGACCGCCCTTTTTTTCTGGCTTTACATAAAATTACTTTAAATTGTTTACTTTATGTGTGGTGAACAATAAAGAGTTTTATATGTATCTATCTCTAATTCAAAATGTATTCCACAGTTCGACTTGGGCTGCAACGATTGGCTGCGTGCTCTCGCCGGGACTCTCAGCAGTGTTGGAACTTTGCTAGTGCTTCCATTTACGGGGTACATCTCCGACAGGTTCGGAAGGCGCGTGGCTTTAATCATCAGCGTCTTTAACTTGGCACTCTTCGGCTTAATTAGAGCATTCTCCGTCAACTACCCCATGTATCTTGCCTTGCAACTCCTCCAAACGACCTTAGGAGCTGGTACATTCAGTTCTGCTTATGTTTTTGGTGAGTAATTCAGAATGAACTTGATTTATTTTAGATGTTAGGGTTACTGTTTTTTTATACTTCATGGGCTTGGTAAAAAATTTTAAAATTTTGTACATACATACATACATAACTTCACGCCAGTTCCCTTTCGGGGTAGGCACGGGCAAGAGAGCGCCATTCAGGCTTACTCTTACACACCTCACTTGCTTCTTTGACATTAATAGCTGTTGTCATACACGCTCGTCTGTTCTTAAGGCTCCTGACATCATCTTCTGCTAGTACACGATCAATTTGATTATGGAAGGTGTGTGTGGCCTTCCACGACTTCGACTTAAAATTTTGTATATTAAGTATTTTAGACGCTGCTTATGAACATGCTATTATGACAAATTTTATTCCGATAAATGGAAAGAGACAAGCGAGGCTACATGCACAACATTAAATATATAAATTAGAAATTGATTTAAAAAAATATGTTGTTTTTGTACCCATTTTTAAATAGATACTTATGGTTTTTATTAAATTTGACGAATATATAATAGATACTAAGGACGGAAATAATCATAGTCTATAAGTAATGTTTTATCTGTCAGAATGGACAAATAATACAATTTCATGCGGCCTGTCGTAAGAGGCGACAAAATAACCCACAGCTAGATGTTAGGGTATTTGTCCGTCTATATGGCTACCACCCCTCGTTTAGAGTATGCCACCATAGCAACCTTGAGTTGTGTTCCGGCATTAGTGACCAAGTTCCAGTATCCCTGCAGGTTCTATCCGTGCAGGAACGGAGAAAGAATACAATTTCCTGCGGCCGGACGGCCTGTCGTAAGAGGCGACCAAAAACCCACAGCCAGGTGGTAGGGCATTTGCCCGACTGGATGGCTACCACCCCTGGTCTAGGGCATGTCGCCATAACAACCTTGAGTTGTGTTCCGGCATTAGTGACCAAGTTCCAGTATCCCTTAAGAGAGCAACAGCCATTTGTAGCAACTTTCGTGGTGCAAATGTCCATAGGTGATGGTAACCGCTTACCATCAGGTTGGTCGTCTGCCTGTCTGCTGAACTTGAGCAACAAAATGTTGAATATTTATTAATTTATAGTGAAATACTTGGAACTCTTAGTGAAAGAAGCTGTGTGTGAAGATCTATCCAATATAAGACATATTCCTGTTTACACCGTCAATCTAATCATGTCAATATTTTTCAGCCGCTGAACTCGTGGGGCCGAAATATCGAGTGGTAACAAGCGCGACGTGTTCCTCTATGTTCGCGGTCGGACAAGTGATTCTGGGTGGCGTCGCGTGGGTAGTGCAGCCGTGGCGCTACATGATCATGACCCTGCACATCCCTTGCTTTATCATCATCGTTTACTACTGGGTGTTGTCCGAGAGCGTCAGATGGCTGCTCTCCAAGGAAAGGTATGAGGAGGCTAGGCTGGTGCTGGAGAAGGTCGCGAAGGTTAACAGGAAACAAATCAGCGAGAAGTCAATGCAGGCTCTTATGAATCCACCACCACCTCCACCAGTTGATGTAAGTTTTACTTTATTTTATTTTTAAATAGCTTTGCGTTTGAACACAATCGCGCTTACTGTTAAGAATTTATCAAGATAAGACTTAAGAGCCTGGATTTTTATCAGCTCTAATTATTACCATCTACTTATATCAATCTAACTATAAAAAGATGTTTCTGAACAATCGTTTATCAATAAAAATGTCTGTTTGTTTCCTGATAATTTTAATACAATAAGTTGTTTATAATAAGATGCTGACCAGATATAATTTACTTAACACTTTCCCCAAATTACATTTATATTATAGACTTTTTGCTAGTAATATCTAATTTTATCCGTGCAGGAACGGAGAAAGAATACAATTTCCTGCGGCCCGGCGGCCTGTCGTAAGAGGCGACTAAACAACCCACAGCCAGGTGGTAGGGCATTTGCTCGACTGGATGGCGACCACCCCTGGTGTAGAGTATGCCGCCATAGCAACCTTGTTGTTGTGTTCCGGCATTAGTGACCAGGTTCCAGTCTCCTTTAAGAGAGCAGCAGCGCATTTGTAGCACCTTTGGTGTTGCAAATGTCCATAGGCGATGGTAACCGCTTTCCATCAAGTGGGCCGTCTGCCTGTCTGCTGAACTCCTGCAATAAAAAAATAATAACAATAATTAACAATTTATTATTATCAGCTATTTTATAAATAAATAACAATAATTGACTGGAGTATCGAAATTAGAAAGAAAGAAAGAATTATTTTATTTAGGACAAATAAACATCTTAACAATACTGAGGTGATGTCAGGAGCCTTAAGAACAGACGAGCGTGCATGACAAGAGTTATGAATGTCAAAGAGGAAAGTGAGGTGTGTAAGAATAAGCCTAAATGGCACTCTGTTGTTCGTGCCTACCCCGCAAGGGAACTGGCGTGAAGTTATGTATATATGTATGTATGTATGTAACAATACTGAGTAAAATAAAAGACAACTGCATCAATATAAGTCCTAAAATTGGACCTAGACTCAGCGTAATGCTAGCTGCTAAGGCCAGCGCTGGTCTTCCGCCTGGAACCAGCAGGTAGAGTCACGGAGGACAATACAACACAATTAATATATCAAATCCGTACAGTTAATAATTATAAAAATGAAACGGGTTATTAGACATACTTACATCGGAATGATAATAATAAACATATATACACCCGCAGGGGGGCTTTGTACCCGCAGGGGGACTTTGTGGCGAAGCCTTAGGTAAGTAGCGACACCTCATATCTGACTCCGGGGGCCAAGGCAAGGCCCCCGCCTCCGTGCTTGCCTTAACCGGCCGGCACGGAGTGGAGATCGCTAGAGCCAAGACTCAAGCTCCAGGGGTGGAAGTGATAAATGGTCTAACGTCGGAAGTAGCTTCGGTGAACCTGCAGTCCACCTCTCTACACCCCTTAGCCACTCACACCCATGTTGCCCCTGTCTTTATGGCATTTTTTGGGGCCCATGCAGGGAGTGGCGAGTCACCGTCTGCCCATTTTTCCATGTTCCCTGAACATTGCGACGGGCAGACGCCATAGTCCCCATTCAAGGGGCCTCTACGTGTTGGCCTTCCCATGGCCCCACGCAAGCCCCGTAAAGTCCGGGCCATAGTATAGTAGTAGCCATAGTATGTAGTTTACTAATGAAGTCTTTTTGTGGGTCATTGAAACTTCAAACTCCTCTATGTGTTGTATTGTCCACAAACGTAGTCTACATTTCATTAAACTTCACTTTCTGGTCCCACTTCACTTTCTGGTCCCAGAAGAACAGCGCTAGTCCTTGTTGGCTAGCATTATGCTGAGACTGGGTCCAATTTAGGACTTATTTTGTTTTTTCTTTTTCTATTTATATTAACTTAGTTTTTGTCCTAAATAAAATATTTTCTTTCTTTCTTTCTATAATCGAGACTCTGAAGCCGAGCATTAAAAAGACGATCATTGCCGACCAGCTTCCTGGCTCTATTCTCAATTCCTCCAAGGCCTTTAATTCAAGCTATATTGAAATACAGTCTGCTAGCCATACAATTTATACAGGAACCGTTAGTCCTTTATATACTGTAGAAATGAAAACCCTCATTCAAGAATCAAAAATAAGGCAAGAATCTGCTATACCAATTCAGACAGGTGAAAAGCCACCACCATAGTTATTGGTTATGATAATAGCGAAGTGAGCTTTTCTTCTCGTTGCGTCTGGCATGAAGATCTTTTATGCCATTCAAATGTTACGCTATTTCTCATTTATATTACAGGTTGACCAAGGACCTGGTGTTATCAAGACCATCTTCAGCTCCCGCGTCCTTCTCCGAAGAGTCTGCACCACTCCGATCTGGTGGATCACCACAACCTTCGTCTACTATGGCCTCTCTATCAACTCTACTGGTCTTTCGGATTCCATGTATCTCAACTACATCCTGATTTGCGCCATTGAAATTCCTGGTTTCTACACTGCTGTTCTCGTTTTGGACAGGATTGGCAGGAAGATTACTTTGTCCGCTGGATTTTTCTTCAGCGCTGCTTGTAACATTGCATTCGTTTTTATACCTGAAGGTAAGTTGTTGAAATTTGGATTTGTTCTTAGTACTTATCTGTGCAGGAACGGAGAAAGAATACAATTTTCTGCGGCCGGGCGGCCTGTCGTAAGAGGCGACTTAACGACCCACAGCCAGGTGGTAGGGCATTTGCCCGACTGGATGGCGACCACCCCTGGTCTAAAGTATGTCGCCATAACAACCATGAGTTGTGTTCCGGCATTAGTGACCAGGTTCCAGTTTCCCTTAAGAGAGCAGCAGCGCATTTGCAGCAACTTGGTGTTGCAAATGTCCATAGGCGATGGTAACCGCTTTCCATCAAGTGGGCCGTCTGCCTGTCTGCTGATCTCCTGCAATAAAAAAAAAAAAAGTACTATAGACTTCACAGACTTGTCTTGTTGTGAAAAATGTGATAAAATTTCATGATAACTAAGTAACTAACATTTGTCTATTGAATTTAGTTTTTTAATTAATCACTATAATTACTCTGTGTTGGAATGTGTGTGTTTGTATATACATATCTACCCGTGTAGTTTACATACATACATAACTTCACGCCAGCTCCCTTGCGGGGTAGGCACGAACAACAGAGCGCCATTTAGGCTTATTCTTACACACCTCACTTGCTTCTTTGACATTCATAACTCTTGACATGCACGCTCGTCTGTTCTTAAGGCTCCTAACATCACCTTCTGCTAGTACACGATCAATTTGATCATGGAAAGTGTGTCGTGGCCTTCCACGACTTCTGCATCCATCCACTTTTGCATTGTATATCTGTTTATTCATTCTTTCATCATGCATTCTTTCTATATGTCCGAACCACCGGAGCATTCCTTTCCTTACCTTCACCCCGACACTCTCTTTCAGACCAAACGTGTAGTTTATTTTGTTTTAAATATTCATTTAATCACAACAAGAGCATTACACATTATGTTACCAAAGGTCTTATAAATGAAAGACCCATCATCACCTATAAATTCTAGTTAAATACAGTGTATAGATAGTTAATTTAAAACATTTTTTACTTTAATATCTAATTTTATTGTACCAAAATTGTCTTATGATCAAAAATAATGTATAGAATGATCCTCTTTGAATGTTTCTCCAGTCGGCCACAAGCGTATCTTAAGAATATAATTAGTATTACTTATTAGTATTACTTATTGATTACTATTGATTGATTATAATTATTGTAGGTAAGCCTATACCAGTTCCTGAGAAGTAATTATTTTCTTTGTCTTTATCATTTAATGTCATTTTATTAACTTTGTGATAATTTTCAAGATTATTACGATAGGTCTTATATGTATGTACTTAGATATTCAGGACACTTTTTTTTATAGCTTCATAAATTAGTTGATGTTTGAAGCACGTGATACCTGAGACAGAAAATAGTAAACGTGACCCATTATCGTTTAAGATAATGTTATAACCAGTATCGTATAAAGCGTTCGCTTGTCATAATCTGATTAATTACAATATTACATACATACATAACTTCACGCCAGTTCCCTTGCGGGGTAGGCACGAACAACAGAGCGCCATTCAGGCTTATTCTTACACACCTCACTTGCTTCTTTTTTTTATTGCAGGAGACGGCCCACTTGATGGAAAGCGGTTACCATCGCCTATGGACACTTGCAACACCAATGTTGCTACAAATGCGCTGCTGCTCTCTTAAGGGAGAGTGGAACCTGGTCACTAATGCCGGAACACAACTCAAGGTTGTTATGGCGACATACTTTAGACCAGGGGTGGTAGCCATCCAGTCGGGCAAATTCCCTACCACCTGGCTGTGGGTTGTTAAGTCGCCTCTTACGACAGGCCGCCCGGCCGCAGGAAATTGTATTCTTTCTCCGTTCCTGCGCGGATGATAATCTTTGATGATCTTTGACATTCATAACTCTTGTCATGCACGCTCGTCTGTTCTTAAGGCTCCTGACATCACCTTCTGCTAGTACACGATCAATTAAAGTATTGTAGATGTTTATACTTCTTTCTTTGTAATGATTAACGTCTGCTTTAAATTAAGTCTCATTATTTTAGAAGTAATAAATATATAATCAGCTAAAGATACGGAAATCAGAATTCTCATGAACTTTTTGAGATATCCCTACTAGATGTAGTAGAGTGAGATCCCAGTCACCCCCGAATTACGTGATTTTAGGAAAGATGAAAGTTTTAGGATCGGTAAGTTAACATAGCGGCGACTAAACAACCCACAGCCAGGTGGTAGGGTATTTGCTTGACTGGATGGCGACCACCCCTGGTCTAGAGTATGCCGCCATAACAAGCTTGTGTTGTGTTCCGGTATTAGTGACCAGGTTCCAGTCTCCTTTAAGAGAGCAGCAGCGCATTTGTAGCACCTTTGGTGTTGCAAATGTCCATAGGCGATGGTAACCGCTCTCCATCAAGTGGGCCGTCTGCCTGTCTGCTGAGCTCCTACAATAAAAAAATTAAATAAAAAAACAAGTCTTAAAAAAAAATTTAGAAAACTGTACGAACCATAGATAATACAAATGCGACTCATGTCCCAACTTTTTTTTTAATTGTGAAGCTTGCCACCACCCCTGTCATGAGGACCACGACCACTCTGCCAAGAGTGTGACGACGGAGAAGAAGTTAACATAAACTTAGAAAGGAATGGATAGTCGCTAAACTGAAAGCGGGGCCGTTTTTCAGGTAGCAGCTATCAAAGGTGGAAAAAAACCATACTAACTTACGTCAAAGTAGTTTTTAATAGTTTACCCCGGCCAGTGTAGGACTATTGTGGGAAATGAAGACAAAAAGTACCGGGCTATTGGGGTGAACTGCTAGTGGTACTGGAGGTCTCAAACACAGAAAAATTTTCATCAAAATCATTTCGGGTGTTTGTGAGGAGTTTAGTGACATAAACACTAGCATAAGAATTTTATATATGAAGACATATCTAACGGCCACAGCACACTAGCTACTTTTAGCATCGACGATCGGCGACTAGTCGCTTTTTAGAAGCTAAATACGGCGACTGAACACTCCACACCGCACATTTAAAAACGCCAAACGCGGAGATTGAGTCGCTTTTTAGAAGCGCGACATAGCAGCTGAACGCTACACTCCGCACAAATTCGGATGCGGGTAGCATCGATTTAACATTTTTTTTATTTATAAGTAAACAAAACCACAGATTACAGAATACTGCAATATCATTGCAAATCACAGATATAAGTAATCAAAGTTACAAATCGGAAAACTATAGACAACACTTCGGCCGACGCGATCCAGCATCTGAGCCGTCGCTAAAACGCGCGTTTCCGATACCGCGTTCGAACGCAGACAGTCGCGAATGATGCAGCATAACGCGCGATTTTGATACCGCGATCGAACGCAGAGAGTCGCTAAAACGCGCGTTTCCGATACCGCGATTGAACGCAGAAAGTCGCGAATGATGCGGCATGACGCGCAATTTTGATACCGCGATCGAACGCAGAGAGTCGCTAGAACACGCTTTTCCGATACCGCGTTCGAACGCAGAAAGTTGCGAATGATGCGGCATGACGCGCGATTTTGATACCGCGATCGACCGCAGAGCGTCGCTAAAACGCGCGTTTCCCATACCGCGTTCGAACGCAGAAAGTCGCGAATGATGCGGCATGACGCGCGATTTTGATACCGCGATCGAACGCAGAGAGTCGCTAAAACGCGCGTTTCCGATACCGCGATTGAACGCAGAAAGTCGCGAATGATGCGGCATGACGCGCAATTTTGATACCGCGATCGAACGCAGAGAGTCGCTAGAACACGCTTTTCCGATACCGCGTTCGAACGCAGAAAGTTGCGAATGATGCGGCATGACGCGCGATTTTGATACCGCGATCGAACGCAGAGAGTCGCTAAAACGCGCGTTTCCCATACCGCGTTCGAACGCAGAAAGTCGCGAATGATGCGGCATGACGCGCGATTTTGATACCGCGATCGAACGCAGAGAGTCGCTAAAACGCGCGTTTCCCATACCGCGTTCGAACGCAGAAAGTCGCGAATGATGCGGCATGACGCGCGATTTTAATACCGCGATCGAACGCAGAGAGTCGCTAAAACGCGCGTTTCCCATACCGCGTTCGAACGCAGAAAGTCGCGAATGATGCGGCATGACGCGCGACTTTGATACCACGATCGAACGCAGGGAGTCGCTAAAACACGCGTTTCCGATACCGCGTTCGAACGCAGAAAGTCGCGAATGATGCGGCATGACGCGCGACTTTGATACCGCGATCGAACGCAGGGAGTCGCTAAAACACGCGTTTCCGATACCGCGTTCGAACGCAGAAAGTCGCGAGTGATGCGGCATGACGCGCGATTTTGATACCGCGATCGAACGCAGAGAGTCGCTAAAACGCGACGCAGCATCGATGCAGTCGCTAAATCGCCGATCGCCGATGCTAAAAGTATCTAGCGTGCTGTGGCCCTAAGTCTGAGTATACTTGGGTCAAAATACATAAATGCCTGATATGAAACTGGACTGTCCACAATATTAAAGATGGAAATTAATTCTTTCCAGACATGACGACCGTTCGGCTGATTCTCTTCTTGGCTGGCAAGTTTGGTATCTCCGTGGTTTTTACCTCCCTTTATCTATTTACGTCGGAGCTGTACCCAACGCAGCACAGGCACAAACTCTTGGCCTTCTCCTCCATGATTGGTCGTATTGGTTCCATTACTGCACCTTTAACACCCGTTTTGGTAAGTACATACATACATACATAACTTCACGCCAGTTCCCTTGCGGGGTAGGCCATTTAGGCCCATTCTTACACACCTCACTTGCTTCTTTGACATTCATAACTCTTGTCATGCACACTCGTCTGTTCTTAAGGCTCTTGACATCACCCCCCGCTAGTACACGATCAATTTGATCATGGATCATCAATTTGGTAAGTAGCGTAAAGTAAATAGTAAATAAAGTAAGACCATTGTGCTAGAATAATTTTAGGCTATAAGTTTCCTGTGTTTTCTGTAATGGTGTACAAAGTGTTCTCTCTCTCTCTTCTTTATGCCATCTTAAAGATTGGCAACGCGTAGACATCGGCATTGGCGTTGCGAATGTCTTTAGGCGACAATATCTACTTTCCACTATGTGGGCCGTCTACCTGTCGGCCAGCTGCTATATAAAAAAAAAACTATTTACAGATGGATTACTGGCATGGCATTCCTTCAATTATGTTCGGTGCGATGGGCTTTATCTCTGGTGTGCTGGTGCTCACGCAGCCGGAGACCCTGGGTACCAAGATGCCTGACACCCTCGCCGAAGCCGAGGCTTTGGGCAGACCAGAATCCAAAATCCAACAGATCAGCTGATTACATCTTTGACAATATAGTGGATCTCTTAATTATGTTAAATAATACATACATAAATATCTCGTCATATTCATGAATTACTGTGTTCACTAAAACCATTGAAATATTGTGTGCGCTTGATGCTTCTTGCAATTTGAAAACGTTGTGCTGCATTGTGGATGAGAGTTGCGTAAAAAAATTATAACCTATTTAAGTGTTTATAAAAACTTACCCGCAAGAGTTAACTTGAGACTTCGCTCGGATGAAGTAAGCGCGAGGTACTGACGCGTCGATGGCGAGAGCGATAAGAAGGCGGGGGTCGGGAGGGGAGCGCGCATTCCGCTCAGGTCTCAAGTTAACTCTTGCGGATTAATATACAGATGGAACGGTTTACTTTTTGAATATAAGTACAAAACTATTTATTGTTAGGCAAGACGGTGTTCCGTTGTATCTAATTCAAGAAGACAATATGGCTCATAGCTTAGTATTTAAGGAAGCTAAACTTTAAATAAAAAAGTGGTTCATTTTTGAATTTGTTACATCATTTTCTCTACACATATCTATACGTCTGCACAGATAAATAAAATTGAAGTGTCTGCGTAATACCGAAGTAAGAAAGACAGTTGGTCTGAAAGAGAGTGTCGGCGTGAAGGTAAGGAAAGGAATGCTCCGGTGGTTCGGGCATGTGGAAAGAATGCATGATGAAAGAATGACTAAACAGATATACAATGCAAAAGTGGAAAGATGCAGAAGTCGTGGAAGGCCACGACACACCTTCCATGATCAAATTGATCGTGTACTAGCAGAAGGTGATGTCAGGAGCCTTAAGAACAGACGAGCGTGCATGACAAGAGCTATCAATGTCAAAGAAGAAAGTGAGGTGTGTAAGAATAAGCCTAAATGGCCCTCTGTTGTTCGTGCCTACCCCGCAAGGGAACTGGCGTGAAGTTATGTATGTATGTATGTTTGGCTGCGTTCCATTAGAGACTCGTAACGACCGCGATTTTTCCCATTCCATTTGCTTGCCGGCGTTAAAATCGTAAACCCAAGAGGAACGGTTATTCGACTCACCTCTTGACATAGGTCGCTGTGACCGTTGTGTCAACGGAAATGATGACGTCATTAGTGACGTTTTCGCTACGACCACAACGACCACGGTCACCTTGTGGAACGGATAACGGAGCATTTTGGGCGTTGTGAGCGACTAATGGAACGCGCTGTTTGTAATGTGAAAATAACAGCTCTTTATTAATTGCATACGAAAGTATATGCGGCACTTATATCAAAAATTCAATATTTAAAATTTTTGTCTGTCTGTGGATGTGCCGGCTAATCACAATGTACTCTTTGCGGCTAATCTCTGAAACGGCTGGATCGATTTTGACGGGACCTCCACTGGCAAATAGCTGATGTTATAAGCAGTAACTCTTAGGTGTTTTTATATCACTTAGTTACAGGAACTACCCTTTATATGGTAAAAGTTTTTTTTTAACAATTTAACCTCTTCCTTGGTTCATGAAAGAGGGAACTATGGATCTAGAAGATGCTTACTTATACGCACAAACACATATATATGTAAGTAAGCGTAAACGTATTTTTTTATACATATTTTATATATTTATAAAAAATTGCGAAATTTTATCCGTGCAGGAACGGAGAAAGAATACAATTTCCTGCGTTGGGGCGGCCTGTCGTAAGAGGCGACTTAACAACCCACAGCCAGGTGGTAGGGCATTTGCCCGACTGGATGGCTACCACCGACGTTAGTAACCGCTTTCCATCAAGTGGGCCGTCTGCCTGTCTGCTGAACTCCTGCAATAAAAAATATATATATACACAAGGAAGTAAATGTAGTTAATTAGTCCGTGCAGGAACGGAGAAAGAATACAATTTCCTGCAGCCGGGCGGCCTGTTGTAAGAGGCGAGCCAGGTGGTAAGGTACTTAGCCGACTGGATGGTTACTATCCCTGGTCTTAAGTATGCCGCCATAACAACCTTGAGTTGTGTTCCGGCATTAGTGACCAGGTTCCAGTCTCCCTCAAGAGAGCAGCAGCGCATTTGTAGCACCTTTGGTCTTGCAAATGTCCATAGGCGATAGTAACCGCTTTCCATCAAGTGGGCCGTCTGCCTGTCTGCTGAACTCCTGCAATAAAAAAAAAATAAACACAAGGAAGTAAATGTAGTTAATTAGTCCGTGCAGGAACGGAGAAAGAATACAATTTCCTGCAGCCGGGCGGCCTGTTGTAAGAGGTGAGCTAGGTGGTAAGGTACTTAGCCGACTGGATGGCTACTATCCCTGGTCTTGAGTATGCCGCCATAACAACCTTGAGTTGTGTTCCGGCATTAGTGACCAGGTTCCAGTCTCCCTTAAGAGAACAGCAGCGCATTTGTAGCACCTTTGATGTTACAAATGTCTATAGGCGATGGTAACCGCATTGCATCAACTCATGCAATTAAAAATAAAAAAAGTTACGTATTTTATTATTTATTATATACAATAACACAAATTAAAAAAAAAATATCACGAAAATACATATTAGCTTATTAGTAAAAGAACTTAATTACTTGAGATTCAAGATGAAACATTTCTTATAAATGCAGCACATTTTCTACTCAATATCACTTCATTATAATATTTAAAATTTTAATAGGCGATAAATAAGCAAGTTATAAATAAGGTCAAACGCTTACAAACGTTTGAAGCAACATAAAACTAGTACAAATGCCAATTATACATGAACAAAGAAAATTAAAGGAACATAAATTTATTGGCTTGGCACAGATCTCTCATAAATCACAGAACTTATCATTCTTATTTACAGTTTTAATATCTATTGAAGTACATTTGGCAAAATATCACAATCTGACTGATCAGCATAAACGCATTGAATTCAAAACTGATTTCATTTCAATTCAAAGTACTACAATAAATTAATAAGTTAAACATAACATACCTAAATAAGTAACAACGATGCTTCCTATTGCTTACATAAGTTTTTTATGATTAGCAGCACAGTTATTACTTTTAAAAACTATGTTTATTGATTTGTATTTCTTCAAATCAAATATTTTTTACTCTCTTAGCGATATTGTTGCGAAGTTCTATTTTTCTTCAACAGTAACATTTATATTAACTTGATTTTCTTCTTCATCTTCAACTGTGAGCTTATCAAGGTTTTCAGCTGCGTTCACGTCATCAGGCAACGCAGCTTTACTTGTATCGGGTAAAAGAAGTGCCATGAAGGCTGGTGCAATGGCGACTACCCCAAACACCACGCTTGGAAGACCTTTCATATATTGTCCCTGGAAAAACATTTTTTCACATTAGTCACGTTTCTAGATATCTAGTCAATGATAGAAAAGAATAAAATAGAAAACACTTTATTGTTCACCAAAATAAGTAATTAAAGAAGGAATAATTACAATAATTTAATGGCAAAATAAAAGGTGGCTTTATCGCTTAAAGTGATCTCTTCCAAGCAGCCTGACTGAGAGGATACTTTTAACAACTTATGTCTAGGTATAATTAAATTAGAAAGAAGTAAAATAAAAAAGGACGAACAGTACAATGTGGACAGTAAACAGCAAATTTAAGAAGAATACAAAAATATATATTTGATTATAAATTAAGGTAATGTTTTTGACAAACTTTTTAAATATGGCAAGTGATTTAGCTTTTCTGACATCTACGGGTAAAGAATTCCAAAGGCAAACAGCCTGCACGATTAAGGATTTGGAGCAAAATGTTGAAGAATGTGCAGGTGCCTTTAAAAAGGAGGTTATTAGAGGAGCGCAAATCGAAAGTGTGGGTAGGGTAGGTAGGTTATACATAGTGTACGATATAATAAGTGTAGAAGATGAGCATTCCGGCGAAGTGAGATTGGCAGTGACTAATGATATTAGTCATTTGTAAAATAAAATTTAAAGAAGGCCAAAAAATTACACGAGAAGAGCTAAGTGAAATTCTTAATCTATGTAGCTTAGTAGCTATTTTGCTAAGTATTGAAATAATAAAAGGGTTTTGTCAATGCATTTATGCAATATGCAGAAAAACAGAGGAAGAGAGAAGCTATAGTCTAACGCGGATAAACCTAAGGGACGAAGCAAAGAGCAGTAAAAGAGTAAGTAAAATAAGAATAATAAAAATATGAGATAAAACTAGAGAACATACTATGTATGATAAAAAGTTTAAAATATTTACCAGTAATGGAGTTTGTGGAGCAAGAACTGATCCCAGTCTTCCAATAGTATTAGCGATATTTGTTAGTGAATTCCTTGACGTCGTAGGGAATATTTCCATGGCGACCACGTGGATGCTGAATACGCCGTAGCTACTGCACATCTTTCCAACCAAGTAGAACAATATGGACACCCACCATATGGCTGAAAATATAAAGAGCATGGTGAAGTTACTCGAAGTATCAGCAAATTTGAAGTCTATACATTATTATAAAAAAAGAAATATTGGATTGTGTAAGATTTCATAACTACAGTAGCACGTACGAGCGAAACGTCGTTGGCGTTATCATGACGACGACGTATTTGTTTTAGTCGTTGTTGAATTACGAGAAAACGAAGTAATTTATCACGTTAAGCTGCGTAGAGTTTCTATTAAACCCATTCAGTAGTTGTTGTGTGATGTTCTCACAGACAAACAAAGAAAAAATTCTGAAAGTGTATTTTCGGAATCTGCTGATCCAAATTAGCAGCTCCTATCTTTCTTTATCATTTATAAATTAATTGTAAAATCTCAATATCTCCACAGATTTATTATATTATAGATAGATAGATTTGTATTTAAATAAAAATTTAATAAATGACTAAACAGATATACAATGCAAAAGTGGATGGATGCAGAAGTCGTGGAAGGCCACGACACACCTTCCATGATCAAATTGATCATGTACTAGCAGAAGGTGATGTCAGGAGCCTTAAGAACAGACGAGCGTGCATGACAAGAGTTATGAATGTCAAAGAAGCAAGTGAGATGTGTAAGAATAAACCTGAATGGCGCTCTGTTGTTCGTGCCTACCCCGCAAGGGAACTGGCGTGAAGTTATGTATGTATGGATAAAAATTAATACTTACATTTTGGTATAAACGCTGAAGATATAAAGAAGATAGAGCACAATATGTAGGCGACACAAATCGGCGCTCTCCGACCATATCTTGTTAAAGTTAATGCAGTAATAATCCTTGTGGGGACTGCTACCAGTAAAACTGCTGAGAAGTTCAAATACTTGTTCCCAGAGATACTTGTGGAGTTGATCATGGTGCCATTGAAGACAAACATGGAGCAAATGAAGAGTGCGGACATCAAAGCCATCCGGACGAGGATGGTCTTCGAACGAAGGACGGATAAAATGTGTAATGATTCCTGAGGTCTACTTGGATTCACCTGAAAGAGTTCAATAATAATGTTAAATATCACAATATGAATAACATGTTGAGAAATGTACTGTCCACAAACACTAACGCCTAAAAGTCCAAATTGACATGACAAAAGTCATGCTGGAATCACTAACTTAATCAGAGTTCTTAGGGTCAGCTCGACCGGTGTTATACCGCTGTCTCACAGAATACCGGCATAAAAGGTCTTAAGTGAATCGTAGTGAGACTTCCGGAGGATCCCCTATTCCATGTCTTTTATTCCCCCCTAAATTTTCTCTGCTATTTACCCCGTAATCCTACTCTTTATCACTTCCTAAAGACTAGCAACGCGTTAGATTTGCCCCTGGCATGCAAACATCTATAGGCGACGGTACTCACTTTATTTCTAGTACACTTTCTGTCTTCATGTCCTCTTCCGGCAATAAAAAAGCTTCTCATTCAAAAATATAATAAGTTCCGATTCATATCACTTCAAAAAACTCCAGTCTAGACTACAACCTAATATACATTACTTTAATTGCTAAATAAACACGCTAATTTTGGTGATCTCCATGACGCAAATCCAGTTAAAACCTCTACAATACTCAGTTACTGGGTCTATTATAGTGTTACTATGTATTCAAAAGATTTGGCATTGAATATCCATATTAGTAATTCACAAATCAAATCTGTACTCACGCTGTGTGTAAATATTTTGACAATAGTAATAATTGATTTGCTACAAATGACCAAACCATAGGTCGCTTATTTGGTATAAATCGTAAGTAAAATGTTTGAATAGTGATTAGTGATAACGGAGTACCACTAATCACTATTCAAACATTTTACTTACTAGTTATTCCAAATAAGCGATCTACTGTTTGGTAATTTGTAGCAAACTACTACTTACTAGATGATCAATTTATCATATTATCGGTACAAAATTAAAATTGTACAAACTATTGAAATGGATTCGTACATTAGACTACAGTTCGCTATACTCTTTACTGTTACAAGGTGTTGTAATGCTACAATTAAAATATCTTAATAAAGTTCTTCTTAATCAGAGTTACCTGGTTAGACTTGTTTCTCTCTTCTGTAATCTTATGAAGCATCTCCTTTGCTTTATTAGATAGAGTTATGTTGTTGATTTTTGCTACTTTATTCAAAACTCTTACTGCTTCATCCTTTTTGTTGTGTGCAAGCAACCATCTCACCCCTTCATCGACGAGGAATATGTAGAATACCACAACTAGTAGCGGAGCATATATCGCCCTCATCATATGCCTCCAATATGGTACTTTCCAGGCTATCAGACCGAAGAATGCACTCCCGATGCTTGCGAGTATATCTGATGCACACGAGAATACAACACGGCGTTTTTGAGTTACTGCCTCTAGAGCTGAAAATTAATTATATTACTTATTAAATAAACGAAAATGTACTAATTGAAATGTTGCAGGAACGGAGAAAGAATACAATTTCCTGCGGCCGGACTGCCTGTCGTAAGAGGCGACTAAACAACCCACAGCCAGGTGGTAGGGTATTTGCCTGACTGGATGGCTACCACCCCTAGTCTAGAGTATGCCGCCATAACAACCTTGAGTTGTGTTCCGGCATTAGTGACCAGGTTCCAGTCTCCCTTAAGAGAGCAGCAGGGCATTTGTAGCACCTTTGGTGTTTCAAATGTCCATAGGCAATCGCAACCGCTTTCCATCAAGTGGGCCGTCTGCCTGTCTGCTGAACTCATGCAATAAAAAAAAATACGATTTATCATGTTTATCATGGATACCTGTTACATACTTTAATCAAAAGAATAGTTAATCTGAAATCCCTTGCTTACATTCTCGATATAGTAGATATATTTTGGGAATAACTTGAACATTTACATTAATTTGCTGTTATTTGGATGTCTTAATGCTGCATGTATCTATCTACAATATAGCTTATATGGCTTGAAAACAAACGAAAAATTGTCTTTATAATAATATATTATAGAACATAAAAGGTAAAAATGTGAGTATGTCTGTAGGAAGTAATCTCTTGAATTTAAAAATGTTTCACCAGTAATTAATAATACTTTTCAAAAAAAATTATGACGTCATGGACGTCATGGATCAGCTAGTATTAAATAAAGCAAAAGCTGGTACGTCTCTAATAAAAGTACCTAAACCAAATGGTTGAGTAAATTCAGAAAATAATGTACAAAGTCACTTACACAAAACCATAGAAGCGTTCCCATAGCCCAAGGCAGTTTCAAGGAACTCAAACACTAGCAGCATCCAGTAATTGACTGAGAAGGACTTGATTAGACCAGCGATGCCTACCATCAGAGGCGTGGCAACGATTATCACCTTTCGACCATATCTGTTGGACAATAAATAATACAATATTCCTGGAAATATGTCAATTTATTTATCTTGAATTTACGTTAAGGTCATGATAGGCTTACGAATACCTACGTTAGGAATATTTAAACCATTTCTTATGGACAGCTACAAATAAATAAAATATAGTAATCAAAAATTTGTGAAAGAAAGTTTGTGATAATATCAAATCAAAGCATCACAAATAGAGTACCTATAATTTTTAATACAATTATTATTAACCTCATTATCATGTATGTATTAAGAGACTGGTAATTAATTAATATCGAATACATAAAATAAACAATGAAAGAAGAAAGAAATGTTGTATGCACGACAAATAGACTCTTTAACAATAAAGAGAAAAATAAAAGTCCTTAAATTGAACCCAGACTCAGCGTATTGCTAGTCAACGGACCAGCGCTGTTCTTCCGTCTGGGATCAGCACCTACAGATATGGTGACAATATACAACACAATATATTATTTCCTTAATATATCTAGTTAAGTAATGATAAAAATAAAAAGTATTAAGTAAGTAAGAAGTTATCATGAATAGAAATAATCACATTCAACAGTATTGACAAATAAACCTTTTTAATAGAAAATAACAGGCTATATCTTCGACCGTTATAAATGTATAAAATAAAAAATAAATTATACAGACAATAAGTAAATAACTTATGTAAAAGTCATGTTTGAACACATGGGATTGTTTTGTCAAAGATTACGTACGATAGAGAATTTGTGTCAACGTTGATTGATTTTTAACTCATGAGATAATTGACTATAATTTACCTGTCAGAAATAAATCCCGAAAGAACAAAGGAAAACACAAGTCCGAGATTGTGAATTGTCCCGATGAGAGTTCTTTTCCAGGGTTGGCATCCGAGGTCAAACTGAAACGTAAAAATTACAGAACTGTATAAAACAATCTTAAGAATAAACTAAATAAAGATGAAAAAAGAGAGAAATATAGTAAAATCAGTGCACAAATAGAGAATTTTTCACGGGTTGTCTGGAAGAGATCGCTTCTTAGCGATAAGACCGCCCATTGTGCACATTTAGAATATTTTTAGGCTATAAGTTTTTCCGTGTTTTTCTGTAATGGTGTACAATAAAGTGTTATCTATCTATCTATCTATCTAGAATTTCTGCGGCCGGGTGGCCTGTCGTAAGAGACAAAAAAAAACAATCCACAGCGATGAGCTAGAGCATTCGCCTGTCTGGATAGCTACTATCCTTAGCCTAAAGCATGTCGCATAACAATCTCGTGTTCCATCATTAGTGGCCAGATTCCAATCCCCCTTCGAGGCCAGCAGCATGTTGGTAACACTTTTGTTGTTGCAAATGTCCATAGGCGACCGTAACCACTCCACCAACCAAGCGGCTCATCAGCCTTTTACTGTACTCCAGCAATAAAAAATTATACAAATTTAAAAATATAAAAGTTTTACTAGTGACAGACTCACAAGTGCGGTATGAATACACTTTAGAGGTAATTTATATAGATTTGAAAATGACGACTCACATCACGTTATTGTCAACATAGTCTCTGTAAATACTACATACAATGGAATGACTGTTATTAACGGCGACCGAACAAAGCATGTCATTTGTTGATCCAACTATGAAAAAGAGTGATGAATGATTTTTTTCAAAAAATTTCAAATGTTTCTGACATTTGTTCATCAATACCTATTATTATAACCTACAACTATTGTGATGGCTTTGAATCAGTCTGAAACGGGATCACAAATTCCTGATAAAGATTATAAATGCGAATTTAAGTTTCTTCTAACACTTGATGCCTAAATTATTCAACCAATCATCAAGAAATTTTGCATGCATCAGGGGTACAGGAAAGGACATAGACACCTTTTATCCAGAAAAAAATATAGTTCTCGAGGCATAGAAAATAAAGTCTGATGGCGCTGCAAATGCGTTTCTTTTTTGACTATTCACTAACAAACAATATGACGTTGCTACGATGACGATTTTGTTCAGGACATAGATTACAGTAATATAATAGGAGAGTTCAGAGTTTTATACGGTAACTAATAGATAATGCTTATATAATATTAAAATACCTTTAGATAGAATATATAGAAAAAGCTGGATTAAGAAAATCTATACTAATGCAAACGAGGTCGCCGGTAAAAGCTGGTAGGTTATAGAAGCTAAGCACAAGCGAGTGACCAGCTTGAGACTGTAGAAGTCGCTATAACCGAAATCGGTCTAGACAGTATTATTATTATGTAAATGACTCTAACATTTACTATTGACATACGAGTGATATTAGTTGACAAGATAATGTCATCACTCTCTTAATTAATTGTATTAATTGAACTCAGTGACATTGATGACATAACTAAGGTAAGATAGCGGACACGCAATACATAGTCCATAATCAGTTTTACCATTGTTTCAAGGATCATGTATCTAAGATAATAGTAGTGTTTTTTATTGCTGCAGGACAGCAGACAGGCTGAAACTCCATCTAATGTGTCAATACAAAAACAAAAGTGTAATATAATATGCTAGCTATTAATAAAAAACATATGAACAAAGTGTCTTCACCATAATAGAGACAATAAAATTAATGGACACTTTCTTAGTATGAATACTTTTAGCTAATTAAGTTATATTTAAATTACTTATTAGTCTTTTTAGATTTTTTCTTAAATACTTCGTTTATATCAAAAACTCCATCTAAGAGAATATAATTACCGTCGCCTATTGACACTTGCAGCACCATAGACACTACTAATGTGTTGTCGGCCTCCGAAGGGGTATTAGAAATTGGCTACTGATGCTGGAACATAATTCAGGTGGTTTCGGCGACATATTCTAGACCAGGGGTGGTAGCCATCCAGATCGGCAAATGCCACCTGGCAAAACTAATTGACATTACTATAATAGATAAACCTTCTGCTAAGTATATTAGCAATTAATATGTAATATAACTACGCAAACTGATTATGAGTTTCTATAAATATAGAAGTAATGGTAGATTTTCATACCTCGGCAACAATACTATTATAATCTTCATAATAAACTTTATCACACTGTACAGTTCGATTCACATCGTAATTTTCCTTGAAACACGTGCTGTTCGACCACGAGCTGTTGTTTAATAGCCATTGCTGGAATTCATTGGTGTTGTTCAAATATGAATCATGCTTTCGCATCATTCTATGACATGTATTGGTGTTATTTGGTAGAGCGTATTTAGTCCAGGATGCGTTGAATTCGGGATCCACAGCATCACATTCAGGAACTGCACATCTGAAACATCAAAGAGCATTGAAGTTAATTTAATATCATTAGCATTTACTGTCTTCTGAATTTACTCTTATAATATTCATGTTATTTAGTTAGGCTTTTTTATATTGTCATCTATAGGACTGTATCCTACAGATGAAGTTAACGTAGTAGGTTTAAAATTAGTAGACAAACGACAATAACTAAATAAGGAAATCTGTTTATTATTAACCGTTCAACAGTCACAAACTGTGTTAAATTGAAAGATTAATACGTACAAAGGTAAAGGTAGATCAAAAGAGAGATGGATGGATTGTGTGACGAATGATATGATAATTTGTGGTCTGACAGAAGAATATCTTAAAATAGAGGTATGGAAGGAAAAATATATTGTGCCGATTCCAAATAATTGGAAGAACCTGAATGAAAAGAGAAGAGAGAAAGAGAGAGAGTCACAAACTAAAGATCCACGACATTTCAACTTCTTAGTTGTCAGTAATAACTGTAGTAAAACTTGCTTGTAATCACTATATTTTATGATCTACTTAGTACATACATACATACATAACTTCACGCCAGTTCCCTTGCGGGGTAGGCACGAACAACAGATTGCCATTTAGGCTTATTCTTACACACCTCACTTGCTTCTTTGACATTCATAACTCTTGTCATGCAAGCTCGTCTGTTCTTAAGGCTCCTGACATCAGGGGTACAGAAAAGGAAATAGACACCTTTTATCCAGAAAAAAGTATTGTTCTCGAGGCCTAGAAAATAAAGTCTGATCTACTTAGTATTACATTATATCCGTAAATGACTTGATATATTGGTTCCTAAAGTAGGTAAGCTGAATATTTTGATAGAGGTCATCAGAAACAATAGAAATTGTTAGAGATTGTGTATAACTTTTAAATTTAACTTTTTAGTTTTAGTTAATGTCAAGTTAACTAATAAGTTCTTGATTATTGATAAAAGTTTAACTCGGTAGCTTCGTCAATTAATTCACTTCTAATGCAAACATAAATGATTCTTAACAACATTAGAGAGATTAGTTTCAAACATGAGAATGGTGCACGCCACCATCTCTCGAACATCGTGATCAGGAAGCGACTCCTTTACATTATCACAAATAAAATGCATGTAAGTAACCACCGCAAATTGGAATATGAACTAATTGTATCACTACAATGTACATATACATTTCACAGATTTCAATGCCAAACAGGACAAAAGAAAACATTAAAATCATAATGCTGTTGTTTTAGGGGATTTTATCATGTTTAATATTTTAATGGTAACTGGTGTAAGACCATCAGCGAGCATTCACTTTTGTAAATAGCATAATGATAATGGTTTTAAAGAAATATTTAAATTAAAAGAACCATTTTTAGTATAATGTGGACTGAAAAACACATTATTCGAAAATAATAAAATTTGATATAGTAAACGAAATCTCATAAAACCACACGTGTATATGCAATATGACATAATCGGTATGTGTTATGTTTACTTGAGCTTATCCGCGTAGGAACGGAAAATGAATACTAATTCCCACTGCTGAGCGACCTGTTGAAGAAGCGACAAAATGTCCATAGCCAAGTGGTAGGGCATTTGTCCTACTGGATGACCACCAATCCAGTGCCGCCATAACAACACTGAGTTGTGTTCCTCAGTGGCTAGATTCCAGTGGTCTATTCAAGAACGGCAGCACATTGGCATCACCTCTGATGCTACAAATGTAACGACGACGACGGTAGCCATCGTCCATCAGATAGCCATCACCATGTCTATTATCTTTATCCGTGCAGGAACGGAGAAAGAATACAATTTACTGCGGCCGGGCGGCCTGTCGTAAGAGGAGACTAAACAACCCACAGCCAGGTGGTAGGGCATTTGCCCGAATGGATGGCTATCACCTCAGGTTTAGAGCATGCCTCCATAACAACTTTGAGTTGTGTTCCGGCATTAGTGACCAGGTTCCAGACTGACTTAAGAGAGCAGCAGCGCATTTGTAGCACCTTTGGTGTTGCAAATGTCCATAGGCGATGGTAACCGCTTTCCATCCAGTGGGCCGTCTGCCTGTCTGCTGAACTCCTGCAATTAAAAAAAAAATTATACTGAGCAATAAACAAGTAACACTTTTCTGAATTTCTTATATACAAATAGGTCTTGTTTGTTTCTGTTATTTATAAATCTCTGATGACTTTGATCTACTTTCGTAATGAATCAAAATAAAGTCCTAGTTCAAGAGCTTACTTTGAACAACCTTTCGTCGAATCCGCTCAAAAAATTCAAGGAAATTTTACTTAAAAAGAGGGAACCAAAAAAATTTATATTTAGATTTACAAAAACCAAGAATGCTACAAAAGTTCTAAATTGATTAGTTTTAGGAAGACGAAAAACGAAAGACGTTTTGGAGTAAATCTCAGGACCACTTTTGATTTTTGATCCACCAAATTGTATCAATATGATTGTAAGGCATAAAATTGAAAGAACATGTGTGGTATTCAAAGACATTGAATAATTTAAAATTATATATGGAACGTCGTCATCAGCCATTCGCAGGCTACTGCTGGACGTAGGCCTCCCCAAGTCGGCGCCACTCATCCCTGTTCTCTGATTTCCTCATTCAGCGTCTGCCGGCGACTTTGCACAGGTCGTCGATCCATCAAGCTGGAGGGCGATTTCCAAGACGCGATCTCCACTCCAGGACTTGTCTGCTCTATCGGCCATCGATCTTGCAGCAGATGTGACCAGTCCACTGCCACTTCAACTTGTTAATTTTGCGAGCTATATCGGTTAACTTGGTTCTCTTACGTATATCCTCATTTCTAATTCTATCCATAAGAGAAACAGTTGAGTGACTTGGAACTTGTGGACCAATCCTGCCGTCAGTGTTCATGTCTCGGCCTCGTAGGTCAGGACGGGGAGGACACACTGCTCAAAGACTTTCGCCTTCAAGCATTGCGAGATGGTCGACAAGAAGACTTGACGAAGCTTACCGAATGCTCTCCAGCCTAACCAAATCCTCCTATTGGCTCTCCCTCGTTGTTTATATGGAACGCTTTGGTTGATCCATCCAAATTGAAAGAGAGATGAACTGTCTAATCTCGACTTGATCTATACGGGCAACTAACCTGTATCCGACTTCAGCAGCCGTGAAGACGTAATTGAAGTTGCACATCGCCAGGAAGGAGTCTCGGAAGGCCAGCAGAAACAGCAGCAGCAGCTGGTACTTGCCAAAGCTGCCCAGTTCGCTCAAGATCCCCTCGAGGTTAAAGTGGCTTTCGCCCCCTGAACCTTCTTCTGGCATCTGGAACGTGGAGAAACCATTTTGAAATTTCTATCCATGCAGGAACGTAGAAAGAATACAATTTTCTGCGGCCCGGCGGCCATTCCTAAGAGACGACAATCTAACCGACATCCAGATTGTATATGCCCGTCTGGGTGGCTACCACCCCTAGTTTAGAGTATGCCGCCTTTTTTTTTATTGCAGGAGATCAGCAGACAGGCAGACGGCCCACTCGATGGAAAGCGGTTACCATCGTCTATGGACATTTGCAACACCGAAGGTGCTACAAATGCGCTGCTGCTCTCTTAAGGAAGACTGGAACCTGGTCACTATTGCCGGAACACAACTCAAGGTTGTTATGGTGCCATACTCTAAAATAGACCAGGGGTGGTCGCCATCCAGTCGGGCACATGCCCTACCACCTGGCTGTGGTTTAGTCGCCTCTTACGACAGGCCACCAGGCCGCAGGAAATTGTATTCTTTCTCCGTTCCTGCACGGATAAAAATATTATATAGCAGTGGGACGTTTTATTATCTATAATACAATAAATCTGTAAATGTTTCGTGATTGTAGGTACAAAGCGTTTAAAAATGTGAAAAAAAATCAATAAACCCCCTGGATTTTTATAAACATTCGGGACCAGTAGATTTTATAAATGCAACTGTTTGAATTTTTGTCTGTCTGCTGGTTATAGCGTTAGGTCAAGATTACTGAACGGATTTAAATGTAACTCGAAACGGAGTTAGCTTACATATATATCTTGGGTCATAACTTGGGATACTTTTATCCCTCGTCGTTTCCGAGGAAGAAACGAAAGTAGCGCTAAATATGGCGCTGCGGGCGCATCTTCTTTGAGAACTACTGAACTCGGCACGGAGCTGGCTTACATCCCAAGTGCATAGGATAATTCCATCCTGATAAATGATTTATTTATTTACTGATGCAAAACCTGCAGCTAATAAACATGAATAGCCATTTAAAATTGTTATCAGACAGACAATTACAGGTTTTTGGGTAATTCGCGAAGTTGATTAAGTAATACGTAGACTATAAAAAATAGTCATTAAAAATTTATGGATAGATACCAGTTGACTTCCAAAAGACTGAACTCAAATATGTTAATATTATGCTGCTTACTTATATATATATATTATTGCATTTTGTTGCTACAAATGCGCTGCTGCTCTCTTAAGAGAGACTGGAACCTGATCACTAATGCCGGAACACAACTCAAGGTTGTTGTGGCTACATATTTTAGACTAGGGGTGGTAGCCATCCAGTTAGACATGGACGACGCTGGGGATTTAATCCCCCGGCAATGGAAGAGGGAGGCCCTCGCCTGCCAGGGCATGCGGAGCCGGGAATCCCAATTACCCGTAGCCCTGGCATAAGGCGCAGGACAGGAACAGGAACACCCAGGGGTTTTAATGGGTATCCCTAACTGGGGAGTGGCAATAGCGTGGCACCAGTTTTGACTGGGCGCGCTAGTGCCACCCCCGATCTGGCGAATCCCACACACGGGTCGCGAATTATTCCCCCAGGCTTCTGTGCCTGTCGCGGCATAGTCCTCAAACGGATTTCCCCTGGACAAAAAAAAAATCGTAGCCATCCAGTCGGGCAAATGCCCTACCACCTGGCTGTGGGTTGTTAAGTCGCCTCTTACGACAGGCCGCCTGGCCGCAGGAAATTGTATTCTTTCTCCGTTCCTGCACGGATAAATAATTATCCAGAATATAACGATTAACCATCACCATGCAGGTGAGACCGCGGGACGCAGCTAGTAATGTCCATATTTCCGAATTTCGTAATAAGCTTAAATCTTTATAAATTATTGCCTATGTGCTATTCTGATGTGTAAGCTATATTATTGGAAAATTTCATCAAAATCCATTATGTAGTTTTTGCGTGAAATAGTAACAAACATACATACATTCTTACAAACTTTTACGTTTATAGTATTAGTAGGATAGCCTATGTTTTATTTTATTGTGTAAGCTATATTATTATATTTTCATTAAAATCCATTTAATAGTTTTTGCGTGAAAGAGTAACAAACATACATCAATTCTTACAAACATTCGCGTTTGTAATATTAGTCCGGTTCATATTTGGGTTGCCAAATATGAACCGGATACAAACATTTTGAAGGCGTTCAAGCTTAATTTGTTGTGTTCTGTAAGTTATGTATGGATTAAAATCTCACTAGAAATAACAATTCTTAAACAGGACGGACAGAGGCGACTTAACAACCCACAGCCAGGTGGTAGGGCATTTGTCCGACTGGATGGCTACCACCCCTGGTCTAAAGTATGTCGCCATAACAACCTTGAGTTGTGTTCCGGCATTAATGACCAGGTTCCAGTCTCCCTTAAGAGAGCAGCAGCGCATTTGTAGCAACTTTGGTGTTGCAAATGTCTGCCTGTCTGCTGATCTCCTACAAAAAAAAAAGTTCGTAAGTTTTTTTTTTTACTTTACCATCAATAGGTATTCACCCAGTTCCTTTGCCTATTATTGTGGCGAACTGAACTGGCTGTACACTACACTCTTTAATACTCAAAAGCTCATGTTAGTTCATGGGCTGTTAGCTCAGAAGAAATGAGTCAACTAAAAAAATATTATCAACCTACTGATTTATAAATGAATTTTAGTTCCTTCCTGTTTCTAACCAGATATTTTATTAACCTACAGGTTTATAAATGGTCTCGAGTTCCTGTTCCTAACGAGATCTTTCGATCCTCTTAATGTACTCAAGTTATTTGTACTTTGGTTGATGTTATTTCATACTTTATTACACTGTATATATGTAAAGAAATTAGATTTCTTTAAGTTATTTGTTCGTGGATAAAACAGTTCAGGTTTACTCTTAATTGTTAATAGATGGCACCACTGACAAGTGGCATTGCGGTAAAGTAGATAAAACAGGGCAGAATTTCAAAATGGCGATTAGTGTGCTAAATAAAATTAATAATTAAAAAGAATTCAGTGGAAGAGGAATCGACAAGCTAATTAATAAACTTTAAACGTTTTTTCAGGTAGACACAACTAGTTTATTATTTTCTAAGATTCCTAAATTTTCTGACGAATTGTCTTATATATATATCTATGAGATTTCACTAATGACCCTAAAAAAGCATTGTTTTTCAATAGCAGCAACACAAAGGTAATTTTTCCTCATAGTTTTTAAAATAGCCACATTAACAATGTCATATATGCCACCATCTCCCATTAACAATGACGAATGTTAACTCCCGACGTTATTAGTGGGGCGCGGGGGTATGCGGGGTATAGTTTTGTAAGACATAAATTACTAAGACTGATTATCTAAGCTAATGAAACCTGAAATGTGATTATTAAGTGCCATTCATACAGGTAGACTTTATAATTAATGATTTTAACAAATTTTATGGCAAAGATTGTTTTCATTTTGTCCCTAAATTGTCAATTATGTTTGATCATTTGTTATTAGTGAAACAAATTTATTAAAAATTGGATTTAGTTTATAATATCAATTGAAATACGACATAAACTTAAACAGGATTTACTAATGACAATGTTGTATGTGGCACTTCTTACAAAGAATAAATATGTTTGTCCATGTAACTTTGTTGGATGTGACAGAGCCGACAAATCATGATGCCCCATGTACGGATAACAAAGCCATTACTAGCTTTTCAAACATTAGATAAGTAAAAATGTTATTTAATTGTATTGCAAATAAGCTCTCGAACATATATTAACATATAATATTTTTTTTTTTAATTTAATTCTTGTAGTAAAATTCAAATTCAAAGTTCAGAGCGCTCTCCTGTAAAGTTGCTGATTTGCAGATCTGACTCTGTTAATAGGGACAGGCGATATTGAACAGTGTTTAAAAAAGAAGGTTCTTAAATTGTCTTTTTTTTATTTAGTACAGCTTCAAAGTGGTCGCATATAATTTTTATTGCTATCAGTTATTAGATTCCAAAGATATAGCAGGAAATTCCTCAAATCAAATAGAAAACTTGAAGTAATTGAAATTTGTTAGGTTTATGACCTACCTAATGATCAACAACGTACTACGACTGTCACTAGGAAGGTGTACAACGGAAGTCCTCAACGACAAACATTGAGTTATGCGTTCTGCTTTATCTAGCTATCATTTCCGTATTCTATTACTTTAATTAATTTTATTAATACTGCACAGGAGAGGAAGGCTAAGAGTTCCATAGTACAGGTTTATGAAGGGAATCTTCTATATAAACGGGGGTTCTTAGGATTTTTCTGTCACGAAAAAGCGTTACGGCCGCGTGGAGGAGCTGTATAAATTTAGACTAGACGTGGTGAGTGGCTGCATAATGTTAGAGTAGACTATCGATGTTTCGATAAGTATCTGTATCGCATTGTGGGCTGCTTGCCTTCCCCGGACTGCCGCCAGTGCGGCGCGCCCGACACGGCGCTACACACGCTAGTCGAGTGCGCCGCATGGGCACTACAGCGTTTCGAACTTGAGATGCACGTAGGTCCGGTCGATTCACTCTGCGACCTGGTCAAGGCCATGCTGCAGAGCAGCGACAATTGGGGGGCTGCGGTTACTTTTTGCGAGACAGTAACGTCACTCAAGGAGGCCGCAGAACGAGACAGGGAGAGAAGTCCTGCAGCGCGTGCCAATGCGTCTTCTCGAGGTCGCCGGCCTTCAACTGGCACCCGGAGAGGCAGGTACGCGCATTACTTCCCACCCTGAGTTAGGTTCCGTTTACCGCGGGGGGCCTTTAGCTTGCTAGGAGAGCAAAGGAACTTCTACCCCCGCACAACGAAGTGGGGTGTGTTCTCCCAGGACACACTCCAGGCACTTTATTGCGCGGGATCGGCTGGGCGTAACTATGTTCTAAATCTCAGCCCTTCCAACACAAACAAAAGCGCAGGGTCGACAGGGAGGAGGGGGTTTTTAGTGGGTATTGGGGTTGCTCGCTCGTGTAGCAACGCTCGGAGTCTTCCACACTATTCTGCGACGTCGATCGCGGACGGAGCAACCGCCAAGAGCATACTATTGCTGCAGTGTTATCGCCCCCGACGACGCGTGTCGTTCCCCTAGCAACGGCCCAGATTGTGCGTAAATCGGTTAAGCATTTTCCCTCGCCGCAAAAAAAAAAAAAAGACTATCGATGTTTTTATTGGTTTCGGAGTTTAGGCGTGACAGCGTAACAAACAAACTCACATTGGTATTTATAATATTAAGACAGGATTAATTATGATCTCATAGCTTTTTCTCAATAAAAATGTCTATTAATTGATATTTACCTTGATGCTGGAATCCTTGGACTTCATCTCTTTAATATTTGCCGACTTCTATTGTCGTACATATCTGAAACAAACAAATAATTGTCTTAATTTCATTAATAATAATAGACATAGCTTAGCAATGAATATTACTTTGAACGACGAAAGTTTTTTAGATGTTTATGGCTTGGCAACTAAGCCTTTAAGCCAGGCGCAATTAGTATTGTAGGCTACAATCGACGCCGTATAACGGAGTTCTTGTGAAAACTCGAAAGGCCACATTTGACTACACAGTTCACATTTCTCGCAAAAACACATAATTACTACTCAAATACTATCAATATCCTACAAATATTGTTCATTTTAGAGTGATTTTACACGTTTTTAGAAAATAAAACTACACAGCACAACGTCTCCTTTCAGTTCCCGCCAAAAACTCCACAGATTTATTAAGTTGTAGGCATTTACAGACAAAATTTACAATCGCATTAAAAAGTTGTAATCTATATATTAATACGTGAAGCAAAAATTTTGTACCCCTTTTTTTTCGAAAATTGCGCGGACGGAGGAGTATGAAATTTCGCACACTTATAGTTTATATAGAGAAGAAGCGACGAATGCTAATATTTAAAAAAAAATATGCATAAAAATACATTAAATCGATTAAAAAAACATTACACACACTACCATGTATTTGACACACACACGCCTGTGTCTATATACATAGGCGTATGTGTGCGCATACATAGGCATATACTCTTTTGTCTATTATTAAAGTCAAAGTAATAGTGAAGCCTTGGCGAAATCTGTGATTATAGGATAATGGTAGATGATGTTATGCTGGAGCAAGTGGATGAGTTTGTATATCTTGGATGTGCTTTTAGCAGGGATCGAAGGTACACCGCTGATATAGAAAGAAGAGTGAATTTGGGGAATAATTTAAATGGAGCGTTAGGTAAACTTCTAGGCGCTAAGAACCTCAGCCAGAAGGCCCAGCTCGCCGTACACAACGCGGTGCTGGTACCTACGCTCACGTATGGAAGCGAGAGTATGGAAGAAAGAGCATGAAAGTAGAGTAAACGCGGTCGAGATGCGAGCACTGCGCAAAATCTGCGGAGTGACGCTCGCGGACCGCGTTCGTAATACCGAAGTAAGAAAGAGAGTTGGTCTGAAAGAGAGTGTCGGGGTGAAGGTAAGGAAAGGAATGCTCCGGTGGTTCGGGCATGTGGAAAGAATGCATGATGAAAGAATGACTAAACAGATATACAATGCAAAAGTGGATGGATGCAGAAGTCGTGGAAGGCCACGACACACCTTCCATGATCAAATTGATCGTGTACTAGCGGAGGGTGATGTCAGGAGCCTCAAGAACAGACGAGTGTGCATGACAAGAGTTATGAATGTCAAAGAAGCAAGTGAGGTGTGTAAGAATGGGCCTAAATGGCGCTCTATTGTTCGTGCCTAGGGAACTGGCGTGAAGTTATCTATGTATGTATGTATGTATGTGATTATAGAAGTATAGTCTTTGACATTAATTATTATTATCGAATTTCGGGCACGGGCGACCATTAATCCTATTTAATAGATCCTACAGCTTAATTAATTATTTGGGAACGTGCTCAAAACGCTGACCGCGTTACCAAGGTAGCAAATAATTTGAGTTACTTTTGAGATATTTTGCCAGGTGGTGGGGCATTTGCCCGACTGGATAGCTACCACCCCTGGTCTAGAGTATGCCGCCATAACAACCTTGAGTTGTGTTCCGGCATTAGTGACCAGGTACCAGTCTCCCTTAAGAGAGCAGCAGCGCATTTGTAGCAATTTTGATGTTGCAAATGTCCATAGGCGATGGTAACCGCTTTCCATCAAGTGGGCCGTCTGCCTGTCTGCCGAACTCATGCAATAAAAAACAAAGACGTGGCATATTTTAGATCACTGTTTTTTTTTTAAATTTTGGTGTCTACCCCTAGTATGCACTTAGCCGATTTATTTAGTCTAGTATTTCGAATTGCAAAGAAAGTAATGGAATGAAATATCACGAGCAAAGATGTCAAGTGTTAAATACATTTGATACTTGACATCGTCCTCCGTGATCACGACCACTGAAAAGTGGCCGGAACGTCGGGATAGCAAAAATCATATAAATTACCGAGCTTAAACTGTTGAAACGTAGTTTTTAACCGACTTCAAAAAAAGGAGGAGGATTTACGTGATTCTTTTTTTGTTCGACGCGGAATAGCTTCCATTTGGTCCCTTAAAAATTTGACATAGTTTGGCCCCGTAGTTTTCATTTTATGAACATTTTTATGAAAATTTTTCCATTCCGTTCCATATGTACACCGAGATTTATGATCCGATTTACGTGATTCTTGTTTATTTTGATGCGGAATAGTTGCCATTTGGTCCCCTAAAAATTTAACATAGTTTGGCTCAGTAGTTTTCATATTACGATAATTTTTTTATTCCTGTCTCTTGGGACCTATATTTTTTAAGGAGCGCGACACATTTCGTAGGTCAACCCATACATAGCTAGACACTAAAAAGTAACAAACAAAATAAAAAAACTTCGTTTAAAAAAACCGACTTCAAAAACTAAAAGTACATACATAAAAATTACTATATTTTTTGAAAATGACTAAGCACCGACTTTAAGATATTTTAGATAATACATATTAATAATAATAGTTTTAGAAATAAGTTATTTTATACTTTTTAGTTTTTTAATTTTAGTATGTAAATTTCTGTCAACAAAATTATATGCATATAGAACTATCTAGGGAAAATTCGTATTACTATTGCTAAGATTCGTAAAATACGGAGTTGTCTTAAGCAAATGTCAATTTTGAAAATGTGGTAACGCACAAGCAACACATCGAACTACATTTATACCCCCTTACGTAGCCTTTAGGCCACGAATTATTGAAGCCGTAAACCCCTTACATGTATATTTCAAACGTATCAACACCCACTTACACCGCACACATGGCACTAGATAGGCCAATATATATAAGTACAGATATAAGCCCCAAACTGCACATGCACTTCCTCACAACACCAGCATGTAACAGCTACACTCTACATTTGTATAAGTTTAGTATTAAAACTAGAATAAATTAATATAACAAGTTATTCGTAAAATACATACACCTCAACACAAAAATCAAATTAAGTAATAAGCGTGTTAAATTCAAAAAATTTAAACTAGAAATTAAGTTGTAAAAAAGGGTACGGAACTCGAGTCCGTAGAGTTGTTCATAATTAAAAAAAAAAACACGCACTTACAATTACACTGCGCTAGAACCGTTTGGCAAATGTTACCTGAGCTAACAAAGGTATATAAATGTCAACAATTATATACCATCCCGTTATAATATATACCATAAATGACGACATATCGATTCGAATATAACAACTAATACTTAGTACGTAGCATGTATATGCATTACTCGTCGCATTCGGATGTCGTGCGTACATTTCGTCAAAGCCGTCAAATATTTTATTTACCATTTCCTGTACAATAACCCAATTAGTCGTTATAAAGGTTATATGAACTTAAAACTCAGATATACAACGCAAAAGTGGATGGATGCAGAAGTCGTGGAAGGCCACGACACACCTTCCATGATCAAATCGATCGTGTACTAGCAGAAGGTGATGTCAGGAGCCTTAAGAACAGACGAGCGTGCATGACTAGAGCTATGAATGTCAAAGATGCGAGTGAGGTGTGTAAGAATAAGCCTGAACGGCGCTCTGTTGTTCGTGCCTACCCCGCAAGGGAACTGGCGTGAAGTTATGTATGTATGTATGTTAACTTAAAACTAATACTTTCAAGGTAAGGAAAGGAATGCTCCGGTGGTTCGGGCATCTGGAAAGAATGCATGATGAAAGAACGACTAACCAGATATACAATGCAAAAGTGGATGGATGCAGAAGTCGTGGAAGGCCACGACACACCTTCCATGATCGAATCGATCGTGTACTAGCAGAAGGTGATGTCAGGAGCATTAAGAACAGACGAGCGTGCATGACTAGAGCTATGAATGTCAAAGATGCGAGTGAGGTGTGTAAGAATAAGCCTGAATGGCGCTTTGTTGTCCGTGCCTACCCCGCAAGGGAACTGGCGTGAAGTTATGCATGTATGTATTATGTTTTGATATACAATGCAAAAGTGGATGGATGCAGAAGTCGTGGAAGGCCACGACACACCTTCCATGATCAAATCGATCGTGTACTAGCAGAAGGTGATGTCAGGGGCATTAAGAACAGACGAGCGTGCATGACTAGAGCTATGAATGTCAAAGATGCGAGTGAGGTGTGTAAGAATAAGCCTGAACGGCGCTCTGTTGTTCGTGCCTACCCCGCAAGGGAACTGGCGTGAAGTTATGTATGTATGTATGTTAACTTAAAACTAATACTTTCATACATACACTTAAGCAAGCTTGCACACACATTAATCTATATTTACAGTCTCTTTAATTCTTACTTATCTAGACACGTTATTATTATTACAAGCAGTATAAGGATAATATTTCCTTAAGCTTTCGCGACTTGTATACATAATAAAACTATGTTTTAACGGTTTTAACCGCAGTAATTTTATATAATACTAGCTGTCCCGGCAGACGTTGTTCTGCCCTGAAGAAATAAAATTTAGAACCCGATTCAAGCGCCGCCTACCGGGTCCAAATGTAAGCTATCCTATCTTTCAAGTCGGATCAAACTGCACACGGTGAGGAAATTTGATTAAAATCGGTCAAGTAGTTTAGGAGTCCATCGCGGACAAACAACGTGACACGTAATTTATATATATTAAGATAAGATTAAAATGGGTGGACTTTTATTTTTCCTTCCACCCATTTTAATATTATACAAAATTATTAGAGCTAGGCATGTTTGCTGAAGAGTTTCTTGCGCCGCTTCTTCTCTTCAAGCCATAACATGTTGCGAAGCGGTAGTAAATTAGATTAGGCTCCCATAGAGTAAATAATAACCATAAACAAAATTAAAACTAAATAATTAAAATTAACAAGTTGGCGGTAGACTAAAAAAAAAACTTTAAAAATACTTGTTGACACTTGACATCTTTGTCTTCCGTGATCACGGCCACTTTTCAGTGGCCGAAACGTCGGAATAACCAAAACCGTTAAAACGCAGTATAAAGATGTTCACAATTTCAACACCAGACATTGTAATAGACTGACATTGCCATCTTTTAGATAACAAAAAGTATTGTAGTTGTTCTTGGGGGTTGGTATACGCTTAACATTATTTTTCTTTGCTTTTATTGTCTTGGTCTTATTGAGTATGCACTGTTTGCTACAACTCCATTAATTCTTTAAAAGTCATTCTGTAACATACTTCTCATAGAATAGGAAGTAAAATTAAATTTAAACTTATATATATGACATTCAAAAAGCGTTCTCCAGTGGAACTTATTTTGAATAAAAACTTTTGAATTTGATTTTGAATATTAGTATAGTATTTAGTAATTAGTATGATAAGCATGGATAATAAAACAAAGAGATCGCGATAGATTAGAAGCATTTGAAATGTGGTGTTGAAGACGCATGGAGAGAAGAAGCTGGAAAGAAAAGAAAACAAATGAAGAAGTACTGGATATGATAAAGGAGAAACGCACAATTTTGAAAACTCTGGAGTAAAGAAGGGGGAAGATGTTTGGCCATATGCGACACGACACCTTCTTATCCCAGTTAATCGAAGGCAAAGTTTCCAAGCAAGAATAGGAAAGGGCAGACCATGGCGAGCATTCGTGGATCAAATAAAAGAAAATGCGGGTGTCGTGTCATCAATACAAGTAAAACAACTGGCCCATAATAGAAAAAATTGGAGAAGGCTCCACCGGCTCCACATCTTAAACGATAGATGGTAATAGCAGGCAATGAGAAAGAAAGACGCTTATAATCGAAGCGAACTCGGCCGTCGTGGTAGCGTACGCGTCCCGAAGTAAACGGACGCGGGTTCGATCCTGGCCGAAACGCATGCACCGCTTAGGCATTTCTCTGACCTAATGTGCAAACAATATATATAAGTATAGATAAAAGGCCCACACTGCACATGCACTTCCTCACAACACCAGCATGTAACAGATACACTCTACATTCGTATAAGTTTAGTATTAAAACTAGAATAAATTAATTTAATAAGTTATTCGTAAGATACATACACGTCAACACAAAAATCAATAAATTAATGACACACACAAGAACCAAAATAACTAATAAGCGTGTTAAATTCAAAAAATTAAATCTAGAAATGAAGTTGTTAATCAGGTGGTAGGGCATTTGCCCGATTGGATGGCTACCACCCCAGGTGTAAATTATGTCGCCATAACAATCTTGAGTTGTGTTCCGGCATTAGTGACCAGGCCCCAGTTTCCCTTAAGAGAGCAGCAGCGCATTTGTAGCAACTTTGCTGTTGCAAATGTCCATAGACGATGGTAACCGCTTTCCATCAAGTGGGCCGTCTGCCTGTCTGCTGATCTCCTGCAATAAAAAAAAGTTGTAAAAAAGGGTACGGAACTCGAGTCCGTAAAGTTGTTAATAATATAAAAAAAAACCTAATGTGCAAAAGATCATGATGCAGCCGGCAGATTGAGATAACCAACATGTCAAACCTGCCAAGCCGCCTTAGTCAAGCGGGCAGTATAGCCGTGGTGTGTGGTGGTATACTGCCCGTTCTCCTATAACGGGAAGCCCGAACCCAGCAGTGGGACATTTATGGGTCTGTTATTATGATTATTTTATGTTTGTATGTCTTTTGAGACCACGAGCCATAAAAAAGGCCCGGACATTTGGCAGGCTTGCATGGGGCCATGGGAAGGCCAACACGTAGAGGCCCCTTGACAAATTTAATGTAAACGTGGCGTGGCACTGGCCGGCGATTATCCCTGTCTACAACATATAGTGATGCACCCAAGGACAAGCCCCGGCCAGTGTAGGAGTATTGTGGGAAATGAGGACAAAAAGTACCGGGCTATTGGGGTGAACTGCTAGTGGCACTAGGGGTCTGGGAATATGGGGACTATGGCGTCTGCCCGTCGCAATGTTCGGGGAACATGGAAATATGGGCAGACGGTGACTCGCCACTCCCTGCATGGGCCCCTAAAAATGCCATAGAAGGCAGGGGCAACATGGGTGTGAGTGGCTAAGGGGTGTAGAGAGGTGGGCTGCAGGTTCACCGTAGCTACTTCTGACGTGATGCCATTTATCACGTCCACCCCTGGAGCTTGAGTCTTAGCTCTAGCGATCTCCACTCCGTGCCGGCTGGTTAAGGCGAGCACGGAGGCGGAGGCCTTGCCTTGGCCCCCGGAGTCAGGTACGAGGTGTCGCTACTCACCTAAGGCTTCGCCACAAAGCCCCCCTGCGGGTTTATGACTACTATTATTATTGGTTGCTTTTCTATTTTTTTTTTTGCTTTTTTGATTTAGTAGAATACGACTTTTTGACACTATCGCAATAGGATTGTACTTTATATAAGTTTGCGACGCTAAGATATTGAAATAGTAGAATTGGGCCCCAGGTGCGAAACCAGTGTGTTGCTAGCCTTTTTTTTTTTATTGCAGGAGATCAGCAGACAGGCAGACGGCCCACTTGATGGAAAGCGGTTACCATCACCTATAGACATTTGCAACACCAAAGTTGCTACAAATGCGCTGCTGCTCTCTTAAGGGAGACTGGAACCTGGTCACTAATGCCGGAACGCAAATCAAGGTTGTTATGGCGACATACTTTAGACCAGGAGTGGTAGCCATCCAGTCGGGCAAATTATGCCCTACCACAAGCCTTTATAGTGGCATAACTTTAATAACCGTTTTTTATCCGTGCAGGAACGGAGAAAGAATACAATTTCGTGCGGCCAGGCGGCCTGTCGTAAGAGGCGACAAAACAACCCACAGCCAGGTGGTAGGGTATTTGGCTGACTGGATGGCGACCACTCCTGATCTAGAGTATGCCGCCATAACAATCTTCTGTTGTGTTCCGGCATTAGTCACCAGGTTCCAGTCTCCCTTAAGAGAGCAGCAGCGCATTTGTAGCACCTGTGGTGTTGCACATGTCCATAGGCGATGGTAACCGCTTTCCATCCAGTGGGCCGACTGCCTGTCTGCTGAACTCCTGCAATAAAATAAAATAAAAATATATTGAACACTGAATTAGTGACAGTGACACAAGAGTTATGAATGTCAAAGAAGCAAGTGAGGTGTGTAAGAATGGGCCTAAATGGCGCTCTGTTGTTCGTGCCTACCCCGCAAGGGAACTGGCGTGAAGTTGTATATGTATGAATTAGTGACGTCTTAATTTCGTCGAGCGTTTTAGACGCCGAATTAACCTACGACTATTTTGACATAACATCTTCCGATACAGGAAAATGTTTTTGCAAATGTCGCAGACGACACGCTGTACCTACGTCATAAATAAATACATTCTTGCAATTAATAGATTAATCAATATTTCCTTTGTTTTTTGATGAGCAAACAAAACTTCCATATTGTAATTTTATACCTATATTTACTTCCGTAACCTTTTGATAAGAAATGAATAGATGCTCATCATTGCAACACGTGGTCGATTTGTAATGCTCAATTTCAGGTATTTTTTATGAATAAGTCCACGTGCTTTCGCTACTGTAATCCTCGGTTGCATTCTGTCGTCTTAGGCAGACATATACCAAATTTCATGAAAATCAGATTGTAACTTTGTGACATGTATTTAGTATTTGTATACACAGTGGCCCGTCCCCGCTGTGTGTGTGCACGAGTCGACATTTAGTAGTTGTAGTAGGGATCCCTAATTTTTTCTAGTAATAAGTATAGCCTATGTTACTCAAGGATAATGTAGCATTCCAATAGTGTTCCGTTTACCGCGGGGGGCCTTTAGCTTGCTAGGAGAGCAAAGGACCTTCTACCCCCGCACAACGAAGTGGGGTGTGTTCTCCCAGGGCACACTCCAGGCACTTTATTGCGCTGGATCGGCTGGGCGTAACTATGTTCTAAATCTCAGCCTTTCCAACACATACAAAGCGCAGGGTCGTCAGGGAGGAGGGGGTTTTTAGTGGGTATTGGGGTTGCTCGCTCGTGTAGCAACGCTCGGAGTCTTCCACACTATTCTGTGACGTCGATCGCGGACGGAGCGCTGCCAAGCGCATACTATTGCTGCAGTGTTATCGCCCCCGACCGACGCGTGTCGTTCCCCTAGCAACGACCCAGTTTGTGCGTAAATCGGTTAAGCATTATCCCTCGCCTCAAAAAAAAAAAAAAGCATTCCAATAGTGAAAGAATTTTTGAAATCGGTCCAGTGATTTTTGAGTTTATTCGTTACAAACATCAAAAATAGAAATCTGTTAGTTATATAAATATAATGTTAGTAATATAATATACATACATACATAACTTCACGCCAGTTCCCTTGAGGGGTAGGCACGAACAACAGAGCGCTATTTAGGCTTATTCTTACACACCTCACTTGCTTCTTTGACATTCGTAACTCTTGTCATGCACGCTCGTCTGTTCTTAAGGCTCCTGACATCACCTTCTGCTAGTACACGATCAATTTGATCGTGGAAGGTGTGTCGTGGCCTTCCGAGACTTCTGCATCCATCCACTTTTGCATTGTATATCTGTTTAGTCATTCTTTCATCATGCATTCTTTCCACATGCCCGAACCACCGGAGCATTCCTTTCCTTGCCTTCACCCCGACACTCTCTTTCTTACTTCGGTATTACGAACGCGCTCCGCGAGCGTCACTCCGCAGATTTTGCGCAGTGCTCGCATCTCGACCGCGTTTACCCTACTTTCATGCTCTCTCTTCCATACCCAACTGTCGCTTCCATACGTGAGCGTAGCCTATGTTACTCAAGGATAATTTAGCATTCCAATAGTGAAAGAATTTTTGAAATCGGTCCAGTAGTTTTTGAGTGTATTCGTTAGAAACATCAAAAATAGAAACCTATTAATTAAATAAATATAATACCCCTAATATAGTGTAGAAGTATAAATAGTGTAGAAGCATAGCTGGGCACCGTTAATCAAATAGTTAACTACGTTAATCGCTAATCCGTTATTGAAAAAGTTAACTTCGGGTTAAAAGTTAAAGCGTTACATTTGAGAAATTTTAACGCAAGTTAACTTTAATCGTTAATCCGTTAACACGTGATTAAAATTCCAACATATTATAACTATTGGTTCTGGTCTTTTTCGCACGTTCTTGTCGTACGTGATCCAATTTTCATCCCCAGTTATCAGCTTCTTCAAAAATGGTTCGGTTTCATTACGTCGTAATAAAGAATCACAAATGAGTACACGGTTCATTAGGTCTCTTTCAGTGAGCTCATGAGGCACCCAAATATCGGGCTTTTTTGTGTACCCAGCTTTTTTCAAATGCGCCAAAACCGTTTTGTGGTCAATTCCCAGTTCTCCAGCTACATCGTAACTACTAATATGCCGATCTTGCTCCACTTTTTCAAAAATGGCATCAATTTTGTCCGTAACAGGGCGACCAGAGCGACGTGCATCTTTGATATCAAAATTTCCGGATTGAAAACGCTTAAACCAAATTTGCGCTACTCTCACAGATACTGCATTAGGTCCATAAACATCACAATTTTTTTTCGCGGCTTGTGTTTCATTTTTACCTTTTTTGTAGTAAAATTTTAAAATGTATCGAATTTCTTCATTAGATTCACTCATTTTAACAATAAGAAAAACAAATGAAAATCACACATTTTCCTAATTTGAATTGTCTTGTTTAAAATTAAAACCTTTTAATGATACCAAAAACCAGCCAGATACAAATGGTATAGCCAAAGAGATCTTATTACAAGTTCATAGATACTATATGCGAAAAGACTTTTTCCCCAACCTGTTATAAAGATAGTTGCATTTTATCACCATATCTTGTATATGTATATAACTTATGTGTATATTTGTATATAGTTATATATTTAGAGAAAGAGAGTGTCGGGGTGAAGGTAAGGAAAGGAATGCTCCGGTGGTTCGGGCATGTGGAAAGAATGCATGATGAAAGAATGACTAAACAGATATACAATGCAAAAGTGGATGGATGCAGAAGTCGTGGAAGGCCACGACACACCTTCCATGATCAAATTGATCGTGTACTAGCGGAGGGTGATGTCAGGAGCCTTAAGAACAGACGAGTGTGCATGACAAGAGTTATGAATGTCAAAGAAGCAAGTGAGGTGTGTAAGAATGGGCCTAAATGGCGCTCCGTTGTTCGTGCCTACCCCGCAAGGGAACTGGCGTGAAGTTATGTATGTATGTATGTATGTTATATATTTATTATTAAAATGTAATTAATCGTACAATAATTTTGTATACCACCGTCGCCACTCCTAATCAGCAATATTCTTGCCACGGGTTGTCTGGAAGAGATCGCTTTTTAGCGATAGGACCGCCCTTTGTACAACAATTAAAATAATACTAGTTCGTAAGTTTTCTGTAATGGTGTACAATAAAGTGTTATCTATCTATCTAAATAACACAAATGTCGGAGATTTTGGCGGGAACTGAAAGGAGATGTTAGAGGATATTGATAGTTTTTGAGTAGTAATTATGTGTTTTGTGAGAAATGTGAACTGTAAAGTCAAATTTGGCCTTTTGAGTTGTCACAAGAACTCCGTTGAATGGCACTAGCTGATAACCTACAGTTCAGCTGTGCTATACATAGGCTTAAGCGAAGTAACTACATTGAATCTAAGATCTGGCTTAAAGGCCTAGCTGCCAAGCCATAAAATCCAAAAAAAAAAACACGAATCACTTTTCTTTTATTGTTTCTTAAACATTGGGTTCGGCATAATGTCTTTTCCTTCCATACTTTTCATATCATCCATGACGCATTGCATCCATGTCAGCCTAGACTAGATACGTAAGGCAGTTCGTGCTGGTAGACGACTTTGCTCCCTCGCGATTTGGGAAATACACGTTACCATATGCTATCGTCTTTGTAATGCTTACTAATACTTGGCGATTAGTCAAGGTGTTGCCTTAGTCATATAGCGTAACACGGGTCCGTCTTGCATTTTCTAAAAAGTACATGAGGAATATTTAATTTCCCAGTGTATCCCTATAGCAATATATCCCGTTGCTATATCAACAATATCGCGAGCATAGCTACAAGAAATCTTAAAACAATTTGCATATCAAAAATCATGAAAATGCGTGTTAAATAACCTTAAACTGCTAGTAGTGTTTTATCCGTGCAGGAACAGAGAAAGAATACAATTTCCTGCGGCCGGGCGGCCTGTCGTAAGAGGCGACAAAACCACCCAAAGCCAGGTGGTAGTGCATTTGCCCGACTGGATGGCTACCACCCCTGGTCTAAAGTATGTCGCCATAACAACTTTGAGTTGTGTTCCGGCACTAGTGACCATTTTCCAGTTTCCCTTAAGAATGTCCATAGGCGATGGTAACCGCTTTCCATCAAGTGGGCCGTCTGCCTGTCTGCTGAACTCCTGCAATAATAATAAAAAAGTAGTGTACTGTGAGCTTGTTGTCTCATAAATTCTCAATGGTTCTTAGGAGTATTGAATCCAATTTCCCTTGAAAGTATTTTTAATGCTCGATTTTATGCATGATCCAAGGGTCTCGACCCCAAAAACCACATTTATATAGCCATTTCCTCCTGTTGGGCAGCAGCTGTGCTGGCAGACATGCTAGTGGCTGGAAGATGGGACGCCGCCAGAGTATCGACGCAAGACGCATCCCATACTAAAAGGCGACCCATCTTCCAGGGCACCAATGACATTCCATCGAGTCTCTTGCCATCATCGAGGCACAAGCTCGATGACAGAACTAGAACGACAGGTGGGTACCTGTCGGCGGTGACCAGAGCCTGACGGATTATGTCATTAAGTGTTGCATGACGCGGAATTCTTAATGAACATAGTCAGAAAAAAAACATAATGATGTTTCTTAATGACTTTTGGCTGAAGTCAATAAATGCAGAGATATCAACTCCCAAAGTCATGAAAACGTAGGTCCTTTTGCTGACGCGAACCACCAAGCACTTACAATTTTTTCTCAAAAAACAACTGTGATATCCAAAGTCAGCCGAAGAAATAACAGACAGATCATGACATGTCGATTTTATAAGGGTTTCATTATTACCAAAATCATTATGAAACCTTCCCCCCACAGGATAGACTAGGCGTGTTGCTGGGAAGTTTCTTTCGCCGTTTCTTCTCTCCCAGCCATAACACGTTGCGAAACGGCAGTAAGATAGCGTAGGCCACCGCGAACCACCGATCCCGGCCCGCCGGGATCCTTCCCCTCGGGCTTTATATTACCCGTCGCCCGTTCTCAATTAGTGCTTTGTGTCGCCCTATGGTGGGCATCATTAAATTCATTTCCCTCTCATGGCAACAGTCCAGCCGAGGTAAAACTCCTTAGGGAGCTCCCTCGAGCAAGTTGCCCCCCCGGGCTCGAGCGCTTTCGCTTCGCGAAGGCACTCGCCCCAATGACCCCGGTAAAGTTGTAAGGTCTTCGGACCAACAACATAAAGTCAAGTCCAATAAAATAAAAAAAATTATGAAACCTCAAAGTAGTGGTTGAGAATCGTTAAATTAATCACAGCTCTTAGGACCGTTTCGATCTGTGTGATACCGCTTCGTACTATCTTCCTTATTATTCCTCTTGTCTAATTCATGTAATCTATCTAGTTTATCTCACCCCTTTTATACCATCATTTCAAACCTAAAGGCCGACAACACATTGGCTTTAGTCCTGGTGTTGTGCACATCTATGGGAGACGGTAATCATTTTCGGTCAGCCGCCTGCGTCTTTTTCATCTTCGCAATCTTTAATGAAAACTACTTAATTTGACTATCTATCTTAATGAATAAACGTTACACGAACAATGGAATTAAAGAATAATATGTACGCAAAAGAACATAGAATGCAATGTAAATGACACTAATTATCATAAAGCCATTATAACACGTTGAAAGAAAAATATCACGCTTGAGTTGGATATCGGTTAAGCTTGTGACTGCCCAACTCGTTATTATGCTGGCGAGTTTATTGCTATTATTGATTCATGAAGACATAATGATCTCAGCAAGTTCTTGGTATGAACTGCAACTAGCAAATACGAAATTAAAGAAGCAGATAATAATATAGACAGATCTGTAAAAATGCCGAAATCGAAGAGCTGGTGAAAGAGTCCAATATTATAGGCGAAAACAAGGCACGTCGCTTGCGTTGTCTGGGTCACCTGCAAGGAATGGTGGAAGATCTTTGTCTTGGCGCGACGTGTACTGGAGGCTGACCTGCTTGAGCTTCAAATACGTGACTGACAGGAGATAGAGCTGAAAATAAAGGAATGGAGTATTATTGTTTCGGAGGCCAGGACTTATTTTGGGTCGTTGAACCGCAGCAGTTAATTAGAATATAATACACCGAATTATTGAGGAATATATTTACCCCTTGATCTGCATGGCAACTAGAACTGTTCATATCAAGGTAGTCAATTAGTCAGTGACTTAAGACTTAAGATGAATGTTTCATGACATTTGTTGATAGAGTAGACATCGTGCTAATCTTTATAGTGGGTAGAGGTAGAAATTTTCTTCTTGCTACTAAAAAGCTGGAAGAGTTGCTGGTTGATGAAAAATAATACGCTTTAAAAGAGATGGTAAATTGGTTATCGGATAATTAAAAGGATGATTAATGAAACTAACTATTTTATAACACTCCATACGATAATTTTTGGTGAGTTTTAGTAGACAGCTAGACTAAGTCGTTGTCAAGAACAGACTGCTTTAATACCCGGTCCCTTTGGTCGGAGAACCTGTTGGGCTTGTACCTTGACCCCTAAGAACCCTTACCCGATTAAAATTACATGAATTCATGACTTATTGGTGACGATTGTTAGAACATTCAACTAAATTCATAAACGGCTATATATTATATACCTGTCAGATTCCAGAATCAGTACTGGCGGTATAATTTTAGTGACAGCTAACAATTTACCAACAGCTTGGTACCTTTATGGTGTCATAACTCAAAAACAATTTGAGTCGGACAGAATTATGAGTGTTGTTAGTTTAAGATACAAGGAATCTCAAACTAACATACTAGAGAGTCTAAAGCGTCTGTATTTGAAGTATCGCTTAGCGAAATGATGTTTCACTTTATTTTGATACTTGTTATGTTTGTCATATTATGACTGCAAAATCGGTTACTTTAGGCCTTCTGTTTTAAAATTATAGAACAGATTAGAATGAATAACACTTTAATGCTCACTCACCAAATATACAATTACAAAATTAATGATTACAATATAATCATAATAAAAACAATAGGCGACCTTAACACTTGAAGCAATCTCTTCCAGACAAACTAACTTGAAGAATAATTTAACTTTATCTAGGGATGTAGATGGTGCAGATTATTTAATCGAACTTAAACTACATATTTTATAAATTGAATACATACATACATAACTTCACACCAGTTCCCTTGCGGGATAGGCACGAACATCAGAGCGCCATTTAGGCTTATTCTTACACACCTCACTTGCTTCTTTGACATTCATAGCTCTTGTCATGCCCGCTCGTCTGTTCTTAAGGCTCCTGACATCACCTTCTGCTAGTACACGATCAATTTGATCATGGAAGGTGTGTCGTGGCCTTCCACGATTTCTGCATCCATCCACTTTTGCATTGTATATCTGTTTAGTCATTCTTTCATCATGCATTCTTTCCACATGCCCGAACCACCGGAGCATTCCTTTCCTTACCTTCACTCTCTTTCAGACCAACTCTCTGACCCAAATTGAATACACATACTTAAATTATTTACAATAGTATATTGTCTTGTTTTGTTTAATCAAAAGTAGTAATTATGATTTTGTAAGTTTAACTATTGTTTCTATATTATCATGTCAATCATTTATGTGTTTAGATATTAACTAGAAAGTAATTATTTTGTTCATTACCAATATCAGATGCGACCGCATCTTTTGTGTTTTAATTATTTCTTTTGTATTCCTTGTTGAATTGTTAATTACGTTTGGTTATAAGGTATTGTAACTTGGTATATGTGATCAAACATCTGTTGCATCTGTCTATAATGTGTGTAACAAACATTAACTTTGTGAATAGAGCACATATTGGATAAGAATACTTGTATTATCTTGTTCAGTATTATATTGTTATGGGCGAGTGGGGGTACTCACTTGAGATTGGAAGGAAACACCAGTTTTTTTTAACTGAATGCTTTTATCAATCCATGCAGGAACGGAGAAAGAATACATTTCCTGTAGCCGGGCGGCCTGTCGTAAAAGGCGACAAAACAAACAACAGCCAGGTGGTAGGTTATTTGCCCGTCTGGATGGCTACCACCTCTGGTCTAGAATGTGCCCCCATAACAACCTTGAGTTGTGTTCCAGCATTAATGCCCAGGTTCCAGTCTCCATTAAGAGAGCAGCAGCGCATTTGTGCATCTTTGGTGTTAGAAATGGTCATAGGCGATGGTAATCGCTTTCCATCAATCAGGGGGGGGGGGTCGTCTGCCTGTCTGCTGAATTAAATAAAAATCACACCGATAAAGCCGACCCTAACAAATGTAATTAAGATATTGATTTCATTTCAGCATGGCTCTACCACGTCAAATTTATTGCAAAATCCCCCACAGATTTGTTATATTGTTACGAGTTTACGGGACTCGAATTAAACCGTTAGAATTATTATAGAGTTTATTAGAACTATACAAACACGTATAACACAGGTACAAATATAACCGAACACAACAAATCCAAACGTAATTTAATAAAGCCCGCAAAGTCCGTCACTATTAGATTCCCGAATGTACACACGTCACGCCTAGATCGCAGTTGTAGCTCAACTGCCTCCTCTCTCAATCAGGAAATCGTTTTATACTTCACAAATGCAAATATGCCCGCCCGGCAACGTCGACATAATTTCCTAGAATTAGTTTGTACTTATAATCCGCAACACATGGCTACTGATGCTCCTGAGCGGCTGTAAACGAGTACAGTAGGACAATAGGCTGTTCTCCACAACAACTAGAAACGTATGCCAATAAATAAGTGAACAAAAGAAGACGATCATAAAAGGATTAGGTCAAATACCGACAGGTATTGCGAGCACTGCGCAAAATCCGCGGAGTGACGCTCGCGGACCGCGTTCGTTATACCGAAGTAAGAAAGAGAGTTGCTCTGAAAGAGAGTGTCGGGGTGAAGGTAAGGAAAGGAATGCTCCGGTGGTTCGGACATGTGGAAAGAATGCATGATGAAAGAATGACTAAACAGATATACAATGCAAAAGTGGATGGATGCAGAAGTCGTGGAAGGCCACGACACACCTTCCATGATCAAATTGATCGTGTACTAGCAGAAGGTGATGTCCGGGGCCTTAAGAACAGACGAGCGTGCATGACAAGAGTTATGAATGTCAAAGAAGCAAGTGAGGTGTGTAAGAATAAGCCTAAATGGCGCTCTGTTGTCCGTGCCTACCCCGCAAGGGAACAGGCGTGAAGTTATGTATGTATGTACCGACAGGTAATAAAAAAACTTGAGAGGTGTCAAGGGACACCCGGATGGAACGAAGTTCCTTTCGATTAATTAGTGAAGGAATTGTAATTGCAATTGAGAGAGAGAGACAGACAGACAGAGAAACATGCGACGCCGCACAGCTTACAATAGCTTACTATAGCAAAAAGTGTCGTGACAACTTTTCGTAAGAATTTTTTCTGTCTAGCCCCCTTTCACAACGCGTGATAAGGAACTTCGTTCCAATATGCTTTTACAGAGCTGCTAATTTTCAACAATATTATAGATGGATTATGCTTTGTGGAAGTTAAATGTCGCGTGTACGATGGCAAGACACTTTGTCGGTTTATCGTCGATGTTTGGAAAACAGTTCCATTGTTGCGCTCTCAGACACCGGCTCGCGTGATTCTACACCTGATTCTATAACCATGTTTTGGTTGAACAATATTAAAACATCAGCTATACAATTACCAACTGCTTTAACTAGAAGAATGATCTCAAACTTTAGACATATCATTGGTTTTTTTTTTAAGTTTTAAAACTGCGATCAGTGAACACACGCTGGATAAACCCAATTATTACATCAGATTCGATAACCCACAAATCCTCGCGAAAGAGAATCGTTTCATACCTAGAATGATGCGTGGGGCTATTGAAATTTCAATAGAGAAGATGCTTGGCAAGTACCACCTGTTTGGGATCCGATCATCAAAACTATTAAGACCCAAACCTAGCACAAACCAGCTGCCAGACCTCAAGACACTGTGAGCTCTTTCTGCGTGCAACGGAACACAAATCAACTTGACTGATAATTTCTTTTATTTTCCTTCCACCAATTTTAATCTATACTAATATTATAAAGCTGAAGAGTTTGTTTGTTTGTTTAAACGCGCTAATCTCAGGAACCGCTGGTCCGATTTGAAAAATTCTTTCAGTAGTGAATAGTAATTATCGAGGAAGGCTATGATAGGCTATATTATATTTTCGAAAAATTAGGGATCCTTACTAAAAGTTCAATAATGTAACCCAAGGTGTAAAAAAAATGACCCGCAAAAATCCTTACACGGCGTGCGCTGCGAAAACTATTGATTATAGAACAAAACAATGTACTACCACTTTGCAGAACATATAATTGTCTACAAAAAATATCGCGTAACCATATGTCTAACTATTGTAGTTATCTCACAATAAGTGTTTTATTTTTTTTAATTTTTTTTTATACTTAAAATGCCGTCGCTTCAAAAACTCTTTATTTTGTACCTTGGTATTAATCCTTATCAAAATAAATTACTCCATATTCAAGACGAATTCAATGCCTTTCTAGAACTTTTTGAATTATTCAATTCGGACGTTTCAGTTAAAAGATATCGCGATTTTTAAAATGTAAGTATTAGTGTTGTAGCCAAATATACTAATATTGTTTGATTGAACGCACTAATCTCAGGAACTACTGGTCTGATTTGAAAAATGCTTTCAGTGATGGATAGCCCATTTATCGAGGAAGGCTATAGGCTATATATCATCAAGCTAAGACCAATAGGAGCAGAGCACCAATGAAGAATGTTTCAACATCGGAGGGTTTTGAAAGCAAATTCCACGCGGACGACGTCGCGGGCACAGCTAGTAGTATATAAGAAGATTGACATTGATGTTTTCTAGCGTCCGTTGCTCATCTAAGAGGTAGTTTTTTAAGTGCTTCCGAAAAGTGATAAGAGTGATTTAATTGTCTTAAAGGTGGTGGGTATCATTTGGTGTTGCAAATATAGATAGGCGACGGTAGCCACTTTCCATCAGGTGGGCTATCTACCCTGCACCAGTAAAAACTGAATAAAAGAAAATATATATTGATGTATTATATTAATACGTGAAGCAAAAATTTTGTTCCCTTTTTACGAAAATTGTGCGGACGGAGGAGTATGAAATTTCGCACACTTATAGTTTATATAGAGAAGGAGTGCAGAAATCTAATATTTTTTTTAAATTATGCATAAAAAATACTTTAAATCAATAAAAAAAATACACTACCATTTATTTGAAACACACGCATATCATACATACATACATAACTTCACGCCAGTTCCCTTGCGGGGTAGGCACGAACAACAGAGCGCCATTTAGGCCCATTCTTACACACCTCACTTGCTTCTTTGACATTCATAACTCTTATCATGCACACTCGTCTGTTATTAAGGTCAATTTGATCATGGAAGGTGTGTCGTGGCCTTCCACAACTTCTGCATCCATCCACGCATATCATCTTTTGTTTATTGTTAAAATCAAATGAACAGTGTAGCCTTGGCGAAATCTGTGATTATAGAACTATAGTCTTTGACAACAGAACTTTGATAATTTTCAAAATTATAATTTAAATTAATCATGCTCGAATTTCGACCAATGGGCGATCACTACTTTTAATAAATCTTTATTCTCGTATTTTATTTTAATCAAATGTGTTTCACAAATTTTAAGCAGCACTCATAAACCACAGTCACACCAAGTTATTTTAAAAGTCAGCCATCAATCTACTTTAATGTAACATAGAAACCCTGATCCCAAACACCCAGACCATAGTAAATATGAAAAAGAACTTCACCCACTCACACGGAGGCTGACATATAACCTATAAACAGATATTCTATTTGCTCCAGTCAAGCATTTTAATATTAATTTATTGCTATTAGAAAGTTCATAATAAATCACATTTGTTTACTAGAATAATACTAGTTGCTATTACATTGTATGTGACGAAGTAAATCACGTGTTGGGAATAAACAATTATTTCAGTCATCATAATTATTTATGGCGTAGCTACTTCTAATTAAAATCTTAAATATCACAGAATTTACGTCATAATACAGTAATATAGTATCATAATTATTATGCAATCATTCCTCTTTAATGATGAAAGAATGACTAAACAGATATACAATGCAAAAGTGGATGGATGCAGAAGTCGTGGAAGGCCACGACACACCTTCCATCATCAAATTGATCGTGTACTAGCAGAAGGTGATGTCAGGAGCCTTAAGAACAGACGAGCGTGCATGACAAGAGCTATGAATGTCAAAGAAGCAAGTGAGGTGTGTAAGAATAAGCTTGAATGGCGCTCTGTTGTTCGTGCCTACCCCGCAAGGGAACTGGCGTGAATCTATGTATGTATGTATGTATTCCTCTTTGATTTACAAATCAAATAATTTTTATTGCGAACTAAGTGTAATACATAGGTCTTATTCAATATAGCTGAGAACTTATTACTTAGCTGGCCTTTCATAGCATCGCAATATAAAATTACTTTACCTATCTCTGTATAATATTTAATTCGATGCCTTATAAATCTTTCATTTTATTTAAACAACACAACACAATATCTACTTAATTACATACATCCATACATACATAACTTCACGCCAGTTCCGTTGCGGGGTAGGCACGAACAACAGAGCGCCATTTAGGCTTATTCTTACACACCTCACTTGCCTCTTTGACATTCATAACTCTTGTCACGCACGCTCGTCTGTTGTTAAGGCTCCTGACATCACCTTCTGCTAGTACACGATCAATTTGATCATGGAAGGTGTAAGGATCAGGTAATAAACTGCAGGTGTGAATCGGTTTTTGTCGGTCGTAACAATATTATAACCGCGAAAGTTTGTAAGAATGTATATTTGTTACCCTTTCACGCAAAAACCACTGAATGGATTTTGATGAAAATTTACAATAATATAGCTTACACATCAGAATAACACATAATTATATAATTGATAAAGATATAGTGTGAATTATCCAAAATATAACGATTTTTCATCACCAAGTGGGTGAAACCGCAGGCGCAGCTAGTAAACTATGAGTGTGCGAAATTTCATACTCCTCCATCCACGCACTTTTCGTAAAAAGGGGTACAAAGTTTTTGCTTCACTTATTAATATATAATATATAGATATATAGTATACCTCATATATATATACACCAATATACGAAGATATATAGTCAAGATGGCGAAGTCCGTCAGAGGAGTAACTCTGATACATCTCTTATTATTTCTGTTTGTAGATATTGTTACTTAAAACTAGATGGCGCCACTAGAAAGTTACATCGCGGTATGGTTTTTTTTTTATTGCAGGAGATCAGCAAACAGGCAGATAGTCCATTTGATGGAAAGCGGTTACCATTGCCTATGGACATTTGCAACACCAAAGTTGGTACAAATGTGCTGCTACTTTCTTAAGGAAAACTGGAACCTGGTCACTAATTCCGGAACACAACTCAAGATTGTTATGGCAACATACTTTAGACCAAGGGTGGTAGCCATCCAGTCGGGCAAATGCCCTACCACTTGGCTGTGGGTTGTTAAGTCGCCTCTTACGACAGGCCGCCCGGCCGCAGGAAATTGTATTCTTTCTCCGTTCCTGCACGGGTAATGGTGTGTATGACCCGGGTGTATTCGTTTTGATTGTTCTTGATACTCACTGCAATAAGTTTTCTTTGAGATCTATATGTTCTCTCTCTCCCAGGACTGATTATACAATTTCCGTGCTCGAATAGTTACGACGACATCTAATCAGTCAGTTCAGCTAAGACACCATTGAATTCTGCCTACGAATTGTAGTTGGCGCATAGATCATATAAATGATCTTAATGAGAAGGCGGTAAAATCCGTTTAAAAAAGTTAAAAAACGAACGGTGTATGAATTTACCTCATTGACGGACTTCGTCATAAGTTTACGATACGTATCATAGCACAAATTGTTAACATAGTCTATCCGTGCAGGAACGGAGAAAGAATACAATTTCCTGCGGCCGAGCGGCCTGTCGTAAGAGGCGACAGAACAACCCACAGCCAGGTGGTAGGGCATTTGCCCGACTGGATGGCTACCACCCCTGGTCTAAAGTATGTCGCCGTAACAACCTTGAGTTGTATTCCGGCATTAGTGACCAGGTTCCAGTCTCCCTTAAGAGAGCAGCAGCGCATTTGTAGCAACTTTGTGTTGCAAATGTCCATAGGCGATGGTAACCGCTTTCCATCAAGTGGGCCCTCTGCCTGTCTGCTGATTTCCTGCAATAAAAAAAAAATAGTCTTACGCGATGAACATGACACAAGTATCTAAATAAAACGGAACTTTATACTATCTCTTACAACTACCAGTATATCTAGACACGTGCCTATTTCACTAAATGATTGTCTGAAAGCTACTGCTTTTAAGGCCCTCTGACTTCCAACTTTCCGTCTTGTCTCTGATAATAAGCTTACTATTTATTTCATTGCCCTACTTCTAGATCATTAAACAGAATCCTCTGTTTTGTTGAAACATGAAGTCAAGCCAAGGGTCAGAGGTACCTCATGCCGTCACGACAGCTGAACACGATTAATAATTAGTTAATCTGGTGTTGGATAACTTTTGTTTACTAATGTAGGTTATGTAAACAGTATGCAAGATACACGTATTTGATATCTTATTATTGTTCAGGATATTGCCACGTGATTTAATGCTACTGCTATAACAATATATCACACTGGACTGATATTGTGGCGACCGAGGGTAGAATTTTCTAGCAGCTTGCCAGGTGGTAGGGTATTTGCCCGACTGGATGGCTACCACCCCTGGTCTAAAGTATGTCGCCATAACAACCTTGAGTTGTGTTCCGGCATTAGCGACCAGGTTCCAGTCTCCCTTAAGAGAGCAACAGCGCATTTGTAGCCCCTTTGGTGTTGCAAATGTCCATAGGCGATGGTACCCGCTTTCCATCAAGTGGGCCGTCTGCCTGTCTGCTGATCTCCTGCAATAAAAAGAAAAAAAAGCAGCGTAAGCCGGTCTCAAGACTTCTAGAAAAAGGTAGAATATTCTGGAAGGAAACGTTAAAGACAGATACATTTTACAAAGGGTTAGATGATGAACGAAAGAAGGTTCGGGGAGGAAAAGACAGAGATAGATAGATGTTAGAAAGGGATAGATGATGAACGAAAGTCCTAAAATAAAGTTCTAAGAATAACGGAAAGAAGATGGAAATTATGGATTCCAGAAGATTCTTCCGGATATGTAAGCAGCGTAAAACGCGCCTACCGTTGAGTTCAATTCAAGACAGCGAAGCGACAAGTGCGATACGCAAGAGTTGGAAGAGAAGTTTAATAGAAGACAGTAACGAGTTTAGTGGTGAATTTAGTGAACAGTTCAATGAAGGAGGAGTGTAGCGTAGTTTGAGAGAAGATCCAGAAGCGAGCTACACGCGGTAAATTTGGAGGTGGGCACTGCAGTAGCAGGAGGTGGTCCACGCAATATCGGCGACGGTATTGTGAGTGAGACATCTTATCGTCGGGACGGTGCATCGTTAGTCGTGCGTATAGGAGCAACTCTGCGGACAGCGTAGGCCGCAGCAAACCACCGATCCCGGCCCGCCGGAATCCTTCCCCTCGGTCTTTATATTACCCGTCGCCCGTTCTCAATTAGTGCTTTGTGTCGCCCTATGGTGGGCATCATTAAATTCATCCCCCTCTCATGGCAACAGTCCAGCCGAGGTAAAACTCCTTAGGGAGCTCCCTCGAGCAAGTTGCCCCCCCGGGCTCGAGCGCTTTCGCTTCGCGAAGGCACTTGCCCCAAAAACCCCGGTAAAGTTGTAAGGTCTTCGGACCAACAACATAAAGTCAAGTACAATAAAAAAAAAAAAAACTCCGCGGTCAAGAATCACGTACGACTGTGTAAGTTAATAAAAGCGTTTAGTTAAACATCTGGTGTTTCTTTCCAATCCAGTGCCTACCCCCACTCGCACATAACAATATCATGAAGGGCATTCGGTTAGCTTCGTCAAGTTTTCTCGACGAACATCCCACAATCCTGACAGACATCTTCGAGCAGTGCGTCCTACCTGTTATACGGTATCGAGACACTGACAGTCACTCAGCAAGTTTGTGTGGGCTACCAGTGATACTGTTATGAATAGGATCAGAAATCAGAATATCCCTAAAAGAACGAAGGTAATCGACAAAGCTCGCTTAGTAAGTTGAAGTAGCAATGTACCGGTCACGTCTGTCGTAGGACCCACGGCGGAGTGGAGAACTAATCTCGATAAACGTAGCGTAGGACGCCCTCCAACCCCAGTAAAGCCGCTAGATGAAGAAGGCAGTGCTGGTAACCAAGGTTTGAAGGGAACGTCAAGTAATGCACGCAAAACAAATACTTCGCAAAATCTACTGTAACCTATTACATCGCGTACATGGAATAATTTGTTGGTACATAATTAGCAAGGTTAACAGAGTAGTCTATGCACGTGGCAAAATCTGTCAATACAGAAAACAGACAACAGACCTTCGGAGATGCTTCTTCAAATATGTTTAGTTTTTAGATATTCAGTCTTAAGTTTAATGTTAAATTAATTAAGCAAAATTTACATCTAGATTACAATACTCGTCGTCTTATTTTGTACTCCCCTACGAGTGGTCTGACCCTGCTCCTGGATGGCAATAGAGCATGGGCTCCTGCCAGTGGTGGGTCCCCCCCTCCAACGGGGTAACCATCGTCGATGCACCACACATCTTTTTTTTGTTGAAGCAGGGGGAATACGTTTCACATACTCCCGGGTCCTTTGTGGGGGGGTTAGACCTTAGCGGCGAGATTAAGCGCCGCCGGCATATATAATTTTTTTTTTAAATTTAAAACGAATATTATTGTTTTTTTTTTAATCGGCGGACAAACACACATATTGTATATCCCCAAATTAAACAAGTCACGCTTGTGTTATGGGTAATATACAACGGATTACTCTGGGGCCGATCCCAGACACCCAGACCATAGTAAATAACGGAGAAAATACGTTTCAGAAATTTACTATACCAGAAATCGAACCCGGAACCTCTGCGTTGCAGTGAGGTACGCCGGAAAAGGCTTAGCCCGCTCAATCACAGAGGCCGTCATAATGTGGAGACTCAGTTGGTAAAGTCGTTCGCAATAATACTCCACTAAACCTGAACCTGCCTCCCATGTGCCCGCGCTTGTGGTAGGAAGAGCATGAGACTTAGAATGTATTTACCATGCTCACCCACGCATCACGGCCTGAAAGTGCCCCGGGAAGCAGGGCAAACTCACTTCGTCATCAGAGACTTAGTTCCACCGCATCCCCAAATGCAGGTGGACCCCTTTAAAAAAGAACACGCACCACACAACTTTTGTCAACCCCCACATAACCTATTAAACTTGATTAAGCGCGCGCACGACAATCTATCCGTGCACGAACGAAGAAAGAATATAATTTCCTACGGCCGGGCGGCCTGTCGTAAGAGGCGACAAAACAACCCACAGTCAGGTGGTAGGGTATTTGCCCGTCTCGATGGGTACCACCCCTGGTCTAGACCAGAGTATGCCGCCATAACAACTTTGAATTGTGTTCCGGCATTAGTAGTGGCCAGGCTCCAGTCTCCCTTTAGAGAGCAGCAGCGAATTTGCAGCACCTTTGGTGTTGCAAATGTACAGGAATCGTGCAGGAACGGAGAAAGAATACAATTTCCTGCGGCCGGGCGGCCTGTCGTAAGAGGCGACTAAACAACCCACAGCCAGGTGGTAGGGCATTTGCCCAACTGGATGGCTACCACCCCTCGTCTAAAGTATGTCGCCATAACAACCTTGAGTTGTGTTCCGGCATTAGTAGTGGCCAGGCTCCAGTCCCCTTTTAGAGAGCAGCAGCGAATTTGCAGCATCTTTGGAGTTGCAAATGTACATAGGGCCGTCTGCCTGCCTGCTGAACTCAAGCATTAAAAAAAACTAAACTACTAAAGAGTTTATACGCCAAGGCCTTATGACGGAACAAAATTATACTTTTCAATTTGTGTCTGCTCTGCACTACTCATTACTAAGTAAATTATTAACAAAAACATAATATTAACTTTGATTTATTAAGAACACGTCCACGCCGTGTAGGATTTACTCGTTTTTGAACAGCGCCATCTAGTTTAATCTCGCGCAAACAAATAACAATACATCGATACCTCACCTCTGTATTAAAAAACGATGTTAGCATTATTTAATCTAACAAATTAAATGAAGGTGATTTGAAACAATAACCCATACGAGTCTAGAAATTTCATAGTCATTGTTTAACGCTGGCTGTCTGTATACTTTAGTTTATATAACCAGTTTGTTACCCTCAATTACATTACAATGCATGTTTTGTTATAGGAAATGTGTCGTGGGCTCTTATCGCGTGAGAAAACACATGTTAGTTCAGTTGTAATGTATCACTTTAAACTAAATGAAACTGAATGTGTTTACTGCAAAAGTAGCGAAAACGAAACTTCGTTCGCGTTACCATGACGACGTCGATTTGATAGACCATTCGACCGCCTTTTTGGGTATGTTCATAAAACATATGATGAAATAGAAATGTTGATTAATTCCTCTCTAATACTCGATGCACATATATATGTTACAGTCATAGTGATTAAATAGCTATTATACATAATAACTGGTCATTATATATAATAGCAAAATTACTTTTTTATCCGTGCAAGAACGGAGAAAGAATACAATTTCCTGCGGCCGGGCGGCCTGTCGTAAGAGGCGACTAAACAATCCACAGCCAGGTGGTAGGGCGTTTGCCCGACTGGATGGCTACCACCCCTGGTCTAGAGCATGCCGCCATAACAACTTTGAGTTGTGTTCCGGCATTAGTGACCAGGTTCCAGACTCACTTAAGAGCAGCAGCGCATTTGTAGCACCTTTGGTGTCGCAAATGTCCATAGGCGATGGTAACCGCTTTCCATCCAGTGGGCCGTCTGCCTGTCTGCTGAACTCCTGCAATAAAAAAAAATTATCCGGATATTATTCATAATAGCGGGTCAAAGTTAGCCAAAGTAATAAATACGGTCTAACTGACTTGCTACCCCTCTATAAATAATAATTATGACCCACTTAATTCATGTCAGTTCATTTAAAAAAATATATTACTGTAGTCTTTAAAGAGTGATACCAAGTACTTGTATTGATCTCTGTGTTTTTTTTTAAATTTGTTTTATGGCTAGTGAGCTTTAAATTTACTTTATAAATTAAATTAAATAACTTTATAACAATGTTAATTAATGTAGAATTATTATCTATGACAATGTTATTTTAATTCTGAGGCAAATTGAAATATAATTTTGTAATCTTTACCCATACCTACTTGTTTTATTACATTATCCAAGTCTTCGAAGATATTATATAAAATTGCTAGTTAATGTGATTAATTCTGTGTCAATTATCACTTTATCTAAATTGAGTAGACATTATAAATAATGGCTAGATAATATATATAATATCCGGATTTATTACTTTGGCTGTAACATAATTATATATATAAAATTGTAATTAATAAATTTTAATAGATACATCAATTTCTGGTAGCAGTTGTTTGTCATAAAGTGAAGAGTAGAATCTTCTGATACAGGTATTTCATACTTACAAGAGATTCCCACCACCAATGTATCTAAAGTTAAGGCAGATACTTCAATAACTGCCAGGGCTGCGGAGAGGCCAGGTCATATACCCGTAGCCCTGGCATAAGGCGAAGGACGGAACACCCAGGGGTTTTAGTGGGTATCCCTAACCGGCAGTGGCAATAGCATGGCACCAGTTCTGACTGGGCAAGCTAGTGCCACCCCCGATCTGGCGAATCCCACACTAGGTCGCGAATTATCCCCCCAAGGTTCTGCCCTTGTCGCGGCTTAGTCCTCAAACGGATTTCCCCTGGTAAAAAAAAAAGTGGATATATACAATGCAAAAGTGGATGGATGCAGAAGTCGTGGAAGGCCACGACACACCTTCCATGATCAAATTGATCGTGTACTAGCGGAGGGTGATGTCAGGAGCCTTAAGAACAGACGAGTGTGCATGACAAGAGTTATGAATGTCAAAGAAGCAAGTGAGGTGTGTAAGAATGGGCCTAAATGGCGCTCTGTTGTTCGTGCCTACCCCGCAAGGGAACTGGCGTGAAGTTATGTATGTATGTATGTAAAAAAAAAGATACTTCAATAAAGAATTGTTATTATTATTACTTCACATATTTATTTGGCCTCAAATTCTTTATATATTTTATTATTATTTTTGTATGTCTTTAGAGACCACGGACCATAAAAATGCCTCTGACTTTTGGAGGGCTTGCGTGGGGCCATGGGAAGGCCAACACGTAGAAGCCCCTTGACAAATTTAATCTAAATGTGGCGTGACACTGACCGGCGATTATCGCTGTCTACACCATACAATAATGCACCCAAGGACAAGCCCCGGTCAGTGTAGGACTATTGTGGGAAATGAGAACAGAAAGTACCGGGCTATTGGGGTGAACTGCTAATGGTACTAAGGGTCTGGGAATATGGGGACTATGACGTCTGCCCGTCGCAATGTTCAGGGTTATTTTTATTATTATTATGCAATAAAAAAACTAAAAAAATACATGATAGTGTGTGTATTTTTTTATTGATTTAATGTATTTTTTATGGATAATTTAAAAAAAAATATTAGCATTCGTCGCTTCTTCTATATATTATTAAATAAATTAAATTATAAGTATGCGAAAATTCATACTATTCCGTCCGCGCAATTTTCGTAAAAAGGGGTACAAAGTTTTTGCTCCACGTATTCAAATTCAAATTCAAAAGTTTTTATTCAAAATAAGTTCCACTGGATAACATTTTTTGAAGGTCATACATGTAAGTTAAAATTTAATTTTTACTTCCTATTCTATGTACACCGCTTCGCAACGTGTTGATGCTGTAAAGGAGAAGAAGCGGCAAGAAACTCCCCAGCAACACGTCTAGCTAAATATTGTTTTTCTTTATATTTCATATTCTATTTATATCTCAAATTCTTTTTTTTATAAGTTTTGTACAGAAGTATGATACAGAATTACTTTTTGAAGAATTAATGGAGTTGTAGCAAACAATGCAAACTCAAATTTATAATTTATTAATATATAGATTATTACCTACACCGGCCAACTCTAACTGTCACGCACTGCAATCACGCGCAGGTAGACCGGAGCGTGTCCACTAATAAGCATATGCAGCTCAGGGGTCAGCTTCAACTGATAAGATCACGAGATGAGAACAGATCAAACTGATCCCAGTAATACGAAGCTATCAAACAAGCAGACGACCCACGTACTGCAAAGTGTCTGTCGCCTGTAGATGGTTGCAACATCATAATCTGGAAGCATTTTGTCAAAGCGTTGCAGAACACGCCGTGAAGTGGAACAAAACAAGGTTTTTTTTTTTTTATATTGCAGGAGATCAGCAGACAGGCAAATGGCCCACTTGATGGAAAACGGTTACCATCACCTATGGACATTTGCAACACTAAAGGTACTACAAATGCGCTGCTGCTCTCTTAAGAGAAACTGGAACCTGGTCACTAATGCCGGAACACAACTCGAAGGTTGTTATGGCGACATACTTTAGACCAGGGGTGATAGCCATCCAGTCGGGCAAATGCCCTACCACCTGGCTGTGGGTTGTTAAGTCGCCTCTTACGACAGGCCGCCCGGCCGCAGGAAATTGTATTCTTTCTCCGTTCCTGCACGGATGAAGGTATTATTATATGCTTATTCATTACCTCCGTGTTCTGCAGACCTTACTGTAATCATCATCATCTGACTCTGGAACGAAAGGAAGGGCCCTCTTAATACAAATCCGACTGCAAGAGACGTCTATATATAATAAATAGCAGGAAATTAATTTAATTGTATTATTTTACTTTCCACTTTTATTAGGTTAATTTTTTTAATTTTTGTATTACAGGAGGTCAGCAGACAGGCAGACGGCCCACTTGATGGAAAGCGGTTACCATCGCCTATGAACATTTGCAACACCAAAGGTGCTACAAATGCGCTGCTCTCTTAAGGGAGACTGGAACCTGGTCACTAATGCCGGAACACAACACAAGGTTGTTATGGCGGCATACTCTAGACCAGGGGTGGTCGCCATCCAGTCGGGCAATTGCCCTACCACCTGGCAAAAGTAAGTAGTTAAATATACATTTTAGGCTTAATTAGATTTATCATGTAACAAACATACAACACTTCCCATTTGCACATACACAAAGAGGCACACTCAAACAAAACAAATTCCGAAAGCATGCGAACGTGGATATAGTAATAATAAGGTATAGGCCCCGAAGAACATCAGAGGTAGACAGGCAATACCAATTAAACAAAAAAAAACCATCAGGTGCCGAGTTAGGGCTTGTCCACATCACCGCGGCACGAGCGGTGTCTGGACGCGCGAATTTACGTTACCGTGTCGTAAAAGTCGACGTCACGATTCCGCAACGTTACACGTTGTCATGTAAAATTCCGGTACATTTTTCACTCACGACCTGTGAAATAGTAGTCTCTTTATGGACCGCACAAGACGTATACTGCTCCTGCTATTATTAAGATATAATCAATAATTTCTACACAACTAATAACTAGGACAATGAAACGTCAATCTTATATATACAATGTACTCTTTGAACTGAGCGAGCGCATTAGGCACGTATCGTTTTCGACGACGTCCAAAGCGTCGTTCCGAGGCAACGTTGCCGTAGCGTGCATTAGCACACCGCTTCGGGGGGCCTTTAGCTATCAAGGGAGCAAAAGATTCATCACCCCCGCTGACGAAGTGAATGTGCTCTGATGCGTGGGGCACATTCAGGCACTTTTTGCGTTGGATCGGACTGGGCGTAACTACGTTCTAAGTCTCAGCCTTTCCTTCATAAAAAGCGCGGGGCACATGGGAGGAGGGTGGTTTTAGTGGGTAATGGATGTTGCCCGTGCAACTTCTCTGAGTCTCCACACAAGCTGGCTTGATTAGTTTTCGGATTGCCCCTTGTCAAAGGGGAAAGCCCTCATGATCAACTATGGTCTAATCCCTTGCAAAGGACCCAGTATTGTGCGTAAATAGCATTTCCCCCGCCTTAAAAAAAAAGCGTGCATTAGCACGTCACGTCGATGCACCGCGCCGCGACACCGCACCGTTCTACGTTGCCGATATCGTGACGTGGTGATGTGGACAAGCCCTTAATGTGTTGCCAGAAAGGTATAGTCAGGATGAGGTAGGAGTAACAGACAGGGAAGAAGAGGAAGTGGACTATTGAAACAAACTACGGAAATAACCTATTTTTAACCGACTTCAAAAAAGGAATCTTTTTTTTTTTTTTTTATGTATGTTCACCGATTACTCCGAGATTTATGATCTGATTTACGTGATTCTTTTTTTGTTCAACGCGGAATAGCTGCCATTTGGTCCCCTAAAAATTTGACATAGTTTGACCCAGTAGTTTTCATTTTACGAACATTTTTTTGTTCCCGTTTCTTCTGACCTATATTTTTTAAGGAGCGCGGCACCTTTCGTAGGTCTACCCATACATAGCTAGACACTAAAAAGTAACAAATAAAATAAAAAAACCGACTTCAAAAACTAAAAAGTATAAAATAACTTATTTGTAAAGCTATTATTATTAATATATATTATCTAAAACATCTTGAAGTCGGTGCAAAGTAAAACATAAAAATTACTATATTTTTTTGAAAATTATTAAGCACCGACTTTAAGATATTTTAGATAATATACATACATACATACATAACTTCACGCCAGTTCCCTTGCGGGGTAGGCACGAACAACAGAGCGCCATTCAGGCTTATTCTTACACACCTCACTCGCTTCTTTGATATTCATAGCTCTTGTCATGCACGCTCGTCTGTTCTTAAGGCTCCTGACATCACCTGTTAGTACACGATCAATTTGATCATGGAAGGTGCGTCGTGGCCTTCCACGACTTCTGCATCCATCCACTTTTGCATTGTGTATCTGTTTAGTCATTCTTTCATCATGCATTCTTTCCACATGCCCGAACCACCGGAGCATTCCTTTCCTTACCTTCACCCCGACACTCTCTTTCAGACCAACTCTCTTTCTTACTTCGGTATTACGAACGCGGTCCGCGAGCGTCACTAGATAATATATATTAATAATAATAGCTTTAGAAATAAGTTATTTTATACTTTTTAGTTTTTGAAGTCGGTTTTTATATAACATAAACTAGACTAATATATTTGTTACGGAATCAAAGATAAATAAATCATCTACTACGAAGCATTGAAATATCACATTATAGACACTTCCGTAAATTTTAATAAGCACGATGGAAACACGGGTAATGTTGAAGCATACAAAACTACATAAAAATAAGTCGGCCAGTCATTGACCCGCTTGTGTTTTTTTTTGCGATCGGTCAAAGTTCGGTTAATAGTATTATCAACACAAAGCGGATTCCGAGGCTGGGTCAAGACATTAAGATAGCAGCCGTGTTTGCATTGTTATACACGACACCAAGAGTAATAAGGGCACTGATATCTATTACGTACATATATAGAGCAATTATTTTACAGACAGAAGACTTACATTATTAAAGGAACGGAGAAAGAATATAATTTCTTGCGGCCGGGCGGCCTGTCGTAAGAGGCGAGCAAACAACCCACTGCCAGATGGTAGGGCATTTGCCCGACGCCATAACAACCTTGAGTTGTGTTCCGGCATTAGTGACCAGGTTCCAGTCTCCCTTAAGCGAGCAGCAGCGCATTTGTAGCACCTTTGGTGTTGCAAATGTCCATACGCGATGGTAACCGCTTTCCATCAAGTGGGCCGTCTGCCTGTCTGCTGATCTCCTGCAATAAAAAAAATGTTCCTGAGATTAGCGAGTACAATCAAACAATATTAGTATATTTGGCTACAACACTAATACTTACATTAAAAATATCGCGATATCTTTTGAATGAAACGTCCGAATTGAATAATTCAAAAAGTTCTAGAAAGGTATTGAATTCGTCTTGAATATGGAGTAATTTATTTTGATAAGGATTAATACCAAGGTACAAAATAAAGAGTTTTTGAAGCGACGGCATTTTAATACTACAATAGTTAGACATATGGTTACGCGATATTTTTTGTAGACAATTATATGTTCTGCAAAGTGGTAGTACATTGTTTTGTTCTATAATCAATAGTTTTCGCAGCGCATGCCGTGTAAGGATTTTTTCGGGTCATTTTCTTACACCTTGGGTTACATTATTGGACTTTTAGTAAGGATCCCTATTTTTTTGAAAATAAAATATAGCCTATAGCCTTCCTCGATAAATGTACTATTCAACACTGAAAGAATTTGTCAAATCGGACCAGCGGTTCCTGAGATTAGCGCGTTTAAACAAACAAACAAACTCTTCAGCTTTATAATATTAGTATAGATTATGATTTTAAAAAATGTAGCATATTTTCAACAGAATTTCTCGACGTATAAAAAATTGTAAGTTGTTAAGTTTTAGCTTAATGCTGGCCGGAAAGCATGCAACACTTAGGCAGGTTACTGACTTAATGTGCATATTGTTACAATTACCACGTGCTAACAGCGGTGAAGAAAAACATCGTGCATACTGAGATAACCGATGTGTCAAACCTGCCAAGCCGCCTTCGACAGGCGTGGTGGGTATGCTGTACGTTCCTCTACAATGACAGATCCGAGCCCAACAGTGGGATGTTTCTAGGCTGTTATTATTACTTTCAGCAAACGACGTTTGCGCTATGACTAAAGTAAAATAAAACGACTTGTTATAATGGAAGCTAGGATTGGAGCGTCGATATATTTTGTTAATTTTTAAATGCGACTTAATGTACTTTTCTATTTTATATACTAGCCGCCCAGGCAGACGTTGGACCCGATCCCAGCGCCACCTACCGGTTCCAATTGCGAATAGTCCAGGAACCCACTCAAACACACAAAATCAAAATCACTAAAATCTCTCCCGGTGATTAGGAGGATTCTAGAACCTCTCTCCTCCTCGTCTCCTGGTTCTAAGCTACCTCCCCACCAATTTTCAGCCAAATCGGTACAGCCGTTCTTGAGTTATAAATAGTGTAACTAACACGACTTTCTTTTATAGATTGATACCAAATTACAACATGCACTCTGCTTATTGCTGTGCGGGGATTATATCCGATACAACGCTGATTTTCAGTCCAAACCTACCTTTTATGTATCTACTTATATACTAGCGATCCTGGCAGACGTTGTCCTGCCTTGAAAAAATAAAAATCTAGAACCTGATTACAGCGCCACCTACCGGGTCTAATTGTGAATCTAAACCACCCGGGACCCACTCAAACACATATAAAATTTCATCAAAATCCCAGAACCCGATTCCAGCGCCAAGTATTTAGTTTAGATGGACATGTTTGAATTCGTGATATCTTTTGAATGGAATATCCGATTTGAATAATTCAAAAAAATAATCTACGGGTATTGAAGCAGTCTTGAATATTAAATGATTTATTTGGATAAGGATGGATAATATGGTCTGATTTTGGTCAGCAATTCTATCAACCTTTTGTAATAAAGTAGTCATAGTGACATAACTGCAATAGTTAGACATATGGTGTCCTGCAGTTTTTTGTAGATATATATGTATTTATATACATTTACTCTCTTTTTTAAACTTATGTGGACTGTACTCGCACCACATTTCTATTTCACCACAAATAACAAAAACATATTAAACATCTAGAATCATGAATCAGCCATAATATGTCATTCATTGCATGCGCTGTGGAAACTATTATATATATAGATATATATAGGAATATATATAGATATATGTAGGAATGTTAAGGATGTTTGATGTGTAACGGAACGCAAGTGTAGATCGAATGAGATGAATGAATGAAAGGTTTGATTGATTTTTGGAATGGACAGAGCAGAGTCGTTAGTCAGAAGCGAAAGAGGGTGGTAGGGTGCGTGTGAGACGAAGTTGTTGTTCTAAGGTGTATTTAATTAAAAGAAGATTAAAAAAGTGTTTCATTTTCAAAGAAGGTGTTTTATTGAAGACGAGCCAAATTTTTATAAACGCACCCACCCCCTCACATATATATACATATACATACATATACATATATATATACTATATATATATATATAATAGTTTCCGCAGCGCATGCGATATATAACATATTATCGCTGATTCATGATTCTAGATGTTTAATATGTTTTTGATTGTTTTTGTTATTTGTGGTAAAATAGAAATGTTGTGCGAGTACAGTCCACATAAGTTTAAAAAAGAGAGTAAAAATATACATTTTGAGAGTGAGATGTGCGTGGTTTCAATTAAATAAAAATCCCACAAAAAAATAGTTGGAAGTTATTGATTAATGTTAGAAAATAGTGTATATCGTGTAAACCGTTTTTATCCGTGCAGGAACGGAGAAAGAATACAATTTCCTGCGGCCCGGCGGCCTGTCGTAAGAGGCGACTAAACAACCCACAGCCAGGTGGTAGAGTACTTGCTCGACTGGATGGCGACCACCCCTGGTCTAGAGTATGCCGCCATAACAACCTTGTGTTGTGTTCCGGCATTAGTGACCAGGTTCCAGTCTCCTTTAAGAGAGCAGCAGCGCATTTGTAGCACCTTTGGTGTTGCAAATGTCCATAGGCGATGGTAACCGCTTTCCATCATGTGGGCCGTCTGCCTGTCTGTTGAACTCCTGCAATAAAAAAAAATTAAACACTAGATTCAATTTTTTTTAATCCAGGACAACTTCTGCCGTGACCCCCACTTTTTTATAAACACAGCCATCTATTTCATTTTTATAATGTTATGATAGAATAATAACTGTAGTGATGGTAAGTAATTATAGTTGGTCATGAACATGCGAGCCAATTTTGTACCTACATTACTTACGTTTGCAGAACTTTGAATTGATATAGTAACATATAACTTGAAATTAGAAAATACATTTTCAACACACTTGCTCATAAAGTGGCTCTATGGTCACCGCAATTAGGCACAGAATGACACCCATTATCAAACTGTGAGTAAAAAACATTATAACTCACTAGTGAGTTATAGACTTTTTTTTAAATTTTATTGGTTGAGTTGCTTTGTTCTTAAAAAAGTTTTTATTCACAAAAAAAAAATTGTGTTCTATAGAACTCGTACGTGTTTAATAAATAAAACTTTCACTCATATATAACTTTTTTTTATCTACTAAATAAAATGAGTTTTTGTTATTATTTTATTCACAAGTGTGCTGAAAAACGTCGTATGATACACGTGTGTATTGATGATTACCGTCCTCGGCTCTCTTAAGACCCTCGCCTACGGCTCGAGTCTCAATGGCGCCTCGGCGGTTATCACCAATGTTACACACTAGTACCATAATGTACTATTGTAAAGTTATCTATGAGGCTGTTTTGTTTTATTATATTGGATTACTCAGTTATATCCTTACAACTATGTATAGCAAGATAGAATTTTGTTGATAATTTTGTTTGGGACTTAGTAATCGGACCTCCAGATAAGATAAAGCTGACGCATTCCCGAAATCAATTAAATATTTGTATTGTTCACGTTTGTTTGTTTGTTTTGTTAATCACGAGTGCTGTTAGAAATAATAATTGAATATTAAAATTTTTGTGGTATTACAAATACAGTGTAAACTCCATGTAACGTCACTCGATTTAACAACAAACTCCCTCAAGCGTCGAAATCACTCGACTTTGTTTGGTTTAGCTTGTCTTTCATACAATGATATATTCTATATAACATTACACCCACTCTCAATAACGACAACAATTAAGTAATAAAAAGTACCTTTTAAGTTGACAAAATAAGTAATAGCTGCGCAGCTGTGTACGTTCTTTTATTAGTTTTATTATCCTAGTCCGTAATAAACTTGGCTGTCGCCATCATACATGCCGAAATTTCTAAGTACTTACTTTATCACCAGGATGCCTCAATATAGCAAGATATGAATAAAATATGTAAAAAAAAAAACAAGAAAATTACTGGTGCAGCAAAAGACGTCAGGCAAAAATAACAGACTTCACTCCATTTAACAACAACTCTCTATAATGCCTTAAAATGCACAGTCCCTTCAGTGTCGTTATATAGAGTTTACACTGTATATCACTTCAGGTGATCAGAGTGCTTACAACGGATAAAGGATCAGTACGGCAGTCCAGCGAGGAAACATGCCAGGCTTTTTTTCCTAGCCCGTAATAAACTTGACTGTCGGCATCATACATACCTAAATTTCTAAGTACTTCCTTTATCACCAGGATGCTTTAATATCGTAATATATGAATAAAATAAGTAGAAAAAAACAAAAACAACAAAATTACTGGTGCAGCAAAAGACGTCAGACAAAAATAACAGCCTTCACTCCATTTAACGACAACTCTCTATAACGCCATACAATGCACAGTCCCTTCAGTGTCGTTATATAGAGTTTACACTGCTTATCACTTCAGGTGATCGGAGTGCTTACAACGAACAAAGGATTAGTACGGCAATCCAGCGAGGAAACGTAGCCAGGCTTTTGGATACCTTAGCCATAAGAGACAGTAAGCTTAGCATACTACTTATAGTTAAAAGGTACATACATATCTTCACGCCAGTTCCCTTGCGGGGTAGGCACGAGCGACAGAGCGCCATTCAGGCTTATTAGTTAAAAGGTGTTATAGGATATATTATACATGTTGTTAGTTAGTTGACGGCCTCTGTGGTTGAGCGGGCTAAGCCTTTGCCGGCGTACCTCACTGCAACGCAGAGGTTCCGGGTTCGATTCCTGGTATAGTAAATTTCGGAAACGTATTTTCTCCGTTATTTACTATGGTCTGGGTGTCTGGGATCGGCCCCAGAGTAGTCCGTTGTATATTACCCATAACACAAGCGTAACTTGCTTAATTTGGGGATATACAATGTGTGTGTTTGTCTGCCGATTATTATTATTATTATTAGTAATGTACGTATCTTTATGCTATTTATTGAATTATTATATAATATGTATTGCTTTTAATAGATGTAATATATTACGTATTATATTAGTATGACGTATCGATTCTGGCCGGAACGCATGCACCCCTTAGGCAGTTTTCTGTCCCAATGTGCATATTGTTACAATTACCATGTGCTAATAACGGTGATGGAAAACATCGTGATGCAACCTGCACATCGATTTAACCGACGTGTCAAACCTGCCAAGCCGCCTTGGACAAGCGTGGCGGGTATACTGTCCGTTCCCGTATAATCGGAGGCACGAGCCCAGCAGTGGCAACAATCGCTGACAGCGACCTCTTTCAGAGAACCTTGGGATGGAGAGAGAAATATGGCACAAAAGCTAGGGCAGGGTATTGTTGTACAATGTCTTTGAAAATGTCATTTATTATATATTAATATTACATACATACATAACTTCACGCCAGATCCCTTGCGGGGTAGGCACGAACAACAGAGTGCCATTTAGGCTTATTCTTACACACCTCACTTGCCTCTTTGACATTCATAACTCTTGTCATGCAAGCTCGTCTGTTCTTAAGGCTCCTGACATCACCTTCTGCTAGTACACGATCAATTTGATCACGGAAGGTGTGTCGTGGCCTTCCACGACTTCTGCATCCATCCACTTTTGCATTGTAGATCTGTTTAGTCACTCTTTCATCGTGCATTCTTTCCACATGCCCGAACCACCGGAGCATTCCTTTCATTACCTTCACCCCGACACTCTCTTTCAGACCAACTGTCTTTCTTACTTCGGTATTACGAACGCGGTCCGCGAGCGTCACTCCGCAGTATTATATATATATATATATACTAGCTGTCCCGGTAGACGTTGTTATGCCCTGAAGAAATAAAATTTAGAACCCGATTCCAGCGCCACCTACCGGGTCCAAATGTAAGCTATCCTATCTTTCAAGTCGGATCAAACTCCACACGGTGTGCAAATTTGATTAAAATCGATCAAATAGTTTAGGAGTCCATCGCGGACTAAGAACGTGACACGTAATTTATATATATTAAGAAGATGTATACAGTAAGAAAGAGGTGGGCACTGAAAATCAGTGTCGGAATAACTTTCATACATACATACATATATACATAACTTCACGCCAGCTCCCTTGCGGGGTAGGCACGAACAACAGAGTGCCATTTAGGCTTATTCTTACACACCTCACTTGCCGTGCCGGAATAACTTTCGGCACAGCAATATACTGAGTGCCAACCTCATTTGTCCAATTGCGGCATGCAACTATAGAATTGTTTTGAAAGAAAGAAAGACTACTTGCAGAAATAGCGACGTGATTACATTCCTTATATATTTTTATACACAGAGCATATTTTGCGAATTTGTACGCCGCATTTTCAGCAAACAAGGTTTGCACTCAGCATATTGCTGTGCTGGAATTATATCCGACACAACGCTGATTTTCAGTGCAAACCTTCCTTTTAGCGTAAGACCAAAGCGACCCAATTTTGTTAATTAAATAATAAATAATAATAATAATTCATAAAACTATTTTATAACTTCACGCCAGTTCCCTTGCGGGGTAGGCACGAACAACAGAGCGCCATTCAGGCTTATTCTTACACACCTCACTTGCTTCTTTGACGTTCATAACTCTTGTCATGCACGCTCGTCTGTTCTTAAGGCTCCTGACATCACCTTCTGCTAGTACACGATCAATTCGATCATGGAAGGTGTGTCGTGGCCTTCCACGACTTCTGAATCCACTTTTGCATTGTATATCTGTTTAGTCATTCTTTCATCATGCATTCAGACTAATTCATATATATTTTGTGTGTGTCGCATTTGAATAATAAACGTTTTTCTTTCTTCTTATTTCTTTCTTTCTTTCTATATTAGTTTACAATATCTAGTTTAATAAATAAAGTAGGTAAATGTTTAAAAATTGTTGTTGATATGTCGAAATTGGAATAATTAGAACTTAAGTTCTACTCTGAGTGAACTGAGTAAAACGTGATGTGAATCTGTGACATGATTCGGCCCATTGGCGTCTGCGGCAAGGGACAGGCCTCTTTTACACGACAATATTTTTTATATAAAGTATTTCTAATTACTTACTTGTTCCTGATGTTATTTCCTACTCGAAATATTTCCGGCAATCAATAAAACAGGTTTAAACAGACAACTTCCAAACAAAATTTATAAAAAAACTTCCGATAGCGTAGAAACTACACTCACTTTATACACTTCAATGAGAAATAAATTATTTCCCTGCAATCTTCGTCATTATTTTTTTTAAATTTCAATTGTTTGTAAGATGACGAGATAACAAAGTAATTTTTTTTTTTGCAAACAATAGTATCAACTTATTTTCTTTTATATTTAGACCTTGTTCTCTTTTATTTCAGAATTTTACTATTGTTAATTTTGAAGGAAATGAGAGTAACGCGTGTGCAAGCGGCGCGTACGCCTCGCAACTATACGCGGATGGTTTACTCTGCCTGCAGTCTCCGCCGAACCAATTCTGTTCTCTACACAAGCAGTTATGATTCAGAAATGTTATGAACGCCCCATAATGTGATTGCACTCAAAATACAAGCCTTTAAGAAAGCGATATCTACCTGCCATTCATATCTTTAAATATGTTATTTTTTGCATGCCTCTTGGGGTTACTGTTGAAAGTGGCAAGATATAAATGCATTGTAATTAAATGCATTTTTGTTTTTGTTGTATGCTAAAGTGCAGCAGACTACTTTTATCCATGCAGGAACTTAGGACTTAACAACCCATAGCCATGTGGTAGGGCATTTGCCCTGGCGACATACTTTAGACCAGGGATGCTAGCTATCCAGTCGGGCAAATGCCTTAGCTCCTGGCAAGTATAAATGATGATATTACTGTTATTTATTGAAGTTTTTCTTCTAGGTTTTTATAGGATACGAAATCTTGTGGGAACTTTACTTTTTTATTTCTTCTTTAATCATAAAATACAGATGCAATAAAGAAGGTAATCAATTGCAGAAAAATTATAAACACGACACGAAAATAAAGCATTTAAAAATCGTGTTGTTTCAATTCAGAGGCGTGAAGTGATTTATAATAGTACAATAGGTCTTTATGAGAATCACGTAATAGTTCATACTATTTGTAAATGGTTAATTTCTTTGTGAATATATATATATACATATATTTATTATTATACTGTATGTCTTTCAAGACCACGGGCCATAAAAATGGCCCGGACTTTTGGGGGGCTTGCGTGGGGCCATGGGAAGGCCAACACGTAGAGGCCCCTTGACAAATTTAATGTAAATGTGGCGTGACACTGACCGGCGATTATCCCTGTCTACACCATATAGTGATGCACCCAAGGACAAGCCCCAGCTAGTGTAGGACTATTGTGGGAAATGAGGACAAAAAGTACCGGGCTATTGGGGTGAACTGGGACTATGGCGTCTGCCCGTCGCAATGTTCAGGGAACATGGAAAAATGATCAAACGGTGACTCGCCACTCCCTGCATGGGCCCCAAAAAATGCCATAAAGACAGGGGCAACATGGGCGTGAGTGGCTAAATGGTGTAGAGAGGTGGGCTGCAGGTTCACCGAAGCTGCTTCCGACGTTAGGCCATTTATCACTTCCACCCCTGGAGCTTGAGTCTTAGCTCTAGCGATCTCCACTCCGTGCCGGCTGGTTAAGGCAAGGACGGAGGCGGGGACCTTGCCTTGGCCCCCGGAGTCAGGTACGAGGTGTCGCTACTCACCTAAGGCTTCGCCACAAAGCCCCCCTGCGGGATATTATTATTATTATTAACATCTCTACGGACTCGAGTTCCGTACCCTTTTTTACTACTTAATTTCTATGAAAGATTTTAGACTCCATACACGCTTATTGTTTATTTTTGTTACTGTGTGTGACATTAATTTAGTGATTTATATGTTATGGTGTACCTTAAGATTAACTTATTATATTAATTTATCCTATTTTTAATACTAAACTTATACTAATGTAGAGTGTATCTGTTACATGCTGGTGTTGTGAGGAAGTGCATGTGCAGTGTGGGCCTTATATCTATACTTATATATAGTCCTATCTAGTGCCATGTGTGTTGTTTTTTTTGTGAATGTATATACTGCGTTTTAAGCGTAAGCTTGGGGTAGCGTAAATAATCAAATTGCTATATATTTATCTTATACTAATATATGCAGCTGAAGAGTTTTTTTGAAATCGCTAATACCAGAACTACTGGTCGGATTTGAAAACTGTTTTCAGTGTTACATAGCCCATTTATAGAGGAAGGCTATAGACTATATACCATCACGCCAAAACCAATAGGAGCGGAGCTCCAATGAAGAATTTTTCAAAATCGGGGGTTTTTTTAACTTATTTTTTTTTAAACTATTCCACGCGGATGAAGTCGCGCGGGTAGAAGCTAGTAGTTCTCTATTATGTATTTCAAATATTACCACTATATCAAATAACTATTTCAAATATAACAAATGTTACATCACAACAACAAACTAAAAATAGACAAGTCCATTATGTTAAGCGATTATTTATGCGTGAAGTGTGGTCTACATCGAAAGGTCTTGGATTCGACTCGCGGTTGAATAAAAACACAAATATTACGGACAAGGACTTTTTCTTCTGTTCCCACTAATGTGTGATGGACGTCCGAATTGGGTATTTCCTGTGTTAATTAGGAAATGTTTTTAGACATTATCTACTTTAAGACATCAGTCATTTTGACAATAATAATAAAAATGGTAGATATATAATATCCCATAGGTATCTATACCCATCACAACGAGGTCATACATACATACATACATAACTTCACGCCAGTTCCCTTGCGGGGTAGGCACGAACAACAGAGCGCCATTTAGGCTTATTCTTATACACCTCACTTGCTTCTTTGTCATTCAAAACTCTTGTCATGCACGCTCGTCTGTTCTCAAGGCTCCTGACATCACCTTCTGCTAGTGCACGATCAATTTGATCATGGAAGGTGTATCGTGGCACTTTTGCATTGTATATCTGTTAAGTCATTCTTTCCACATGCCCGAACCACCGGAGCGTTCCTTTCCTTACCTTCACCCCGACACTCTCTTTCAGACCAACTCTCTTTCTTACTTCGGTATTACGAACGCGAACTAGTTACAAATATATATATACCTAATCCAATAAAACATTCTTGCTATACATTTGGTAACTATGTTTCATTTTAATTGAATTATTAACAACTAAGAATAAGCCTAAATGGCGCCCTGTTGTTCGTGCCTACCCCGCAAGGGAACTGACGTGAAGTTATGTATGTATGTATGTATTAACAATTAAAATGTCGAAACAAAATACAAATAATTTCTCCTGAATAAAACTTAATCTTAACACGTACAACTGTACATTTTTGCTATAAGAACTCTAGCAGGAGATTTTACTATCAATATATTAATACGTGAATCAAAAACTTTGTACCCCTTTTAACGCGTACAGAGGAATATGAAATTTCGCACACTTATAGTTTATATAGAGAAGGAGTGCAGAAGGCTAATAATTTTTTCAAATTATGCAAAAAAATACATAATATCAATAAAAAAACATTACACATATTACCATGTATTTGACACACACACGCTTATACATTCCTTTGTTTATTGTTAAAGTTTTTGACAGCAGAACCTTAATAATGTTCAAACTTATAATTTAAATTAATTATGGTCGAATTTCGACCACTGGGGGGCGACTAGTCAGTATTATTTATCATCATTTTCGAAGAATATCCCATAAGTATCTACGCCCATCACAACGGGATCTTTTATAGTGAAGTACATATGCCACCATTGACAGGGCTACAAATATCTAATCCAATAAAACATTATTGCTATATATTTGGTAACTATTTTCTTAAGTTTTCGCGACTATTATACATAATAAAACTACGTTTTAACGGTTTTGCGCGGTATTTTTATTTGATTTTAGTTTTTCCGACGTTGACACTTCTTTGTCTTCTGTCATCTGACAACAACATCTGACAACGATACGTGGGAAAAATCAAATAAAATTACCACTCTTAAAACCGTTAAAACGTAGTTTTATTATTTGGTAACTATGTTTCGTTTTCATTGAATTCTTAACAATTAAAATGCCGAAAGAATATACAAATAACTTCTCCTGAATATAACTTAACTTTATATGCAATACGTACAATTGCATATTTTTGCTATAAGAATTCAAGCAGGAGATTTTACTATTAATGTAATTAGTTATATGTTATATTATTTTTTTCAAAAATGATGTTTTTTTTATTGCGATCAGCAGACAGCCAGACGGCCCACTCGATGGAAAGCGGTTACCATCGCCAATGGACATTTGCAACATCAAAGTTGCTACAAATGCGCTGCTGCTCTCTTAAAGGAGACTGGAACCTGGTCACTAATGACGGAACACAACTGAAGCTTGTTATGGCCACATACTTTAGACCAGGGGTGGTAGCCATCCAGTCGGGCAAATGCCCTACCACCTGGCTGTGGGTTGTTAAGTCGCCTCTTACGACAGGCCGCCCCAACGCAGGAAATTGTATTCTTTCTCCGTTCCTGCACAGATACAAATAACTTCTCCTGAACATAACTTAACTTTATATGCAATACGCACAATTGTATATTTTTGCTATAAGAAATCAAGCAGGAGATTTTATTATTTACGTAAATACATGTAATGTGTTTATTTTTTTCAAAAATGGTGTAAGTGCCACAGGCACAAAATCCCCACGATTTAAGAGCTATGTAAAGCAATTCTCCTTATATTCATGAAGAACGGTTTTTAAAATATTTATTGGATTTATGAGTAAATCTTAAATTAGTTTTATATATTCACATCACGTGTGGCGTGTGCAAATTTGTTTTTATTTTCAATTTTACAATCTTAACACGTCCCAAGCTTGTTTTACTGTTTTTAAAATTGTATTTCTGTACTTTGTATAAAGAAAGTGAACCATCTGGGTCAGTGATAACAGATTCGTCACTGGTTACCAGTTTACACAAGTGCATTTTGGTATATTTAATTAATAACAAAAAACCTATGTCTACCTTAATAGTTTCGTGTTATATACCTACTAGCTGTATCCGCGACGTCGTCCGCGTGGAATTTGCTTTCAAAACCCTCCGATTGTGAAACATTCTTCATTGGTGCTCCGCTCCTATTCGTCTTAGCGTGATGGTATATAGTCTATAGCCTTCCTAGATAAATGGGCTATCCAACACTGAAAGATTTTTTCAAATCAGACAAGTAGTTCCTGAGATTAGCGCGTTCAATCAAACAATATATTAGTATATTTGGCTACAACACTAATACTTACATTTTAAATATCGCGATATCTTTTGAATGAAACGTCCGAATTGAATAATTCAAAAAGTTTTTTGAATATGGAGTGATTTATTTTGATAAGGATTAATACCAAGGTACAAAATAAAGAGTTTTTGAAGCGACGGCATTTTAATTATTTAAAAAAATAAAAGAAAACACTTATTGTGAGATAACTACTATAGTTAGAGATATTTTTTGTAGACAATTATGCGTTCTGCAAAGTGGCAATACATTGTTTTGTTCTATAATCAATAGTTTTCGCAGCGCACGCCGTGTAAGGATTTTTTCGGGACATTTTTTTACACATTGAGTTACATTATTGGACTTTTAGTAAGGATTCCTAATTTTTTTTAAAATATAATATAACCTATAGCCTTCCTCGATAAATGTACTATTCAACACTGAAAGAATTTTTCAAATCGGACCAGTGGTTCCTGAGATTAGCGCGTTTAAACAAACAAACTCTTCAGCTTTATAATATTAGTATAGAAGTATAGATATGAACATACATTTTTCACTGCTGGACACGTGCTTCCTCAGTTTTGAGAAAGTGGACGTCAGGGTCTGACAAATGAGAAATCTCATGCTCGCATCGATGTTTGATAATATAACTGCTTAAATACAAATGTCGCTCGATGTTTTAATTTCTCATGCGTTCGATAATACTTTACAATTTCGTTGAATAATTTTTTTAATTGTCAATTTACAAAAGAGTGCTGCGTTTAGATGACACGGCCCTTGTCAATTTATTTGTTTATAACTTTGTACTTACAGCTTGATAGAAACTAGATGGCGCTATACGAACCAGCAATCAGCCAGTTTTTATGTATACTTTAAAACACGCTCGGGAAAATTTTCGTGGGATTTTCGGAATATAGAAAGAAATAAGAAAGAAAGAAAAAGATTTATTGATTTCAAAAAAGGCGACGCTATATATAAAAACACATAATACATTCACAATAAATTTACACAAAAACAAATAAAAAATGTATCGCATCACTTGAAAATGAAATGGCAGGTGGTAGGGCATTTGCCCGTCTGGATGGCTACCACCCCTGGTCTTAAGTTTGTCGCCATAACAACCTTGAGTTGTGTTCCGGCATTAGCGACCGGGTTCCAGTCTCCCTTAAGAGAGCAGCAGCGCATTTGTAGCAACTTTGGTGTTGCAAATGTCCATAGGCGATGGTAACCGCTTGCCATCAAGTGGGCCGTCTGCCTGTCTGCTGATCTCCTGCAATAAAAAAAAAGCAAAAATATAAAGTATCGCATCACTTGAAAAAGACTTAAGGTATCGTTCTAGTGAAATCGTATCGAAATGAACTAACTAATATTTATGCAGTCTAATTTATTACCTAATAAAATTACGTTTTAACGGTTTTATTATGTATACAAGTCGCGAAAACTTAAGAAAATATTAATTTATTACCATTGCCGGGAAAATTGCAGCGGTTTTTCCGGGCCACAAAGTACCGCAGCATTTAAAAAAGAATGTATATCGTTTTAGTGGAAATTGTTCTTCGAATAAGTAAATTTTTATGCACCCGGAAAACTATAAACCGCCCCCGGAAAAATTCCCGCGGGATTCTCGGGATAAACATCATACATTTTATTACATAAAAGTTGCTATAGATCAGTGAAAACACCGCATTGGAATTTGTTTTTTTTTTTGCAATGTAGCCATTTTAAATAATTATCAGAAAAATTCCCGGGGGATTCCCAGAATAATAAGTAGCATACATACATACATAACTTCACGCCAGTTCCCTTGCAGGGTAGGCACGAACAACAGAGTGCCATTTAGGCTTATTCTTACACACCTCACTTGCCTCTTTGACATTCATAACTCTTGTCATGCAAGCTCGTCTGTTCTTAAGGCTCCTGACATCACCTTCTGCTAGTACACGATCAATTTGATCATGGAAGGTGTGTCGTGGCCTTCCACGACTTCTGCATCCATCCACTTTTGCATTGTACATCTGTTTAGTCATTCTTTCATCATGCATTCTTTCCACATGCCCGAACCACCGGAGCATTCCTTTCCTTACCTTCACTCCGACACTCTCTTTCAGACCAACTCTCTTTCTTACTTCGGTATTACGAACGCGGTCCGCGAGCGTCACTCCGCAGATTTTGCGCAGTGCTCGCATCTCGACCGCGTTTACTCTACTTTCATGCTCTCTCTTCCATACCCAACTCTCGCATCCATACGTGATGATAAGTAGCGCAAATTTTAAATCTAAAAATTTGCTGTCGATCAGTGAAAACCGCATCGAAATCGCACTAGTAGTTTTTATCTGAATCCCGAACAAACATACAGATAAGAAATCTAAACAAAACGCATCGTATTCTCTATCGTTTATATAAAGTATTCCAGTTTTTTTTTAATAGCTTCAACGTACAAACAAAGCTAATTTGGAATTTTATAATTGTCGAAAATACCATATTTTTATAATTAAGAAAAGTCTAATGTCATTATTTAAATCACATCTATGATTGCGATGTAAATAAATAATAATAAATAATCGGCAGACAAACACACATATTATATATTCCCAAAATAAGCAAGTTACGCTTGAGTTATGGGTAATATACAACGGACTACTCTGGGGCCGATCCCAGACACCCAGACCATAGTAAATAATGGAGAAAATACGTTTCCGAAATTTACTATACCAGGAATCGAACCCGGAACCTCTGTGTTGCAGTGAGGTAGGCCGGCAAAGGCTTAGCCCGCTCCACCACAGAGGCCGTCAAATGTACGTCACTAGATGGCGTTGTTCATTTTCGATGCACATAATGGTTTGCTGAAATCCGCCTTTACACTTCGGATATTCTCCATTAAACTTGTCCAACTTGTAACGGCTGTGGCAATATAACAAATAAGCTTCATAACAAGTGTGTGTGTGTGTGCGTATTATTTGTCTACGTAAGTGAATTCAACAATTATATAACGAACCACTTTGACGCTGATTCCACAAATCCACACACTCGGACCATAAACAACGGAATTGAATGCGAAGCCTCTATGTCCCACGGAGCCAGGCTGGCAAAGGCCCATTTAACCATAGACGCTGCTAATGTGTTTTGCTACATACAATTGAAGAAAACCTCAATTCAATCTTAACAATACGTATTAGGTTAATACCCTGTGTAATTGCGTCGGAATTGCAAAACAGAATTAATCTATACTACCTAGTCTAATAAAAATATCGCAAGATATACAGACAGCAGATATTATAAATATAGATTAGCACGTGTTTTTGGCGTGAAACATAGGTATGGATTGGTTTTCATATTCAAATTGAAAAGTTTTTAATCAAAATAAGTTCCACTGGAGAACAACACTTTTTGAAGGTCAATGCATGTAAGTTAAAATTTAATTTTACTTCCTTGTCTTTGTACACCGCTTCGCAACGTGTTATTGCTGTTAAGGCGAAGCAACAGATCGACATTAAACAAGAAAACACCAGTTTATGGCGCGATTATTTATAACTAGCTGTGCCCGCGACGTCGTCCGCGTGGAATTTGCTTTCAAAACCCTCCGATTTTGAAACATTCTTCATTAGTGCTCCGCTCCTATTGGTCTTAGCGTGATGATATATAGCCTATAGCCTTCCTCGATAAATGGGCTATCCAACACTGAAAGAATTTTTCAAATCAGACCAGTAGTTCCTGAGATTAGAGCGTAGTATATTTGGCTACAACACTAATACTTACATTTTAAATATCGCGATATGTTTTGAATGAAACGTCCGAATAGAATAGTTCAAAAAGTTCTAGAAAGCTATTGAATTCGTATTGAATATGGAGTAATTTATTTTGATAAGGATTAATACCAAGGTACAAAATAAAGAGAAGCTTTTGAAGCAACGGCATTTTAATTATTAAAAAAAAAAAAAAACACGTATTGTGAGATAACTACAATAGTTAGACATATGGTTATGCGATATTTTTTATAGACAATGATATGTTCTGCAAAGTGGTAGTACATTGTTTTGTTCTATAATCAATAGTTTTCGCAGCGCACGCCGTGTAAGGATTTTTTCGGGTCATTTTTTACACCTTGGGTTACATTATTGGACTTTTAGTAAGGATCCCTAATTTTTTTGAAAATATAATATAGCCTATAGCCTTCCTCGATAAATGTACTATTCAACACTGAAAGAATTTTTCAAATCGGACCAGCGGTTCCTGAGATTAGCTCGTTTAAACAAACAAACAAACTTTTCAGCTTTATAATATTAGTATAGATATCGTGTTAAATACGTCATGAGAGGAATAACATTTTTATATTAAAATCATTTTATTGTTTAATAACATAGATTATGATAAAAATACTAAGAGCAGATTTTTCAATCACCAAAATAGACAACACAAGCATGGGAAAATTAAAGATAACAGTTGTACGAATAAAACAGTTGAATTGTTTCAATTTTGAATTTCGTCAAGTTGTAGCAGCGAGAGGTAAAGGTCAAAATAATACTTCAGATGGCTGAGTGTAGTATACACTGTCGAGTGCCGATGTGAACTGACGTGAACTGATTTTTTTTTGAAATGGTGACCTTTAGTACAAATATTAATAAGTCGTACAGCTACTACAATATATAGCACAATGTGTGAGCGAGACAGACTGTAGGTCCTCTCTGTAGTTGTGCAGGAATATGTCTTCTTTGGAGGGAAAATATAGGTAGGCAGCCATAACTTCGAAAGGGGAGTCAATAGGAGGATTTAGTTGGGTTGAGTAGTATTCGTGCAGAAGTCGTGGAAGGCCACGACACACCTTCCATGATCAAATCAATCAATTAATACATTACAAAGTAGATTGTCCTCGACTACTAAGTAGAGTCAACTTCAGAGTGCCTGCTAACTATCCCCGCTCACGCATCACTATCTTTACTCCACCTTTGCGCAAGACAGTCTTAGGCAGCACATCACCCATTCCACGAATGATTAAACTATACAACAAATATAGCTCCACTTTAGATATATTTGCCAATTCACTACCTAAGTTTCGCCGAATATTGCACAATATGCTCCCATCTAATACTTTATAATTATCATTACTAACTTACTTCTTATTTTTTATTTTTTTATAATCCTCATTTACTCGTATATTATAAATGTGTGCTTGCGTATTTACATAAATTTGTGTCTAAATTTGTTTATCCTAATTTTATCTAATTTTTTTTCTTTCTCACAACCTAAGCTGTGTTTGTTTGTAATAGGTTACACACTAACCTTAGTATTGTACTTTTAAATTCTCTCCTACAATGTTATGGTGTAGTAACTGTAAACAAAACAAATAAATAAATTGATCGTGTACTAGCGGAGGGTGATGTCAGGAGCCTTAAGAACAGACGAGCGTGCATGACTAGAGCTATGAATGTCAAAGAAGCAAGTGAGGTGTGTAAGAATGGGCCTAAATGGCGCTCTGTTGTTCGTGCTTACCCCGCAAGGGAACTGGCGTAAAGTTATGTATATATGAGTAGTATTCGGTAATCTTCGTCAAGTCTTCTCGTCGACCATCGAGGAAAATCTTCGGTCAGAGCCAAGACGTGAACACTTACGACAGGATTGATCCACGAGTTCCAAGTCACTAAACGGCTATGGAGAGCCATGTAAGGTGTTTCTCTTATGGGACCCAATTAACCGATATATGATACAGAGCAGACGAGTCCCCTGGTCTAGAGTATACCGCCATAACAACCTTGAGTTGTGTTCCGGCATTAGTGACCAGGTTCCAGTGTCCCTTAAAAGAGCAATAGCGCATTTGTAGCACCTTTGGTGTTGCAAATGTCCATAGGCGATGGTAACCGCTTTCCATCAAGTGGGCCGTCTGCCTGTCTGCTAAACTCCTGCATAAAAAAAAAGATCTGGAGTGGAGACCGCGTCTAAACGTAGTAGCCCTCCGACGACCTACGCAAAGTCGCCGGTAGGCGCTGGATAAGGAAGTCGGAGGACAGGGATGATTGGCGCCGACTTGGGGAGGCCTACGTTCAGCACTGAATTGCGATTGACTCTGATTCATACTGTCTACTCCCACGGTAATCAAGCTTGATAATATAATTAATACATTTGTGGGTATGTAATTGTATTTCGTGTACTAGCAGAAGGTGATGTTAGGAGCCTTAAGAACAGACGAGCGTGCATGACAAGAGTTATGAATGTCAAAGAAGCAAGTGAGGTGTGTAAGAATAAGCCTGAATGGCGCTCTGTTGTTCGTGCCTACCCCACAAGGGAACTGGCGTGAAGTTATGTATATATGTATGTATGTAATTGTATTTTTAACCGACTTCTAAAAAAGGAGGTTCTCAATTCGTCGGAATCTCTTTTTTTATGTATATTCACCGATTACTCCGAGATTTATGATCCGATTTACGTGATTCTTTTTTTGTTCGACGCGGAATATCTGCCATTTGGTTCTCTAAAAATTTGACATAGTTTGGCCCAGTTGTTATCATTATATGAACATTTTTTATGAAAAAAAATCCATTCCGTTCCATATGTACACCGATTACGCTGAGATTTATGATCCGATTTACGTGATTATTATTTAGTTTGATGCGGAATAGTTGACATTTGGTCCCCTAAAAATTTAATATAGTTTGGCCTAGTAGTTTTCATTTTACGATCATTTTTTTGTTCCCGTTTCTTGGGACCTATATTTTTTAAGGAGCGCGGCACCTTTCGTAGGTCTACCCATACATAGCTAGACACTAAAAAGTAACAAAAAAATAAAAATACTTTGTTTAAAACAACCGACTTCAAAAACTAAAAAGTATGAAATAACTCATTTCTAAAGCTATTATTATTAATATATAATATCTAAAACATCTTAAAGTCGGTGCTTAGTAATTGTCAAAATATAGTAATTTTTATGTTTTACTATGTACCAACTTCAAGATGTTTTAGATAATATATAAAATATACTTTTTAATTTTTTAGTTTTTGAAGTCGGTTTTATTATTTAACTGTTGTTAGTAACAACCCTGCGTATTTAAAAATGTGAGAAATGTTATCACATTAAACGTTTTATTTAGTGCAATAAATAATGATGTGGTGATAATAGTATTAATTCTTAATAGTCGCTGTAAAGTATAAACTGTACTTACGTCAATGAATAATAATATTAAGACTACATAAGTGTATTTATTTATGGTAAGCCTACAGCTAAATACAATTTGATTAGATAACTATAATTAACAAAAGAAAACCAATGACGGGTTTGCACGAATAAGCTATTGGTTAGAAGTAATATGCAGACGTAAAGAAGGCAGCGGGATGCTTAGTCACTGTTGAAAAATTTAAGGCTTGGCTCCTGAAATACTTTATTTTTTTTATTGAAGGAGATCAGCAGACAGACAGACGGCCCACTTGATGGAAAGCGGTTACTGCGCTGCTGCTCTGTTAAGGGAGACTGGAACATGGTCACTAATGCCGGAACAATTTCTGTCCGTGCAGGAACGGAGAAAGAATACAATTTCCTGCGGCCCGGCGGCCTGTCGTAAGAGGCGACTAAACAACCCACAGCCAGGTGGTAGAGTATTTGCTCGACTGGATGGCGACCACCCCTGGTCTAGAGTATGCCGCCATAACAACCTTGTGTTGTGTTCCGGCATTAGTGACCAGGTTCCAGTCTCCTTTAAGAGAGCAGCAGCGCATTTGTAGCACCTTTGTTGTTGCAAATGTCCATAGGCGATGGTAACCGCTTTCCATCTAGTGGGCCGTCTGCCTGCATGCTGAAATCCTGCAATAAAAAAAAACAAAACTCAAGGTTGTTATGACGACAAACTTTAGACAAGGGGTGGTAGCTATCCAGTCGGGCGAATGTCCTACCACCTGGCCGTGGTACTGATCGGTCACTGAAAAAATCACATTGGAGTTCAATTTTTTTTAACTGGCCATTTTAAATCTTTACCAGAAAAATTACCGCGGGATTACCAGGGCAAAAAGTAGCGCAGATTTTAAGTCTAATAATTTGCTGTCGATCAGCGGAAATCGCAGCGAAATCGGCTGTTGGAGAGGAAATGAATTATTGAATTAATTAATAAAATAAAGGTCTTCTGTATTATATTTTTTTTTTAAATCGGCAGACAAACACACACACGTTGTATATCCCCAAATTAAGCAAGTTACGCTTGTGTTATGGGTAATATACAACGGACTACTCTGGGGCCGATCCCAGACACCCAGACCATAGTAAATAACGGAGAAAAGACGTTTTCCGAAATTTACTATACCAGGAATCGAACCCGGAGCCTCTGCGTTGCAGTGAGGTAGGCCGGCAAAGGCTCAGCCCGTTCAACCACAGAGGCCATCATTATAATGTATGATTGTGAATGACTTTTCTTAATATGACAGATAATATATTTAAATTATTCGAATTAAAACTAAAATAAAATAAAACCTTTTTTGTCGTGAACATCGGCCCAGTAGTTTTTACATGGATCCCGTAAATTTAAAATGGCCGCATTAAAAATAAATCGAACACCATTGTGTTATTCCTGATCAATAGCAAATTTTATCTAATAAAATAATTGATATTTTTTGTCCCGGGGATCCTGCTTTGAAGTTGTTCGGATGGATAAAATTACCTTATTCCGACAGCTGCCACTAAAATGATAGCTTGTTTTTTAAGGTGTACTTTGTGTCCCGAAATCCCGCGGGAATTTCAATTTAAGCGTGAATAATGTCGCGGACATATCTAGTCTAGAAATAAATTAGTTATTCTGATAATATTTTCTTAAGTTTTCGCGACTTGTATACATAATAAAACTACGTTGTAACGTGGGTAAACCCAACCACTACATCAGATTCGATAACCCACAAATCCTCGCGAAAGAGAATCGTTTCATACCTAGAATGATGCGTGGGGCTATTGAAATCAAAAAACACCCAAATTTCAATAGAGAAGATGGTTGGCAAGTACCATCTGTTTGGGATCCAATTATCAAAACTATTAAGACCCAAACCCAGCAAAAACCAGCTGCCAGACCTCAAGACACTGTGAGCTCTTTCTGCGTACAACGGAACACAAACCAACTTGACTGATAATTACTTTTATTTTTCCTTCCACCCATTTTAATATTATATAAAATTATTAGAGCTAGGCATGTTTGCTGAAGAGTTTCTTGCGCCGCTTCTTCTCTTCAAGCCATAACATGTTGCGAAGCGGTAGTAAATTAGATTATGCTCCCATAGAGTAAATAATAACCATAAACAAAATTAAAATTAAATAATTAAAATTAATAAGTTGGCGGTAGGCTAAATAAAACTTTAACAATACTCGTTGACACTTGACATCTTTGTCTTCCGTGATCACGGCCACTGAAAAGTGGCAGAAACGTCGGACAAACCAAAATCAAATAAAATTACCGCGCTTAAAACCGTTAAAACGTAGTTTTATTCGTTATTCTGAGTTATTATTAGTTATTTTTATAAATAGATATATTCTTTCTTTCTTTATTCTCAACTGAATTAGCGCCTATAATTTCTACTACGAAATCTGGAAGCATAAAGACTAGACGATGGTCATTGTTTTCTATTTTTTCAAGACTTGGGCTTTAAGCTTTTTTATTACTTGGCGAAAATTGCAATATTTTCCGCGATGATAAGTATCCCATGTTTATCTCGATTACCAAACGTATGTATGCACCAAATTTCATGATAATCGGGTTATTCGGGACGGCCTCTGTGGTTGAGCGGGCTAAGCCTTTGCCGGCGTACCTCACTGCAACGCAGAGGCTCCGGGTTCGATTCCTGGTATAGTAAATTTCGAAAACGTATATTCTCCGTTATTTACTATGGTCTGGGTGTCTGGGATCGGCCCCAGAGTACTCCGTTGTATATTACCCATAACACAAGCGTAACTTGCTTAATTTGGGGATATACAATGTGTGTGTTTGTCTGCCGATTATTATTATTATTATTATTGTAAAGGACCTAATAAAGTACCAATAAGTACAGTAATAACCAAACTTACTTTGATATTACATTACAAATAATATCCATATATTCCTCAATTTATATAAGCAAATTGAAAATGACTAAACAGATATACAATGCAAAAGTGGATGGATGCAGAAGTCGTGGAAGGCCACGACACACCTTCCACGATCAAAGATATCGTGTACTAGCAGAAGGTGATGTCAGGAGCCTTAAGAACAGACGAGCGTGCATGACGAGAGCTATGAATGTCAAAGAAGCAAGTGAGGTGTGTAAGGATAAGACTGAATGGCGTTCTGTTGTTCGTGCCTACCCCGCAAGGGAACTGGCGTGAAGTTATGTATGTATGAATTCTTTTTTTGTGATACTAAAAAACAACTGTCAGACTTTAAGACACTGTAAGCACCTCCGGCGTGCACCGGAATACAACCGAAGTTCATTGACAATTTTCTGATTTTATTTTACCCCTCACCCATTTTAACATAAGAGTTGCTGAAGAGTTTCTTGCGCCGCTGCTTCTCTGAAATATTTATTCTTGCATAAATGTAGTTGTATACAGGTGTTATTCTTAGAAATACATGGTTCAGTACATTTTAGCAGTTCCACTCGTGTGCAAGTAAGCAGGATCTTAATAGTACATACATACATACATAACTTCACGCCAGTTCCCTTGCGGGGTAGGCATGAACAACAGAGCGCCATTTAGGCCCATTCTTACACACCTCACTTGCTTCTTTGACATTCATAACTCTTGTCATGCACACTCGTCTGTTCTTAAGGCTCCTGACATCACCCTCCGCTAGTACACGATCAATTTGATCATGGAAGGTGTGTCGTGGCCTCCCACGACTTCTGCATCCATCCACTTTTGCATTGTATATCTGTTTAGTCATTCTTTCCACATATCCGAACCACCGGAGCATTCCTTTCCTTACCTTCACCCCGACACTCTCTTTCAGAGCAACTCTCTTTCTTACTTCGGTATTACGAACGCGGTCCGCGAGCGTCACTCCGCAGATTTTGCGCAGTGCTCGCAACTTAATAGTCATTATTTAAATAGTTAGTTCCTATTTATTTTATTAAGTACCTCTTAGGGAGTGATGTCAGGAGCCTTAAGAACAGACGAGCGGGCATGGCAAGAGCTATGAATGTCAAAGAAGCAAGTGAGGTGTGTAAGGATAAGCCTGAATGGCGCTCTGTTGTTCGTGCCTACCCCGCAAGGGAACTGGCGTGAAGTTATGTATGTATGTATAATAGTAAATAGTAGAAAGGAGCCCCCTGATGGGCAAAGGTATATGAAACGGGAAATAATATGTTATCATGTTTTATCATGCAAAAGTGGATGGATGCAGAAGTCGTGGAAGGCCACGACACACCTTCCACGATCAAATTGATCGTGTACTAGCAGAAGGTGATGTCAGGAGCCTTAAGAACAGACGAGCGTGCATGACAAGAGTTATGAATGTCAAAGAAGCAAGTGAGGTGTGTAAGGATAAGCCTAAATGGCGCTCTGTTGTTCGTGCCTATCCCGCAACGGAACTGGCGTGAAGTTATGTATGTAAATTAAAATAGCGTTTTATTTTCATATATTTATTTATTAATTGTCAGACGTTACATAATAATTATACCTACGTCCTTAAAGTTCTCCTAATATTGTTTTACAATTACAACAAACCTTATGGCTTGGTCTACCGCGGAGAGGCCCGCCCCTTGCTGGGGTGGGCCCACGCCAGCCGGGGTCGCGGAAGAAAAGCTCACGCATATCCCGTGACCCCGGCTCATGGCGTCAGGTGGCACCAAGGGGTTTTAGTGGTTATTCCGGCTTCTCTAGCCGGCGAGTCCCACACTCCCCCGCCGAAGTCTCCCCGGCGGGGGGTCCGCAAATGGATTTCCCCTTGTAAAAAAAAATGGCTTGGTCTACCGATACCAACTCTATTATCTATTCTACACTAATCACACACATCTTTTGTCAGTCGTCCTCCATTTAATCCTTATACCCGAACTATTTAAATTTTCTAGTAAAAAAAAACTAATATTACAAGATATAGAAAAGAAAATCAGTCTGAACAGGCTTAACTCCTCAAAACAGCACATTGGTAACATCGAACAATGTTGACATAAATATCAAGAGATAATTGTTTTTTCTAATAAAATAATATTATACGCCAAACATAAAGCGCCTTACTTATAATCGTTTCTTATATTTAAAGAAATTGCTCAGCAATTGATTAGTGAAAATATATACATACATAACTTCACGCCAGTTCCCTTGCGGGGTAGGCACGAACAACAGAGCGCCATTTAGGCCCGTTCTTACACACCTCACTTGCTTCTTTGACATTCATAACTCTTGTCATGCACGCTCGTCTGTTCTTAAGGCTCCTAACATCACCTTCTGCTAGTACACGATCAATTTGATCATGGAAAGTGTGTCGTGGCCTTCCACGACTTCTGCATCCATCCACCTTACGACCTTACCTTACCTTACCTTTCCTAAGATTAGTGAAAATCTTACCCATAAACTCCTTTTTAGTCGAATATTTTGGTTACAACCTACGATCGTTCAAATATCGTTTATCTGTGCTCCTCTTAGGTAAACAACAGGTAATACACGTTTATAAGTGAAAAAAAAGATATACATTGATTAGGGTCTGATTTTGATTCTCTTACTTAAGAGATGTCTAATCGCTTCTTAACGAGATTATTATAAGTAAGGCCGCTTATAACTATCACCAACAATTTTATGCATCATCATGATTATCATTCGAGCGGTAAATCATGTTTGCTTTTAAAAGCCTATACATACAGACCACGAAGCGTTTTCAGAAGATGACTTGTATTTTAAACAGCTAGTGATTAAAATCCGTCCGATTTAACTTCTATTTTTGCTTCTCTACTTGTGATATCTTTGAAACTGAAATATTGCGTTATTCTCACGAAATGCGTTCAATAATATTGATGACTTTGTATTCAAGCAACGCCCTAAGGCATACATTCATGGAAAAATTATTCTGTCTTCAAGATTTCAAATAATCTCACTGGAATAAAATACTTATACCTTATAACATGAGTTATTAAGAGTTTTATATTTATTTACGGCCTTACTTATAATAATCTCATTGAGAAACGATCTCTTAAGTAAGAGAATCAATGAATATCGTTTTTTTCACTTATAAACTTGTATTACCTGTTGTTTATTTAAGAAGAGCACAGATAAACGAAATTTGAATGACTAACGTAGGTCGTAACCAAAATATTCGACTAAAGAGGAGTTTATGGGTAAGATTTTCACTAATCAGTTACTGAGCAATTACTTTAAATTTAAGAAACGATTGTAAGTAAGGCCCATACGGCCTTATTTATAATAATCTCGTTAAGAAACGATTAGCCATCTCTTAAGTAAGTGAATCAGAATCAGACCCTAATCAATGAAAATCTTTTTTTTTTCACTTATAAACTTGTATTACCTGATGTTTGCCCAAGAGGAGCACTGATAAACGAAATTTGAATGACTAACGTAGGTCGTAACCATAATATTCGACTAAAGAGGAGTTTATGGGTAAGATTTTCACTAATCAGTTACTGAGCAATTACTTTAAATTTAAGAAACGATTATAAGTAAGACCTTTAAAAACCAGACTGATTAAAAAATAATAGTCAAGATTCACTTTTTATAAATCACTTCCTGCAATCTCAATAGAGCACTCTGTTATTACAAGCTTTATTTATAATACTAAATAATTAACACCTACAGCTCTCAGAATCCGATAATCGTTCATTAACCAGATTTCATATTTCAATGATTTTTCTTCATCTTTAATTATGTCAAAGTCAAAATAATTTATTTCTTTGAAACTTAGGCTAAGTGTCAAGTTACAGGTTTCGTCTTGACAGGCATACAATTTTTTTTGTAGTTTTGGTTACAAGCCGTTTGTAGTCCTTATAACTACATATAGACATTATGATTATATTACATACATACATGCATACATAACTTCACGCCAGTTCCCTTGCGGCGTAGGCACAAACAACAGAGCGCCATTCAGGCTTATTCTTACACACCTTACTTGCTTCTTTGACATTCATAGCTCTTGTCATGCACGCTCGTCTGTTCTTAAGGCTCGTGACATCACCTGCTGCTAGTACACGATCGATTTGATCATGGAAGGTGTGTCGTGGCCTTCCACGACTTCTGCATCCATCCACTTTTGCATTGTATATCTGTTTAGTCATTCTTTCCACATGCCCGAACCACTGGAGCATTCCTTTCCTTACCTTCACCCCGACACTCTCTTTCAGACCAACTCTCTTTCTTACTTCGGTTACGAATGCGGTCCGCGAGCGTCACTCCGCAGATTTTGCGCAGTGCTCGCATCTCGACCGCGTTTACTCTACTTTCATACTCATGATTATATTACATACATACATACATACATAACTTCACGCCAGTTCCCTCGCGGGGTAGGCACGAACAACAGAGTGCCATTTAGGCTTATTCTTACACACCTCACTTGCCTCTTTGACATTCATAACTCTTGTCATGATTATATTAATGGGTATAATATTGATTATGACGCTATTATAATTACAATAAATATTTAATATACAATTAATACGTCTCTTTCAGTTATATATTATTCATAAAACAATTAAATTAAGATACATACATACATACATACATAACTTCACGCCAGTTCCCTTGCGGGGTAGGCACGAACAACAGAGCGCCATTTAGGCCCATTTTTACACACCTCACTTGCTTCTTTGATATTCATAACTCTTGTCATGCACACTCGTCTGTTCTTAAGGCTCCTGACAGATTAAGATAATGTCATAAATAATTTTATATAATCTAATCAATTGCTTATATTACTTTCTTATTATCCATCTGTTTAAAATTAAAATATTCATCAATCGTATCAAATCGTATTTAATTATCTTTTAAGCTTTTCAATTACCATGTCAATAGAATCTATATATATAAAAGAAAGTCGTGTTAGTTACACTATTTATAACTCGAGAACGGCTGTACCGACTTGGCTGAAAATCGGTGGGGAGGTAGCTTAGAACCAGGAGACGGACATAGGATGTTTATCCCGTTGGAGACTGTAGGTGGCGCTGATATCGGGTTCTAGAATCCTCCTAATCACCTGGACCGATTTTGGTAATTTCGTTTTTGTGTGGGTTCCCGGATGGTTTAGATTCGCAATTAGAACCGGTAGGTGGCGCTGAGATCGGGTTCTAGAATCCTCCTAATCATCTGGAGCGATTTTGGTGATTTTGTTTTCGTGTGTTTGAGTGGGTCCCCGGATGGTTTAAATCCACAATTAGAAGCGGTAGGTGGCGCTGGGATCGGGTCCTAGATTTTTATTTTTTCAGAGCAAGACTCACTGCATAATGCCTTATAGTATTGTTTCTGTTTTGTTATTGCAACCAATATTGGATGCCTCCTCCATTGTCTCTGGCAATGTGATACCAAGTGTCTCTGGCAGCAGCAGGATCAGGAAACCGGAAATAAACGCCAGACCACCGAATATGATGAAAGGCAATCCGTCAAATGTTGCTGCGCCCTGGTGAAATTACATAAAACAATCCAGATTTAACACAAATTAAGCATTTTAGACACTACAAGGGCTGCGAAACGCTAAGTCAGCTTTCCGGTTTTATTATAATTTATTTTATCCGTGCAGGAACGGAGAAAGAATACAATTACCTGCGGCCGGGCGGCCTGTCGTAAGAGGCGACTAAACAACCCACAGCCAAGTGGTAGGGCATTTGCCCGACTGGATGGCTGCCACCCCTGGTCTAAAGTATGTCACCATAACAACTTTGAGTTGCGTTCCGGCATTAGTGACCAGGTTCCAGTCTCCCTTAAGAGAGCAGCAGCGCATTTGTAGCAACTTTGCTGTTGCAAATGTCTATAGGCGATGGTAACCGCTTTCCATCAAGTGTGCCGTCTGCCTGTCTGCTGATCTCCTGCAATAAAAAAATAAGTAAAAGAAACTTAACATTTCTATTATTTAATATACAGTACAAGCGATTATAGACTGTGTAACAAATCGCTGCCAGATGGGAGCGTGCCCAAAAGGCTGGCTGCATTGCCCAGTTTCTTGCAAATCTCTTTGAAGAAACACTTTGCCGACGGACCCCACGGACCTAATGTTTCAACTCCAAACGGCACAAATATGTAACCCCTTCCTAAGGTTCCATATTTGCGCCGTTTGAGAGCTTCAGCTTTTGAAGCAGCGTTGCCAGCCTCTAACTCAGTCATTGGAAGATGCGACGGGGCCAGAGTGTCTACACATGTCGCGTCCCAAACAAGCGGCCGTCCCATCTTCCAAGGAATAAGTGACATACCATCCAGCCTCTTGCCATCGTCGCGTACCAAGCCATTCGGTTCTAATACGGCCGGTATGCCGACGCTGACAAGAGCAAATAAAAGAAATATCCAATATGCTTACAATGTGAAACATATTTGACTATGGCACAGAAACCTCGTGGGTTTATTTGTGGCGAAGGGAGTAGTGTACACAATATTGTTATATCAAAAATAGGAGGAGGAGCCTGATGTCAGGAGCCTTAAGAACAGACGAGCGTGCATGACAAGAACTATGAATGTCAAAGAGGCAAGTGAGGTGTGTAAGAATAAGCCTGAATGGCGCTCTGTTGGTCGTGCCTACCCCGCAAGGGAACTGGCGGTGAAGTTATGTATGTATGTGAAACTTTTCAAATACTCACAATAGCCGGCGTTAGAGGTGCAATGATGTTACCAAACCTGCCCAACATGGATGAAAAGGCAAATAATCTATGCCGGTATGGTGTTGGGTATAATTCTGCTGTGTACACATATATCGAACTGAATACTCCAGCTATACATATGGTTCCGATAAGGTACACAGTTAAGCCTAAAGCGTAGAGGTCTGGAACAAATAAAAAGGAATAACATCTGAATGATTCCAGAAAAGAATTCTTTAAAGCCTCAAAGGCATACAATTGCAACGTCTGCGACATCGTAGTGATTTATTTCCTTGGTGCTGCAATCTACATTCTTAACGCCGCTTCATAAATGTAAGGCATTAAGAGAATAGTCATTAACAGATAATAAGAGTTACGTTGATGGAGTTGATAAGTTAGGCCACCATGGCTTGGATGCGCGAAAAGTGCTGGCAAAATGTCGCTGGTTGATCTTCAAAAAGTGTTCTCTAGTGGAACTTATTTTGAATAAAAAAAAACTTGAATTTGATAGTTAGGTTATGAAGCGAATGCAACAACTTACCACTTGGAATGAATGCAAAAGCAATCATACAAATAGAGCATATCCAGAAACCACCAGCAAGCACTGGTCGCCGTCCAATTTTTCCCAATAGGATCATAGCAGCCCAATAGCCAGGAATTTCAGCTGCAGCAACAATCATGTAGTTGACGTATTGATTTCCACCCAAAATATTGACAGAGTTAATATTGAGACCGTAGTAGATCATAGTACACGCAATCCACCAGATAGGCGAAGTGGCACATCTCAATAAGATTTTTTTATGTTTAAATACTTCGACAACAACCCATGGCTCATTCTCTCCGGCTTGTTCTGATTTAGCTTTTCTTTTGATATCTTCTTCGGCGGTTTTTTTTAAGGCTTCCAAAGAACTATCCGATAGTTGAGTGCCGTTCACTTGTGCCATTCTCCTAAGCATGGCTGCTGACTCTTCGAATTTGCCTTTGCTTAGATACCAGCGCACTGATTCAGGGCTTATCCAATAATAAGCTACAAGAACTACTTGTGGGAGGAATACGGCGAGGGTATGAGCGGGATAAGCCTTTGTCGGCGTACCTCACTGCAACGCAGAGGTTCCGGGTTCGATTCCTGGTATAGTAAATTTCGGAAACGTATTTTCTCCGTTATTTACTATGGTCTGGGTGTCTGGGGTCGGCGCCAGAGTAATCCGTTGTATATTACACATAACACAAGCGTTGATCTGATTTCATTAATCTCTTCGTACATCCACATTTGTTATCGGGTAACTTTAACCTGGCCATTTTTCAAGACATCTACGACTATCGTAATAAGTATGCCACGGTAGACCGGAACCAACTTTTCCACCCATACTGTTGTCATATGCCTGTTTTTTAATCTCCTTTCACCTATTCTCTCTACAAATCCAAATTACCTTAACATTTATTTATCTTGTTACTAGATCTTCTTTCAATCTATAACATTCCCTAGTTGCCTAGAAGGGTTGCATTAAGCAATAAGCCTGCCCATTGTATCCACTACTACCTTCCAATTTTAGGACTCGAAAATGTGCTACTGTTTTTATGTTGGTGTACAATAAACAGTATTGTTGTTGTTGTTCCCTTATCACTCGGAATAAATAAAAGCAACAATTTATTTTGGACAATCTAATCACTATTACGATAAGTATTTGCGTAGACTTCATTAATAATATCAACACATACATAAAGATACAAAACGTCAGAAATAAATATTTATAGTACTTACTCAAGATATAAGCACAGGAGTGGCAGCTAGCACTGAAAACAGCCTCAAAGAATTGCAAAATGGTGAATCCAATATAGGAATTGACCCAATATCTGACAGTTCCTAGCCACAGCATGTTAAAGGCGTCCACCAGCATAGCCGTCTTTCTGCCCCAGCGATCAGACATGAATCCAGCGAGAGGGAAGGCTGGCAACGTGCCTATGGTGCGTATGGTGCCGATGAGGGTACGACGCCACTCATCACAGGCCAAGTCAAACTGTCCAATTAATAAATATCATATACGTTATGTCTCAATGTTTAACGTTTACAATTAATAACAATGTAACATCACAAATGACGCGTTAAACTCATCTATACATCTGTCTGAAATGGTCACTAATATTAACATAATCCCAGATTTATCGAGAACTCAATTCGATTCATTGACTCGTCAGATGATCAGCAGGCTAGTGCCTACCTCAGACAACGGATCAGTATGGCGATCCAGCGAGGAAGCGTAACCAGCCTTCTGGGCACCTTACCCATAGAAGAATCCTGCGCGCCTAAATACTATTTATCTTATTTTTAAAATTCCACAAGATGTTTATTGTGTTAGTTAATACGCTATTTGACCCGTTTATGTTATGGCGTGATAAGTTGCTGGTCTCGTCCAAAATCTAACCTTCACCTCTTTTTAAGATAACGAAGTCTCAGTTGACTGAACTCCTATTAAGTGTCTTTCGTAATCTATATAAATAAAAATAATCGTAGAAATTTATAAACGCGCATAACTTGAGAACGACTTTATCGATTTTGATTATTAACTAATAAAATTAATTAAATAATTATATTACATCATATAAATTCAAGCAGGATACTTGTATACATGCATGCCGAAACGCGAAACTTGGAGAACTGTACTTTATCAAATTTAACACTTTTGTATATTGGGTATATACAAAGGTGATAAATTTTCGGAATTAAATAAATGGAATTGAATTGAATTTTTGTGTGTGTTTGAGTGGGTCCGCGGATTATTTAGATTGGAACCGGTAGGTGGCGCTGGGATCAGGTCCAAGATTTTTATTTTTTCAGGGCAGGACAACATCTGCCAGGACCACTAGTCTATTATTATACAAGTTAGTAGATGCTTAACTTACCTCATAAACTACAGTATTAGTCTTTTCAAAGACATACTCTTCGCATTCCATGATACTGTTCCTATCAAAGAGGCTGACGGGACATATGCCATCATCATTGTTTCCTCCAGTAGCGTTTGCGAACCGTTGGCAGTTGTCGAAGGAATCGCCACTATCTCCAGGAACTGCGTTCAAGATCCAAGACGGAGCATACTCAGCGGTTAAAGCGTCAGATTCGCATTCCGGAATTAGGCATCTAATAAGGAAGAAAATTACTATAAACTTAATAATCTTCTAACATATTATTACAAGATTCACTTCTGTGTTTCAATTTGAATGAAAAAACCAAAGTGATTCATTTATAAACATAAAATCAAGAACGTTACTTAATGTCTTATCATTTGCATACAATTTCTGTGCTTTTGAAACAGATTAATTCAATTTCGTTGATCTAACTGATATCAACTTCAGTGTTGTTTCTCCCTTAAGAGAGCAGCAGCGCATTTGTAGCACCAAATGGGCCGTCTGCCTGTCTGCTGAACTCTTGCAATAAAAGACTATCTCTCCAATTTTATTTATCCTGAAGATATTCAAGCCTCTTGGAAATATGAATTAGGATCTTCTAGCTTTTTTAGACTACTGGTTTATGTTTTAGACTTCAGATCCATTAAGATTAGACACACTTTTACAGGAACAGCTTTTACTGCTAGCTATGTGGGAATCAAACAATTATCTAGGCTTGTTGTCTCCTCCAGTAAAACTCCAGTTCGACAAAAAAGGAGTTGATTCTTCTAAAATTATCTTACCTGGTATTAAGTCTTCCAGTCGTAAAGATATACTCGCCAAATGTCCAGCTCACGAATATAGTGACTATCGCGCAAAGCACTGCCGTTCCTATCTGATACCTTCCAAATTGACCCACCTCTTCCTTCAATATAGTATCCAGATCAATTTTAGGCTTCTCCTTCAGATCTTCCATCTTCGCTGTTGCCTCAGTTGTTTCGACAGAACGATGCGCAAACAAATGTTGCTTAGAATAAATGTTGTTTCTTTTAATAATTTGGAGTGGGATAAGATTGCAGATGGAATTTACAAGGGCTTTATTGTTAATGCCGCGATCATAAATGTTCACAACGCCAATTATATTATTAAAAAGTGGGTATTTAACAATTCTTATTTTATTAGTGCAATCATTGAGTTCTGTACAGAATTAATCATTTTCATTAAACATGTCGTCCTTTGTGATTGAGCCGGCTAAGCCTTTGCCGGCCTATCTCACTGCAACGCAGAGGCTCCGGGTGTGATACATAGCATTTTAAATTTCGGAAACTAATACTCTGTTATTTACTATGGTCTGGGTGTCTGGGATCGGCCCCATAGTTAATCCGTTGTATATCACCAATAATACAAGCATAACTTGCTTAATTTGAGGATAGACAATATGTGTACTTATCTGTCGGCTAACAAAATCCTTTTTGGTGTATCTTATACTAATATATAAAGCTGAAGAGTTTATTTGTTTGTTTGAACGCGCTAATCTCAGGAACTACTGGTTCGATTTAAAAAATTCTTTCAGTGTTAGATAGCCCACTTATCTAGGAAGGCTATAGACTATATATCATCACGCTAAGACAAATAGGAGCGGAGCAACAATGTTTCAAAATCAGTAGATTTTTTTAACTATTCCACGCTGATGAAGTCGCGGGCAGAAGCTAATTTGTTATAAACTATTACAATAAAATAAATTAAACTTATTTAATTGTTAAGAGTATAAGTAGAATATTAAGCTTCGGCCACCATTTTGGTGCCAAAGATGCCTAAAGGCTGGCTGCGTTATCTTGCTGGATCACCATACTTATTTGTTGTCTGAGGTAGGCATTAGCTAAAATCAGCTAAACAATCACCTAAGGAGTCGCTTTCGAGATTACTCCTTTATAAGAATTGAATTAAAGATATTAATAGATTAACAGGTATAAAATTGCACATACATACATAACTTCACGCCAGTTCCCTTGCGGAGTAGCCACGAACAACAGAGCGCCATTCAGGCTTATTCTTACACACCTCACTCGCTTCTTTGACATTCATAACTCTTGTCATGCACGCTCGTCTGTTCTTAAGGCTCCTGACATCACCTTCTGCTAGTACACGATCAATTTGATCATGGAAGGTGTGTCGTGGCCTTCCACGACTTCTGCATCCATCCACTTTAGCATTGTATATCTGTTTAGTCATTCTTTCATCATGCATCATGTGTTTCCCTATAGTCTTATTCTTATAATAATCCAGTTATTATCAATAAGGAATGCTATTTTATATAATCAGACATTTATCAGATTTTATAACTGTTATCTATATCACTTCTGACATGCGCTCACTATAAATTTATTTTCGACTAGCTGATGCCAGCGATTTCGTCCGCGTGGTGCGGTTTTTTAACTATCCCACGGGAACTCTTTAATTTTTCGGTATCAAAAGTATCCTATATGTTGACCAGGGGTATAAGTTACCACTATACCAAATTTCATTCAAATCGGTCCAGTCGTTTCGGAGATTAGCCGGTACAAACATAGTAACAAAAAATTTGAAAAAAAATCTAAATTAGTTCTAATAGGTTGGGGAAAAAGTGTTTTCGCATATAATATGTATGAACTTGTAATAAGATCTCTTTAGTTATACCATTTGTATCTGGCTGGTTTTGGTATCATTAAAAAGTTTTAATTTTAAAGAAGACAATTCCAAATTCAAATTAGGAAAATGTGTGATTTTCATTTGTTTTTCTTATTGTTAAAATGAGTGAATCTAATGAAGAAATTCAATACATTTTAAAATTTTACTACAAAAAAGGCAAAAATGGAACACAAGCCGCGAAAAAAATTTGTGATTTTTATGGACCTAATGCAGTATCTGTGAGAGTAGCGCAAATTTGGTTTAAGCGTTTTCAATCCGGAAATTTTGATATCAAAGATGCACGTCGCTCTGGTCGCCCTGTTACGAAGATCGGCATATTAGTAGTTAAGATGTAGCTGAAGAACTGGGAATTGACCACAAAAAGGTTTTGGCGCATTTGAAAAAAGCTGGGTACACAATAAAGCTCGATATTTCAGTGACTCATGAGCTCATTGAAAGAAACCTAATGAACCGTGTACTTATTTGTGATTCTTTATTACGACGTAATGAAACCGAACCATTTTTGAAGAAGTTGATAACTGGTGATGAAAAGTGGATCACGTATGACAAGAACGTGCGAAAAAGATCGTGGTCAAAGGCCGGTCAGGCTTCACAGACTGTGGCGAAACCCGGGTTAACTCGCAACAAGGTGATGCTGTATGGTGGGATTAGAATGGCTTTATTCATTATGAGCTGTTACCGCCAGGCAGGACCATCGATTCTGAACTGTACTGCGAACAACTAATGAGATTAAAGCAAAAAGTTGAGAGAAAGCGGCCAGAATTAATCAACAGAAGGGGTGTGGTTTTTCACCATAATAACGCTAGACCTCACTCATCTTTAGCCACTCAGCACAAATTACGAGAGTTTGGCTGGGAAGTGTCAATGCATCCGCCGTATAGTCCTGACATTGCACCTTCAGATTTTAACCTGTTTCGGTCTCTGCAGAATTCCTTAAGCAGTGTCAGGTTAACATCACGAGAGGACTGCCAAAACTACTTATCGCAGTTTTTTTTATCAGAAGCCCCAAAATTTTTATAGCAATGGGATCACGTCCCTACCTACAAGATGGCAAAAAGTTATCCAACAAAATAGCACTACATACTTAAGTCAAATGTAAAAAAACTTTATAAAAAAATCTTTTGAATTTTATATAAAATGCGAAGAAACTTTTTCCCCAACCTAATATTTCACTTCTTACATACCCCTGACTCGGTTTTTAGCATTTTTTTTCATTGTACAGAAATTCGACCTTTACAATTTTATCATATGTATAGATTAACGACGTTAATAGCTTTTTAAATGATATAACCTGGTGTACAGTATATTTGTGTTGTGTTGTTATTATTTTGTATCTGTGCACAAACAAGGACTTTAAAGGAAAACCTGTTTTTATAATGAGATTATTGACTACGTTCCCTACATCAAGGGGGTCACAGACAGAATTGGTCAGATCCTCAGGCGAGCTTCAATCAAAACATATTTCAAGCCGCAGAAAAAGATCAACCAATTTCTGAGACCTGTGAAATGCAATATCCTACTCCAGGATGCAGGAGTTTACAAGATTGATTGTGAGTGTGGATTGTCATACATTGGGCAAACAAAGAGGAGCATAAAAACACGGGTAAAAGAACACATTGCTGACATGAAACACGCAAGGTCTACGAAGTCTGCGATTCTTGCGCCGCTTCTTCTCTTCAAGCCATAACATGTTGCGAAGCGGTAGTAAATTAGATTAGGCTCCCATAGAGTAAATAATAACCATAAACAAAATTAAAAATAAAATTAAATAATTAAAATTAATAAGTTGGCGGTAGGCTAAATAAAACTTTAACAATACTCGTTGACACTTGACATCTTTGTCTTCCGTGATCACGGCCACTGAAAAGTGGCCGAAACGTCGGAAAAACCAAAAAATCAAATAAAATTACGGCGCTTAAAACCGTTAAAACGTAGTTTTATTATGTATACAAATCGCGAAAACTTAAGAAAATATTAGTAATTATGTGTTTTGTGAGAAATTTGAACTGTATAGTCAAATGTAGCCTTTTGAGTTGTCACAAGAACTCCGTTGAATGACACTAGCTGATAACCTACAGTTCAGCTATGCTACACATAGGCTTAAGAAAATGAAGAAACTAGCTGCCAAGCCATAAACCTAAACAACAAATCGACCCACCTCTTGACATGGGTCGTGAGCGCTGTGTGATGAAAAATGATGACATCATTAGTGACGTTATCGCCACGACTATAACGACCGTGGTCGTCATGTGGAACGGCAGACGGAGCATTTCGAGCGTTGTGAGCTTCTAACGGAACGCGTCCATTGTAATAAGGCATTATCACAAGTTATAGTATGTCTCTTATATTAGGGAACATCCCCCCACTCCTCGGTGACTACCCGTATAGTATATATACTTGTTATAACAAGACCCCCCCTGCCATTTAGTGTTTACATAGTAATTCATAAGTATGGTTTTAAATTATTTTTAACCCCCGGTGCAAAAAAAGGGATGTTATAGGTTTGACCGCTGTATGTTTTGCCAGGTGGTAGGGCATTTGCCCGACTGGATGGCTACCACCCCTGGTCTAAAGTATGTCGCCATAACAATCTTGAGTTTTGTTACGGCATTAGTGGCCAGGTTCCAGTTTCCCTTAAGAGATCAGCAGCGCATTTGTAGCAACTTTGCTGTTATAAATGTCCATAGGCGATGCTAAACGCTTTCCATCAAGTGGGCCGTCTGCCTGTCTGCTGATCTCCTGCAATAAAACAATTTTAAAAAATGTTTACGTGTCTGTCTGTGGCACTGTAGCTCTTTAACGGGTGAATCGATTTGGATGTGTTTTATTTATTTGAACGTACGTTTTCTTAGATATGTTTTATCAAAATCGGTTGAGCAATTTCAAGGTCATCAGCTCTTTTGTTAGCTGCGGTAGGGATCTTGACGCATAATGAGTGTATTACTTTATTTTCAATCATATGTGTGATCTAAAATTTGAAAGACCCCTATATAACTATGCAAGATTATGGAAATCTTCGTCTGATGCTGCACACTAGTACAGTCTGGATTTTTTTTTATTGCAGGAGTACAGCAGACAGGCAGACGGCCCACTTGATGGAAAGCGGTTACCATCGCCTATGGACATTTGCAACACCAAAGGTGCTACAAATGCGCTGCTGCTCATGAAAGCAGCAATCAAATACTGATCACAACGAATCCAAACACGACATATCTATCTGTGCAGGAACGGAGAAATAATACAATTTCCTGCGGCCGGGCGGGCGGCCTGTCGTAAGAGGCGACTTAACAACCCACAGCCAGGTGGTAGGGCATTGGCCCGACTGGATGGCTACCACCCGTGGTTTAAAGTATGTCGCCATAACAACCTTGAGTTGTGTTCCGACATTAGTGACCAGGTTCCAGTCTCCCTTAAGAGAGCAGCGCATTTGTAGCAACTTTGGTGTTGCAAATGTCCATAGGCGATGGTAACCGCTTCCCATCAAGTGGGCCGTTTGCCTGTCTGCTGATCTCCTGCAATAAAAAAAAATCCTTACATGCTTGGCAAGATAAAATAAAGGCTCGTTTGAATAAAACAGATGGTCTTCAAATAAACACTTTAATCTTCTTTAAACTAATACACCTTAAAAACAACTGCGTCTGACACGCAACCGACCACCCTCCTCGGCTTTCGACTCACGACTCCCAGCTCGCCGTTCATTCAAATTCAATCAAATCTTTATCATTCACCTCATTCAATCTACTCTTGAGTTCCGTTACACATCAAACCATTCTTAACAATTATATACAATAGACTAAATAGACATAAGAAGCTTGCGATAGCGGAAGTAAGAGAGTAAAAATAAGAAAGTAGTGCCTATAATAGAAGATATAATGTAGAAATAAGAAATCTGTATAAAAGTAAAGTTTAGAAATACATACATACATACATACATACATACATACATAACTTCACGCCAGTTCCCTTGCGGGGTAGGCACGAACAACAGAGTGCCATTCAGGCTTATTCTTACACACCTCACTTGCCTCTTTGACATTCATAACTCTTGTCATGCAAGCTCGTCTGTTAAGAAGTTTAGAAATAGTATTGTATAACTTTTAAATACTTGTCAAAATTAACCCTGTACCAATTTAGATATAATAATAATAATAGTAATAGCAAAACTTTGTAAAAATATTTTTGGAAAAATTAAGAAATAAAGAGATACGAAACGGAAAAATAGAGACAACCCATAAAAGAACAGATCAAAAGAGTGAGATCAAAATATCAAGAATTAGACTAAAAGAAAAGAAAATTATAATAAAATACATACATACATGTACAAAACCCCCAAAAGTTATAAGCCCGAGCAATCTCGTTCGCTCGGAGAGAGATTAAAAAAAACCATTCTTAACATTCCTACATACATATTATGTTTATATCTATTTATATTATCTGAAATACATAATATAGGTTTGTCTAATATACTACTTACAATTACTTAACATCTAGTTTAAAATTGTAAAAGTTGTATAAATAAATCTGCAATAGAATAAAATAAACATAATGCCCAAAAAGAGCCAGTCCACACAACATTCATACTTTAATGTAGGTAAATAATTAAGGACAACTCGTCTGCTAGATCTTGGATTCCGGGTTGCCCAAAGCCTCGGCCTCGGCGAGGGTGTCAGGCATCTTGGTGCCCAGGGTCTCAGGCTGCGTGAGCACCAGCACACCAGAGATAAAGCCCATCGCGCCGAACATCATCGACGGTAGACCAGGCCAATATTGCACCTGAAGAATTAATCAATCAGAACTTTAACACCTCTACAGTGGAACAATTACAAGCCAATAGATGGCGCTGTGCAATAATTGAAGTCACAAATGATTCCCAACGCGTATAAAAATATATACAAATTTTGCAACAAAAATAATAATAGATGCGCTTAGGTCTGCGAGGCACAACAATAGTTACAATCATATGTAACATACTATATATAAAATAGATGAGCCTCGCAAACATAATATAATATCTAGGGATGCAACATCGCTCATAAAAAACATCGATGTTAGGATATCGTGTTTTGAAAAGTGAAATATCGATGTTAAAAATATCGACATTTATGAACGATATATCGATGTTTTTTATCACCATTTACATACGATTTGACGCTTGTTCCTGCGATGCAAATGAAACATCGTTTTTTTTAACATCGATATATCGCCCAAACCACCTTAGCATACCTTTCTAAATTCTTACTAACATCATCCTTTTATGCCGCTGTTACTCCATCTTTCAAATAAATACTACATCCACTTATCAATGCTCTCATCCTACTAAATACTATGTTTATTCTATCTATATGTCTTTCCCTTACCCACATTCACTACCGTACTTACTATTCAACAGCGTGAGCATACACTAACACATCCCTATCACCATTTAAAATAAATGTACATCTAAGAAAACTGGTTATTTTAATAGAAATAGGTATAATAATCAACTTTCATATTATAAATTATTACTGGCAATAAGAAAAAAATATGAAAAATAAAGCGCAAGATGGCGCGTTATGTCTATGTACGATAAAACATCGTTCTCGAACAACGATGTATCGTCGATGTTTTGATTTCAACATCGATGTTAAAACATCGATTTTTATGATCGATACATCGATGTTTGGAAACATCGATGTTTTGTTTGCATCCCTAATAATATCAAAACATCCACCTCTTCAGGCGATAGATGGCACTTCAATCTAAATTATATTCCTATAAATATCACTAGATGGCATAATATTTTCTTAAGTTTTCGCGACTTGTATACATAATAAAACTACGTTTTAATTTTGCTTTTTCCGACGATGAAGAGAATCGTTGCATACCTAGAATGATGCGTGAGGCTATTGAAATAAAAAAACACCCAAATTTCAATAGAAAAGATGGTTGGCAAGTACCAACTGTTTGGGATCCAATCATCAAAACTATTAAGACCCAAACCCAGCAAAAACCAGCTGCCAGACCTTAAGACACTGTGAGCTCTTTCTGCGTACAACGGAACACAAACCAACTTGACTGATAATTACTTTTATTTTTCCTTCCACCCATTTTAATATTATATAAAATTATTAGAGCTAAGCATGTTTGCTGAAGAGTTTCTTGCGCCGCTTCTTCTCTTCAAGCCATAACATGTTGCGAAGCGGTAGTGAATTAGATTAGGCTCCCATAGAGTAAATGATAACCATAAACAACATTAAAAAATTAAAATGAACAAGTTGGCGATAAGCTAAATAAAACTTTAAAATACTCGTTGACACTTGACATCTTTGTCTTCCGTGATCACGGGCACTGAAAAGTGGTCGAAACGTCGGAAAAACCAAAATCAAATAAAATTACCGCGCTTAAAACCGTTAAAACGTAGTTTTATTATCACTAGATGGCGTTTCGATCTAAAATAAAACTCTTGATAATTTTAACCAACAGTAAAAAATATGTGATTGCTTCACCAAATATGACCGTCATTTGTAGGTTCGTGGTAAATTTGATTAGGCTCCCATAGAGTAAATAATAACCATAAACAAAATTAAAAAATTAAAATGAACAAGTTGGCGATAAGCTAAATAAAACTTTAACAATACTCAATGGCACTTAACATCTTTGTCTTCCGTGATCACGGCTACTCAAAAGTGGCCGAAACATCGGAATAATAAAAATCAAATAAATTACCGCGCTTAAAACTTAAGCAAATATAACGCATTATTCTCAAAATGTATAAAAAATATAGAAACAGATTTTACTCACAAGTACGGGAGTCAGAGGTGCAGTTATTGAACCAATTCGACCAATCATAGACGAAAATCCAAGTAAGCTGTGCCTGTACTCCGTTGGGTATAGCTCTGATGTGTATAGGTATAATGCAGAAAACACTATCGATATGCCATACTTGCCAAGTAAGAAAAGAAGCATGCGTAGTGTTAAGAAATCTGTCAAAAAAAACAAAAGTGAAAATTTTAACACAACCGAGAAGACCAAGAAGAAGAAGTGCATCATTATTTTCGATTATATTTAATCTGAGCCAGATTTACCACGACACACCTTCCATGATCAAATTGATCGTGTACTAGCAGAAGGTGATGTCAGGAGCCTTAAGAACAGACGAGCTTGCATGACAAGAGTTATGAATGTCAAAGAGGCAAGTGAGGTGTGTAAGAATAAGCCTCAATGGCACTCTGTTGTTCGTGCCTACCCCGCAAGGGAACTGGCGTGAAGTTTTTTTTTTATTTTTTTATTGCTGGAGTTCAGCAGACAGGCAGATGGCCCACTTGATGGATAGCGGTTACCATCGCCTATGTACATTTGCAACACCAAAGGTGCTACAAATGCGCTGCTGCTCACTTAAGGGAGACTGGAACCTGGTCACTGATGCCGGAACACAACTCAAGGTTGTTATGGCGACATACTTTAGAGCAGGGGTGGTAGCCATCCAGTCGGGCAAATGCCCTACCACCTGGCTGTGAGTTGTTTTGTCGCCTCTTACGACAGGCCGCCCGGCCGCAGGAAATTGTATTCTTTCTCCGTTCCTGCACGGATGATATGATAGTTATGTATGTATGTATGTATGAGCCAGATTTAGTCACGTCCGAAGGCAAGCTTTCCTTATTTCATAAAATATCCTTATAATTACAAAGATTTTATGTTGAATATTGAAATATAATAGCATTTGTGAATATGTAAACAGATAATTTTATATGAATTGATATTCCAATTGTTAAATTTAAAACTATCAGATGTACCTGATTTCTGAATGTATTTAAAAATTTAATTAGGTATAGTAGCTATTAAAATTCAGACAATTAAAAGCTATGAAAGTCTTAACGTTATTGGCCAAATAAATGCATAAATCGCATTACAGTTAGGACTAAAAAAGTCTTAACAAGTATTTTATCTTAGAATTGATGTATTCATAAAATTCATTAGGTAAAACTTACCTTTTGAAATAAAAGCAAACGCAACGTTACACGCAGCGCTGAAAAAGAATCCAATGGCTATAGTAGGTTTCCTGCCAATCCTGTCCAAGACAAGTATATTGGTGAAAATTCCAGGTATCTCAATGGCCACGGCGAGGATGAAGTTCAAGTATATTGTATTGGAGAGGCTGGTAGAGTTTATGGACAGTCCATAGTAAACGAAGGTTGTGGTGATCCACCAAATCGGAGTCGTGCAAATTCTGCGCAGGAGGACAGGCGACTTGAAGATGCTCCTGATCAAGCCAGATTTTTTATTAGTCTGCTGAGAGATAAGATAATTACAATAACCGCGAAATTTAAAAAAAATATGTAATTAATAGAAATAATTCCAATTGAACAAATATTTGATTTAGATAAAGATGATGCTCAGATTAATTAAGCTAAGTTTTTATAATTGCCAATTTTTATAATTTAAGCTGTTCTAATTAATAAATGTGGTAAAAATAAGAATTAAAATAGTTAATTATATTTAACTAACGAAGTACTTTACCATTTTATTATTTGGTGATGGATTTATTAGCGCTTGTAGAGACTTCTCGCTAAGTTTTGTCTTGTTAACCGTCGCAACTTTCTGTAGGATTTTCTTGGCATCTTCATATTTTTCCTTCGAGAGCAACCATCTAACACTCTCTGATAAAATCCAATAATATATTATGATCAGGAAACATGGGATATGCAATGCCATGGTCATATAGCGCCAGTGTTGAATTAGCCCAGCCACGATGCCCAGTACGACTAATCCAAGAGAAAACATTGAAGACATAACTGCGGCGGTTAATACTCGATACTTTGGTCCAACTAACTCAGCACCTGCAATAAAAGTAGATTACAAATTAGTACACATTTTTTTCAATTTGGAAGAATAATTCAAATTAGTACTTGCAATTCTCTGATCGGAGTTAGCTAGACGTGTTGCTGGGGAGTTTCTTGCCGCTTCTTTTCCTTAAACAGCGATAATATGTCGCGAAGCGGTGTATATAGAACAGGAAATAAAATGTTAACTTATAGTATGCATGATTTTCAAAAAATGTTTTCCAGTGGAACTTGTTTTGAACAAATCCTTTTAAATTTGCATTTGATTTGTCTTTTCCTTATACAGCACAATGAAAATGATTAAACGCGTTTTATTTATTCATTTCAACACTATTGTGACTTTGCACTGATTTTGTAGATATACTCGTAGCTACAAGACAGGACATTTCTGGAAGATAACTTTATCTGATAAAAAAAAAACTCGATTACAGACATTTTCATACGCACAAGGGTATTGCGGTGTATTGCAAATAGTGTTTAAGCAAATTTTATTGGGCGTGCATCCTCACTTCCTGGAGCGGTTTCACTTCTGTATGCAACAGTTTTCAAGAACGTTTCTCTTGGGCAACGCGGGGATTTGGTAGGAGCTCCCAGCTGACGTTTTTCCATAGTGCTACAGTATGAGGTTTATAAAACAGGTGTTATAAAATTCTTATTGTGCTATTGCAAATGTCTATAGGCAGTGTTAACCACTTTCCATCGGATGGCCTATTAGCCTGTCTGCTGTTCTCCAGTAATAAATAAAAACCCATAATACCGTAGACAAATATTTTTGATTTTTGTAATACTTGTGATATGATACTTGTCTTAAAAGTACTTACCAAAAACATAAGCGGAACTAAAGACTCCGCCACCAAGCGTGGTCTGAAGTAATTGTAAAACGAGGTACATGGGGTAGTTGATAGAAAAGGCCCTAACCAAGCCAAAGACGGCGAGGTTAAAGGTACTGATTATGAGGGCCACGCGTCTGCCGAATCTGTAGAAACAACAATTTTTAAATTAGAAGTTTCGCTTATAAAACTTAATTTGAAAACTATTCAAACAAATTGATTTGATTTTCTGGGAATTGTTTACGTTTGTATGTCAAATCGTTTATTTTCGGACACTACTCGTTCTAGACAGATGAAATTTAGAAGGAGATACATTGTTACGCCTTACATACATATTATTACGCATTTTCCCATGGAGGTAGGTAGAGGCGATGGATATCCGCTTGCGACGACAAGCCAAGCCTGACAAACATCTTTCGCTTCATTTACTTTAATTAATCTCTGCATCTATGAATGTGTATTTGAGATGTTTTATACTTGACGTTTCTTTATTTCTTCTTCGGCTGATTTGATCGTGGTTATTCCTTGCGGTCTACCGGCACCAAATCTACTATTCATAATGCTATCAAGCACTTGTTTAGTGATTCTACTTACATCACTATATGCTTTACTACTGGTGAATTGACAGAAACTCCACTGAAGTGATATCCATTTGCTCCAGTTCTTTTATCTTACCCATACTACTTTCTAAGGCCAGCTTTAATAAGTCATTAAAAATATTATTATTCACCTGTCGGATATATAACCAGTGATGGGTAGAACGAGTAAACTGCCCACGCTACTTAAAGTACCAGCTAACACACGAAGCCATTCCCGGCATCCCAAGTCGAACTGAAAGAAATAATGGCTTCAAGTAGTTTAAACAATGGCTGCAATGAAATCCGCGTTCGTAATACCGAAGTAAGAAAGAGAGTTGGTCAGAAAGAGAGTGTCGGGGTGAAGGTAAGGAAAGGAATGCTCCGGTGGTTCGGGCATGTGGAAAGAATGCATGATGAAAGAATGAATAAACAGATATACAATGCAAAAGTCGATGGATGCAGAAGTCGTGGAAGGCCACGACACACCTTCCATGATCAAATTGATCGTGTACTAGCAGAAGGTGATGTCAGGAGCCTTAAGAACAGACGAGCGTGCATGACAAGAGTTATGAATGTCAAAGAAGCAAGTGAGGTATGTAAGAATAAGCCTAAATGGCACTCTGTTGTTCGTGCCTACCCCGCAAGGGAACTGGCGTGAAGTTATGTATGTATGTATGTATGTATGCAATGAAATCTTCTTATGGATATAAAGTCCCAGTTTTGAGGGGAAACGGTACATCTGCCACGCGTCTGAAATCGGGGGTTAACATATCGGTTATCTAAAGGTGAAGAGTGTCATCAGATCACTGTTTTCCTTCAACATCAGCACGTGGTAATTGTAAACAACTATAAGGAATATTTGGTCAGAAACTACGTAAGTTACGCATGCTTCCAGGCCAGGGTCGCACATGTTTTGATATGCGAGAGGATTAATAATATTATGCGAAGTATCTATTTTATAAGGAACTTGCTAGATATTATGATCGAGAAATTTTGTGAGGATGGACGAGTGTTTCACACAAAAACTACTGAGTGGATTTTGATTAAACTTTACAGTAATATAGATTATACATATTATACGATTACTACGATATGCTGTTTTGTCTTGATGCGCTTCTTTCATGTACTTTTATATCTCGTCTCGTCTTATGAATGTTATAAACGAAATATTTTTTTAGAAATTAATATTTGTTTTTTATTTTGTTTTTGTTTATGCAGTTAGAATAATATTAGCTCAAAAATGTCTTACTTTGGGACTCGAGTCTCCCTGTTCAAGGCCCAATTTGCCTTGAGTTTTGTTCTATATTCACTGATTTAATACATAAGACATTACTCAAGAGAGTGTCGGGGTGAAGGTAAGGAAAGGAATGCTCCGGTGGTTCGGGCATGTGGAAAGAATGCATGATGAAAGAATGACTAAACAGATATACAATGCAAAAGTGGATGGATGCAGAAGTCATGGAAGGCCACGACACACCTTCCATGATCAAATTGATCGTGTACTAGCAGAAGGTGATGTCAGGAGCCTTAAGAACAGACGAGCTTGCATGACAAGAGTTATGAATGTCAAAGAGGCAAGTGAGGTGTGTAAGAATAAGCCTAAATGGCACTCTGTTGTTCGTGCCTTCCCCGCAAGGGAACTAGCGTGAAGTATGTACATTACTCATATAAAAATAAATACATTATATTAAAAAAACTAAGAAGTTACACAATGACACTTCCAAAAAATCTAGTTCCTTGTTTCTTTTGGTTCGAGGGTAGTTGTAACTTGCATGTACAAAAAATAACTCAAAACTACCTGCAATTTTAGTATTTGTGCTTTCTATCTTGTTACAAATTACAACTTATTATTCAATAACCTAAAAACGTTCTCATAGTTTAAGTGAACTGTAATTTTCTTTTTTTTTTATTGCAGACGCCCCACTTGATGGAAAGTGGTTACCATCGCCTATAGATATTTGCAACACCAAAGGCGTTACAAATGCGCTGATGCTCTCTTAAGGGAGACTGGAACCTGGTCACTAATGCCGGAACACAACTCAAGGTTGTTATGGCGACATACTTTAGACCAGGGGCGGTAGCCAACCAGTCGAGCAAATACCCTACCACCTGGCTGTGGGTTGTTTTGTCGCCTCTTACGACAGGCCGCCGGCCGCGGGACATTGTATTCTTTCTCCGTTCCTACACGGATATGACATGGCATTGACTGTGGTGTTCTTATTGAGAACAATCAGGACGCAGACGAGGGGTTACTAGCAGCATATAATTCGGCGAAATTGACCATCAATTTCGCCAGAGAGACCTTAAATACGACACAAGTATTTTATAATATGTCAATTATTACGATATGACAAACCATTATCAATTTATTATTATTTTTGTCTTGTTCGTCATTTCTGTCCAGTTTTTTTTTTGTTATTTTCTTTTATTTGTAATAGAACAATGTTCAAATAATTAGTAATTAATGAATTTATTCAAAATCATTAACATAGTATTTGAAAATAAATATGTATCTAATTATAAATAAACTAAATTATAAATAAATTAAACTATACAATAAATTAAACTAAAAATAAACTATATATACAAACTAAAATTAAAGTATAAAATCTAGTTCTAGACCGCTGTCAGTCGGAAACGTGCCCAAAAGACTGGCCACGTTGCCTCTCTGAATGGCAATGCTGATGCGTTGTCAGAGGTATAAACCAGTCTTTTGGTCACGTGAGACATCCACCAGACGTTTGACTATGTCCCGATAAAGCTTGTGCGCCTCAGGCCCCCATGGTCCCAGGGTCTCGACCCCAAAAGCCGCAAATATGTAGCCATTTGTGTATTTGATGATTACCGTCCTCAGCTCTCTGTACCGGCAGACATGCTAGTAGCTGGAAGATGGGACGCTGCCAAAGTATCGACGCAAGACGCGTCCCATACTATACCATACATTAGTAATTTATTTTGCATAATTTTATAACAAATGTTTATTGTTTTAATTTGCTTTGTGGAGCTAAGCCGTGGCATCACTTACAGGTACTTGCGGAAGATCAGCGCTGGTTGTGAAACTGGCAATATGCTGAGCAAGAGCCTTTTTAGGACATCACAATTAATTGTTACATATATTATCATCCCTTGCGGGGTAGGCACGAACAACAGAGTGCCATTTAGGCTTATTCTTACACACCTCACTTGCCTCTTTGACATGCATAACTCTTGTCATGCAAGCTCGTCTGTTCTTAAGGCTCCTGACATCACCTTCTGCTAGTACGATGTCTTTTTGTATCTTGTCCTAAATAAATACTTTTTCTTTCTCTTCTTCTTTCTTTCTTTCTAATTCTGAATCAAGTATACTTACATCATAAACCACAGTATTGTCCCTTGCATAAACGAAGTTTTCGCAATCTGTAATGTCATTCTGGAACATATTAGCAGGGCAGTAGCTGAGTGTAAGATTAGCTCCTTCCACAGAAGAATACCGCTGGCAGCTCGAGAAGGTAGACTCGCTGAGCTTAGGAATCGCGTTTGGTAGCCATTCCGGTGCGAACACGTTGTTCTTGCTCTCTTCTCCACACTCAGGAATTCTACATCTAAAATTACAGACTTCATGATTTTGGAAAAAAGCAAGTGATAAATTATAAGCTTTCAAAATTGTACATACATACATACATACATAACTTCACGCCAGTTCCCTTGCGGGGTAAGCACGAACAACAGAGTGCCATTTAGGCTTATTCTTACACACCTCACTTGCCTCTTTGAAATTCATAACTCTTGTCATGCAAGCTCGTCTGTTCTTAAGGCTCCTGACATCACCTTCTGCTAGTACACGATCAAAATTGTAAAAGTCTTATTGATTTTTTTTTATTGCAGGAGATCAGTAGACAGGCAGACGGCCCACTTGATGGAAAGCGGTTATCATCGCCTATGGACATTTGCAACACCAAAGTAGCTACAAATGCGCTGCTGCTCTCTTAAGACTGGAACCTGGTCACTAATGCCGGAACACAACTCAAGGTTGTTATGGCGACATACTCTAGACCAGAGGTGGTAGCCATCCAGTCGGGCAAAAATCAAATAATTTATTGCATAAAAACATGTTTATACAAATAGGTCTTGATATTTTATACTGATCACATGATATTCGCCGGTTGGGAGTACAATTTTTTGAAACTTATACTAGCGGTCCGTCGCGGTTTCACCTACGCTCTGTCCCGCTCCCGTGGTATATAACGTAATGTTATATAGCCTATAACACTCCCTGTTAACGTAGCTTTCTAACAGAAGAAGAATTTTTAAAATCGGTTTAGTAGATCCAGAGATTACCCCCTACAACTTCACAAACTCACAAACTTTACCTCTATTATATAAGTATAGATAGGTACATACTTATTTCAATATTAATTTCGTTTTAATTATTATTACTAATGTTTCAATCTTATAATTATGTATAACATCAAATTTAATATTTTCTTAAGTTTTCGCGACTTGTATACATAATAAAACTACGTTTTAACGGTTTTAAGCGCGGTAATTTTATTTGATTTTGGTATTTTCCGACGTTTCGGCCACTTTTCAGTGGCCGTGATCACGGAAGACAAAGATGTCAAGTGTCAACGAGTATTGTTAAAGTTTTATTTAGCCTACCGCCAACTTATTAATTTTGATTATTTAATTTTTAATTTTGTTTATGGTTATTATTTAATCTATGGGAGCCTCATCTAATTTACTACCGCTTCGCAACATGTTATGGCTTGAAGAGAAGAAGCGGCGCAAGAAACTCTTCAGCAAACATGCCTAGCTCTAATAATTTTATATAATATTAAAATGGGTGGAAGGAAAAATAAAAGTAATTATCAGTCAAGTTGGTTTGTGTTCCGTTGTACGCAGAAAGAGCTCACAGTGTCTTGAGGTCTGGCAGCTGGTTTTTGCTGGGTTTGGGTCTTAATAGTTTTGATAATTGGATCCCAAACAGGTGGTACTTGCCAACCATCTTCTCTATTGAAATTTGGGTGTTTTTTGATTTCAATAGCCTCACGCATCATTCTAGGTATGAAACGATTCTCTTTCGCGAGGATTTGTGGGTTATCGAATCTGATGTAGTGGTTGGGTTTATCCAGCGTGTGTTCACTGATCGCAGACTTCGTAGACCTTGTGTGTTTCATGTCAGCAATGTGTTCTTTTACTCGTGTTTTTATGCTCCTCTTTGTTTGCCCAATGTATGACAATCCACACTCACAATCAAGCTTGTAAACCCCTGCATCCTGGAGTGAGATATTGCATAACACAAGCGTAACTTGCTTAATTTGGGGGTATACAATGTGTGTATTTGTCTGCCGATTATTATATTATTATTATATTAACTTTACTAAGAAAATATTATGTGAACCAGTACGGTCTGGAAATCGCAAATAAAATTCGGCGGTGTGAGTGCCTAAAAACAAAACATGCGCGTTTAGTGACATCGTTAAATTTCTTAAAAAGGTGTCGCGATAATAATATTATACCGGTATGTGTAAAATTAACATCTAAAAAAGACATATCGGGAAGCGCCAGCATTCTACGCCAGGCTAGTTTAAAGTTATTAAGATGCCTTATCCGCCAACACCGTTTAAATTTGAACCACGTAGATAGAGCTATCGAGACGCAAAACAATGAAATACAGGTAATACTATCGACAGAAGATTTCCAAAACTACATTGATATTGTTAACAAGAGAGCAAAGGTCAAATATGAACAACTAAAAAACCGCCAAATTTCAAAATACAACCAAATGCTAACAAACCAAAACAAACATCTTGGTACAAGGAACGCGCAAAAAAATATACCTGAGCTCCATTGTGAAGCAATTGTTGATGTGCACGGAAACGCGACCACTAATCATATGTCACTGTCGGTGGTTAACCTGTCAAAACAAACATTCGATAAAAACACCGTTTCGGTATTAGAAAAAGGCCTTAATTACGCAATAACCCCGCGAAAAATACCTTTTGAAAACATAATCTGCAACGTAGAGGAATGTCTGGTAAGGAACAGCATGCAGAAAGAGGATGCGGAAGCTATACGACAAGATATCTCATCGGTTTTACGCCGTAGTCGTCTACCCAAACCGAATCTCACTCGTGCTGAATATATTGCCTTAAAAAACATTCGCAATAAACCAGAAATAACCGTGCTCCGTGCAGATAAAGGTAACGCGACTGTCGTCATGGATACGTCTGATTACAATAGTAAAATACAAGATCTTTTATCGGACGAAAGCACTTATAAAAAGGTCAAAACTGACCCCACGGATAAAGTAACCAAACAAACAATCGCGGTTATGAAAAAACACTCCGAAAAATTAAGCTTAGACGTATCCGCACTCACACCATCTTGCGCCAAAGCGCCTAAACTGTATGGGTTACCTAAAATTCACAAAAAGTGTTGTTCGTGCCTACCCCGCAAGGGAACTGACGTGAAGTTATGTATGTATGTACAATACACAATTTAAAATATATGTTTCTAATGATAGTGATATGATACAAATATTATAAATATACTAGCTGTCCCGGCAGACGTTGTTCTGCCCTGAAGAAATAAAATTTAGAACCCGATTGCAGCGCCACCTACCGGGTTAAATTGTGAATCTAAACCATCCTCGAATCCACTTGAACACACACAAAAAAATTCATTCAAATCGGTCCAGCCGTTTAGGAGGAGTTCACTGTCAACACACGTATAGAAGAATTATATATATAAAGATTCAAACACTTAACTTATCCAATGTATCTATGGGTGTCGTGTCCCAACACTAGTCTATGGTATACTGTATGACTGCACATTACCAGCGCGTGTCCTCGTGAAGTTATGTATGTATGTACAATACACAATTTAAAATATATGTTTCTAATGATAGTGATATGATACAAATATTATAAATATACCAGCTGTCCCGGCAGACGTTGTTCTGCCCTGAAGAAATAAAATTTAGAACCCGATTGCCACCACCTACCGGGTCCAATTGTGAATCTAAACCATCCTCGAATCCCCTTGAACACACACAAAAAAATTCATTCAAATCGGTCCAGCCGTTTAGGAGTTCACTGTCAACACACGTACAGAAGAATTATATATATAAAGATTCAAACACTTAACTTATCCAATGTATGTATGGGTGTCGTGTCCCAACACTAGTCTATGGTATACTGTATGACTGCACATTACCAGCGCGTGTCCTCTCATACAAAAAATGTCAATTTGTACATGTACTTATCTATACTAATATTATAAAGTGGTAAACTTTGTGAGTTTGTGACGTTGTAGGGGGTAATCTCTGGATCTACTAAACCGATTTAAAAAATTCTTTTACTGTTCATAAGCTACGTTAACAGGGAGTGTCATAGGCTATATAATATGACGCTATATACCACGGGAGCGGGACAGAGCGCGGGTGAAACTGAGCCGGGCTGCTAGTTAAATCTATATATATAAAAATCAATTCGTGTTCGTTAGTCTCGCTAAAACTCGAGAACGGCTGGACTGATTTTGCTGATTTTGGTTTTGAATTATTTGTGGAGGTCCAGGAAAGGTTTAAAAGATGAGTAAATATGAAGAAAATGCTTGGAATATAGTAAAAACAACAATTTCCGCTTTCCCTTAGGAACTTTTCCTACCTCTCAAACATTTGATGTTCGTCCCGTCGTTCAGAAATCAACGTTTTTTATCTATTGATTGTGTGGCGGTACGAAGTTTGCCGGGTCAGCTAGTGATTAATAAAATTACCTTAAAATCATGCTTAAAAAAAAGTCAAGTACCTGTGGGGTATAGCGGCAGCTGAGAATATAAATTCACCAGGAAATGCTGACATGATAAGTGGCAGCGAGACAAGAAACAGATTGGTCAGCTGGTATTTCCCAAACTGGCCCAATTCACTGACCAATATATCATCCAACTGTACCACTTTCTCAGCCATTTCTTATATCTTCAAGACTCAAATCTTATGTTAATTATTTTATTTTGAAGTTGGTATAATTAAAATATTTTTCCTCATGAGCCTTTTGGATTCAAGTTACCTGTAGTAGATACGCATCTTGATCAATTAATATATCAATTAAGTCCACTGATGTTGTTTACAATGCTATCATTTTATTTGCATCACTTTCGCACTTTGGTATTATCACTTTGATTCTTCTTTGTTTATATTAATGAGTAATAGTACATTATGGTACTAGTTTGTAACATTGGTGATTACCGCCGAGGCGCCATTGAGACTCGAGCCGTAGGCGAGGGTCTTAAGAGAGCCGAGGACGGTAATCATCAATACACACGTGTATCATACGACGTTTTTCAACACACTTGTGAATAAAATAACAACAAAAACTCATTTTATTTTTAGTAGATAAAAAAAAAGTGATATATGAGTGAAAGTTTTATTTATTAAACACGTACGAGTTAAAATTATCTATTTAAATAAGATGTTGCATGAAATGAGCAAGCAATAGGAACATTAATTTATTTGTTCTATAGAACACGATCTTTTTTTTTTGAATAAAAACTTTTTTAAGAACAAAGCAACTCAACCAATAAAATTTAAAAAAAGAATCTATAACTCACTAGTGAGTTATAATGTTTTTTACTCACAGTTTGATAATGGGTGTCATTCTGTGCCTAATTGCGGTGACCATAGAGCCACTTTATGAGCAAGTGTGTTGAAAAAATAATTTAATACATATTAATTACACCCGGTTTGTTATTAGCTATGTATGCGTACTACCGCGACTCGCGGATTTGTGGCAATTGCAATCAGTTGAGGCTGTCGCAGTAACTGGTTTTCCACGTCTTCGGTAAAGCGAGAGGAATATATAATTTGATATCGTTCTCACAATACGCCTGAGTTTAAGATCTTCGCTCATGTCCAATGCTAATGACCAACATGATTCGTATGGGTTTAATACAGTTGCACGTTGCGTATTATATTGTAGCCTTTTTGTGACGATGGTTTAGGGATGCCCCGAATGCTGAATTGCCCGTCCGTATTAAAGGAAGATTTTTTTATTGCAGTAGATCAGTAGACAGACGGGCCACTTGATGGAAAGCGGTTACCATCGCCTATGGACATTTGCAACACCAAAGGTGCTACAAATGCGCTGCTGCTCTCTTAAGGGAGACTGGAACCTGGTCACTAATGCCGGAACGCAACTCAAAGTTGTTATGGCGACATACTTTAGACCAGGGGTGGTAGTCATCCAGTCGCGCAAATGCCCTACCACCTGGCTGTGGGTTGTTTTGTCGCCTCTTACGAAAGGCCGCCCGGCCTCAGGAAATTGTATTTTTTCTCCGTTCCTGCACAGACCCCTTTCCAAAATGAACTGATATCTCAGACCCTCATAGACAAATTAATTTAAAAAACCTATCTCTAGTTTTCTTCGTAATCATACAACATTTAAAAACTTTGCGGTTGGTTAAGTAAGTAAACTTGACATCATTTACTCATCAAAATTTAACAAATAAATAGACATAAAATTCACTAAATATCAAGTGTAATTAACAATTATTAATACAAATTACAAGGCCCAGCTCGCCATACACAACGCGGTGCTGGTACCTACGCTCACGTATGGAAGCGAGAGTTGGGTATGGAAGAGAGAGCATGAAAGTAGAGTAAACGCGGTCGAGATGCGAGCACTGCGCAAAATCTGCGGAGTGACGCTCGCGGACCGCGTTCGTAATACCGAAGTAAGAAAGAGAGTTGCTCTGAAAGAGAGTGTCGGGGCGAAGGTAAGGAAAGGAATGCTCCGGTGGTTCGGGCATGTGGAAAGAATGCATGATGAAAGAATGACTAAACAGATATACAATGGAAAAGTGGATGGATGCAGAAGTCGTGGAAGGCCACGACACACCTTCCATGATCAAATTGATCGTGTACTAGCGGAGGGTGATGTCAGGAGCCTTAAGAACAGACGAGCGTGCATGACAAGAGTTATGAATGTCAAAGAAGCAAGTGAGGTGTGTAAGAATGGGCCTAAATGGCGCTCTGTTGTTCGTGCCTACCCCGCAAGGGAACTGGCGTGAAGTTATCTATGTATCTACAAATTACGTAAAAATATTTCAGTAGATAGTAATTTTTGCAAAAGAACACACATAACCCAATTTATACAGTATCTTGAAAGTTTCAAATAAGAACTTGTGTTAATTAATACCGATATATTATATCCATCCTCGTCGACCCCCAAAATCAGTTTTCGTTTATGTCCACCCGTAGGAAATCGATTTCGACCCCAGGGGGTCGATATCGACCAATTTGGGAATCCCTGGTCTACACTAACTAAGACATTTGGTCCTTTTTGTGTTTTATATTTTAATCATAAAACACAAAATGGCGCTGAGGACAGACAGAGCAAGAGATGGCACAAAACCTCGCGAAGAAACAAGCGTCGAACATGTAACCACGAGGCAACATGCGTCACAAGGGATCATGGGCATAAAACCTCCAGATTCCTTAAAAGACATGACTGCGGAAAGCTTCAAAAGGTGGAAAAGAAGATATGAAATATATAGACTAGCGGCGCATCATAAAGCACAAACTGGTCCACGATCTATTTCGTCTATAGACTGAATATGTAGAGAGAAATAAATGCTTCCAATTTAATTTTTTTTTTTTTTTATTGCAGGAGATCAGCAGACAGGCAGACGGCCCACTTGATGGAAAGCGGTTACCATCGCCTATGGACATTTGCAACACCAAAGTTGCTACAAATGCGTTGCTGCTCTCTTAAGGGAAACTGGAACCTGGTCACTAATGCCGGAACACAACTCAAGGTTGTTATGGCGACATACTTTAGACTAGGGGTGGTAGCCATCCAGTCGGGCAAATGCCCTACCACCTGGCTGTGGGTTGTTAAGTCGCCTCTTACGACAGGCCGCCCGGCCGCAGGAAATTGTATTCTTTCTCCGTTCCTGCACGGATAAAAACAATGAAATTTACTTTGTATCGTTACCTCGGTGTACAATTTTATTTTACGACCCAGACGTACTGTTGATTATCTATATACCAAAAGACACCGGTACTCAAACCTGTGCAAATATCACATAAACTGGTCATTCGACAACTGAATACAATGTGTAATACTTGCAACCACTCAGAAGGTTTAATGGTAGTAAAAGAACAGCAACTTGTCACAATGCTTTATAATCACAGAACCTCACGGTTTTAACATATTACACACACTAACTTTTCACACTCTACAACAACAATTTTACAGTACATGAAACTTAGTAATTGGCACAAGCGATAGCGGATTGAAGTCATTGATAAACTGTTTTTATTAAAGTGTTACGAATGAAAAGAATTTAATACATTACTGTTTGGAAATTCCAGATAATATTTTATACAAGATATCATATAAAACATTATACTTAAAGTTTTACATGTAATAAAATAAACCGAACACAGTATAAATCTATCGCGTCTGCCAACATGAAAACAAAATGTAGTGAATACCGTCTATATACAACTGAGAGACCCTGAATTATAATCTACACAATTACCACATCATATTATTGTTACATAAAATGGAGGTTAATTATGGAGAACTACTCTAAGGAATGCTCCGGTGGTTCGGGCATGTGGAAAGAATGACAAAATAGATATTCAATGCAAAAGTGGATGGATGCAGAAGTCGTGGAAGGCCACGACACACCTTCCATGATCAAATTGATCGTGTACTAGCAGAAGGTGATGTCAGGAGCCTTAAGAACAGACGAGCGTGCATGACAAGAGCTATGAATGTCAAAGAAGCGAGTGAGGTGTGTAAGAACAAGCCTGAATGGCGCTCTGTTGTTCGTGCCTACCCCGCAAGGGAACTGGCGTGAAGCTATGTATGTATGTATGTACTCTATACAAAACAGGCGCTAATCACAGAATAAATAAAAATGTAACATTATTATTCAATTAAGGAAATGACCGCTTGTATCGTTTAGAAATAAGAGGGTACATAACAAAATTAATTATTAACTTAAAAAGAAACATGAAAAGAACAACTGTTACAGTTATTTAGTACCATAGTTGTTCTTTCCGTGTTTCTTTTTAAAGTTAATAATTTATTTTGTTATGTACCCTCTTATTTGTAAACAATACAATCGGCCATTTCCTTAATTTAATAATAATATTATATTTTTATTTCTTCTGTGATTAGCGCCTGTTTTCTATTTTTTTTTATAGGTAGACAAACACACATTGTATATCCCCAAATTAAGCAAGGTACGCTTGTGTTATGGGTAATATACAACGGACTACTCTTGGGCCGACCCCAGACTCCCAGACCATAGTAAATAACGGAGAAAATCAGTTTCAGAAACTTACTATACCAGGAATCGAACCCGGAGCCTCTGCGTTGCAGTGAGGTAGGCCGGCAAAGGCTTAGCCCGCTCAACCACAGGGGCCGTCAAAATTTTGTTATATACCCTCTTATTTCTAAACGATACAATCGGCCATTTCCTTAATTGAATAATAATGTTATATTTTTATTTATTCTGTGATTAGCGTCTGTTTTGTACAGAGTAGTTCTTCATAATTAACCTCCATTTTATATAACAATAATATGATGTGGTAATTGTGTAGATTATAATTCAAAATCTCTCAATTGTCTATAGACGGTATTCTCTACATTTTGTTTTCATGTTGGCAGACGCGATAGATTTATACTGTGTTCGGTTTATATTATTACATGTAAAACTTTAAGTATAATGTTTTATATGATATCTTGTATAAAATATTATCTGGAATTTCCAAACAGTAATGTATTAAATTCTTTTCATTCATAACTCATACCTAGACTATGTAAACTAATAAACCTTTATAGTGATATTACTGATCTACATGCAAATTCATATTACAAATTTCGTCGAATTATTGCACTGCATTTGTCATGTCTTTTTTTTTATAAAACAATGTACATCCTTTCTATATCAGCGGTGTACCTTCCATCCCTGCTAAAAGCACATCCAAGATATACAAACTCACTCACTTGCTCCAGCATAACATCATCGACCATTATCCTTGCATTCGTTCTGGTTTCTTCTCTTTCAAACACCATTTCAAACACCAACCTTTGTTTTCTTCGCATTCAAATGTAAGCCTCTCGCCTGACAGTCATCTTTCATCATTGTGACTAGTGTTTGCAGTTCTGATGGCGATTCGGCTAAAAGCACGGCATCATCCGCATAAAGCAAGGTGCTTACAACTAGATCACTCATCCACACCCCAACATCCACCAATCTTATTCTCTGGAGACAATCATCCAGGTATAGGATGAACAGAGAAACCGACAGCACGCAGCCCTGGCTATTAATTACTGTAACAAATGTAAAATATCGTCTTGCAATAAACATAAATTTAAATACTCTAGATAGTGTCTTTAAAACGTGCAGGTTAGACTGATAACATAATAGTAATGCAGTGTTATTATTTCAAACCTAAACCACATTTTGTATTCAAGGAAATAACCCATTAAAAGAAATTACTGAACTAAGTAATTGTTTAGAATCGGACCCAGATTTGAGTTGTACTAAAAGTAAAGTAAATTTTACACCCATATTAAGCAAGTTACGCTTGTTATGGGTAATATACAACGGACTACTCTGGCGCCGATCCCAGACACCCAGACCATAGTAAATAACGGAGAAAATACGTTTCCGAAATTTACTATACCAGGAATCGAACCCGGAGCCTCTGCGTTGCAGTGAGGTAGGCCGGCAAAGGCTTAGCCCGCTCATCCACAGAGGCCGTCAATATGGTACAGCTATTTTTTTTTATTGCCTGAAGCAGGCAAACAGGCAGTCGGCTCCCCTGATGGAAAGTGATTACCGTCGCGTTGCCGACCTCTAAGAAATTTTATAACGCCCTTCTTAAAAAACCCCATGGAAGGTCTCTCCAGATCATTATTATACGCGAAATAAATGCTCTAGAGAACCGTGGCGTAGTTGAGCGTGGGAGCTCCAGGAAATGGGGGTGAATATCCCGTCGCTGGCGAGCGGTTGTAAAATGAGGCGTTGGCACCAGATATACAGGCGGTAGAATACGCAGAGGGACGCAGTCTCTTCAAAGGCTAAGCGATTCTAAACCACCTATTAGCATGGGATCGTCGACTATACGAACGGCGCGACGCTGGATGGAGTCGAGGGGGTCAGTCTGGTAAGCGGGTGCTCCGGCCCATAGATGTGAGCAGTATTCCATATGCAGTCTGATTTGCGCTTTGTACAGCGCAAGTCGTTGCCCCGGAGTGAAGTACTGCTTGCACCGGTTTTGACGGCCTCTGTGGTTGAGCGGGATAAGCCTTTGTCGGCGTACCTCACTGCAACGCAGAGGTTCCGGGTTCGATTCCTGGTATAGTAAATTTTGGAAACGTATTTTCTCCGTTATTTACTATGGTCTGGGTGTCTGGGATTGGCCCCAGAGTAATCCGTTGTATATTACACATAACACAAGCGTAAATTGCTTAATTTGGGGATATACAATGTGTGTGTTTGTCTGCCGATTATTATTATTATTATTATAAATTCAAAAGTTTAGCACACTAAGCTTTTTGGAGGCAAGTTTAGCCTTGCCTTCCAGTTGACTACGAAACTTCACGTCGTTCGTTATGTCGACGCCAAGGATCCTGATATTATTAGAGATAGTAAGATCTGTTCCTTGGAACTGTGGCGCAAGGACAAGTCTTTTTGGCAGAGAATGCGCAGACCTGTGTCTTCGTGGGGTTAAACTGGACAAGATTTTGTCGTCCCCATTCAGAAACCCGCTCCAAGGAGTTCTCTACTTCAGACACAAGTCTAAGCCGACTCTCTTCCACTAGCGACCGAGGAGCATTAGCGCGTCTGGTGTATCTGGCGTGTATCTATAAGATTAAGTATAATACCACCAGGAAGAATAATTATTCGTGCTGTTTGCTGTTGAGACGCTTGGACTCTGATGTCCTGAGGCCATGAGCCTCTACAAAATGCTATCAAAACTCATCGACTTATCATCTGACCAGGAGTCAAATTCTGCTATTACTAACTGTTCAAAATGCTACTAATGGTAATACTATTTTTTTTTATTGCAGGAGTTCAGCAGACAGGCAGACCGCCCACCTGATGGAAAGCGGTTACCATCGCCTCAGGACATTTGCGACACCAAAGGTGCTACAAATGCGCTGCTGCTCTCTTAAGGGAGACTGGAACCTGGTTGCTAATGTCGGAACACAACTCAAGGTTGTTATGGCGACATACTTTAGACCAGGGATGGTAGCCATCCAGTCGGGCAAATGCCCTACCACCTGGCTGTGGGTTGTTTTGTCGCCTCTTACGACAGGCCGCCCCAACGCAGGAAATTGTATTCTTTCTCCGTTCCTGCACGGATAAAATGATTCCGCCACGGTCACATTCAGCAGATATTGTGGATTTAGTAGAATACCAATTTTTGAGAATGTTGTAATGAAATCGTACTTTGAATATATTAGTAGCGCCAAAATATTGAACCAGCAGAATTGGACTGCAGAGAGCTGGTGCCTACCTCGGCCGACAGGATCTGTATGGGAATTCGGCGAGGGAACGTAGCCAGCCTTCTGGGCACCTTATCCATAGAAGACGATGACCTAGGCCCAGTATTTTACTTCTAGTCTTAAAGAATTATAGACACAGAAAAATATAATTAAGTTTTCTTTATTTACCTCCCACCCATTGTAATATCATATAAAATTATTAGAGCTAGGCATGTTTGCTGAAGAGTTTCTTGCACCGCTTCTCGTCTTCAAGCCATAACATGTTGTGAAGCGGTGGTAAATTAGATTAGGCTCCCATATAGTAAATAATAACCATAAACAAAATTAACTAAATAATTAAAATGAACAAGTTGGCGGTAGGCTAAATAAAACTAACAATACTCATTGACACTTGACATCTTTGTCTTCCGTGATCACGGCCAGTGAAAAGCGGCCGAAACGTCGGAAAAACCAAAATCAAATAAGTTACCGCGCTTAAAACCGTAAGTTTATTATTTCTTGTATTAATTTAAAATATATTAGTTTACATATCCAGCAAGTTAAAATATGACATGATCTGAAGTAGGTATTACAGGAAACAGGAAATAATAGTAGATATTATTGAGGTAATTACGCAGTTAGTTAATGTTTATTCAGATCATGTTGTTTGTTTCATAACGTTAATGCTGCACGCTTCCTCCATGGTGTCAGGCAGCTTGGCGCCGATGGTTTCCGGCGTGAGGAAGACCAGGCCCCCCGACAGGAGTGCCAGCCCGGCGAATATTACGAATGGTAGCTCGTAGAAAGTGGCTGCGCCCTGTAAGTCACATGCAGATATTGCGTAAAAACACGATCGACCTGATGCAAAGTGGCTACCATCGCCTATGGACATTTGCAACTTCAAAAGAGCTACCAATGTGCTGCCGATCGCAAGGGGGATTTGGAACTTGACCTCTGGCCGGAACACAACTCAAGGTCGTCATGATAGTGTAATGGAACACTTACAAGCCAATAGATGGCGCTGTGCAATAATTGAGGTCGCAAAGGTTTCCCGAATCGTACAAAGAATATACTTTATACAAATTTGCAATAGTAACAGATGGGCCTAGGCCTGCGAGGTACAGCAATAGCCTCGCTGGAAGATCTTCCTTTAAGACGGAGGAGCATTCCATCTCGCTCCTCCATCCTGTACGGGTCCCCTTAATGTAGTATACTCTAGACCAGGGGTGGTGGCTATCCCGCCGGGCGAAGGTTTCTACCACTTAGCTGTGGGTTGTTTTGATGCCTATTAAAACGGGTTACCTGACCGAAAGAGACTCAGACAGGAGAACGTCTGTCAGTTTCCTAAATGTCATGTCAGTTGCCAGGTGGTAGGGTATTTGCCCGACTGGATGGCTACCACCCCTGGTCTAAAGTATGTCGCCATAATAACCTTGAGTTGTGTTCCGGCATTAGTGACCAGGTTCCAGTCTCCCTTAAGAGAGCAGCAGCGCATTTGTAGCAACTTTGGTGTTGCAAATGTCCATAGGCGATGGTAACCGCTTTCCATCAAGTGGGCCGTCTGCCTGTCTGCTGATCTCCTGCAATAAAAAAAAAATGTCATAAATATGATATTGAAATGAAGTTAATGCTGATATTTGACGGATCGAGCAAATTGTGTCAATTTGGTTAAAAGACAGAAAACTGCATGGAAATGATTGTATTCAATGACATTGAATGATTCAAGTTTACGTTTATAAAGATCACTTTGGTTGGTTAATCCAAATTAAAACGGAAATGAATCGTGTAATATTAGCTTAATTAAGACTTTCAATTTATGATTAATTTTGGTTTAAAAATGTTGTTTTAACGCCTCTTACGATATACCTCACGAAGACACAAGTCTGTGTATTCTCTGCCAAGAAAACTCCATATGAGCAAGCGTTTCAGTTCCAAGAAATTCCCCTTACCACCTCCAAGATTATTGGGATCCTCGATGTCGACATCGCGAACGATGGGAACGATGGAACGATACAGTTCAGGGACCATCTTGAAGGCAAAGCAAAACTTTCCTCCAAGAAGCTAGGAGTGCTAAACCAGTCCAAGCAGTACTCCACACCGCGGCACCTCCTTGTACTTTATAAAGCCAGCTTCATCCCCTGGACTATATTCAACATCGAGCCATTCGCGTTGTTGATGATCCCATGACTGACTCACAGACGGTCTAGATACTTCGCGTCTCTCTGCGTATTTTACTGACTGTATATATAATTTTTTTTATTGCAGGAGATCAGCAGACAGGCAGACGGCCCACTTGATGGAAAGCGGTTACCATCGCCTATGGACATTTGCAACACCAAAGGTGCTACAAATGCGCTGCTGCTTTCTTAAGGGAGACTGGAACCTGGTCACTAATGCCGGAACACAACTCAAGGTTATTATGGCGACATAGCTTAAACCAGGGGTGGTAGCCATCCAGTCGGGCAAATGCCCTATCACCTGGCTGTGGGTTGTTAAGTCGCCTCTTTCGCCCCGGCAGCAGGAAATTGTATTCTTTCTCCGTTCCTGCACGGATAAAACGTATATCGGGGAATTTTCCAAGAAACTGTTTAGAATGGTGCCATCATCTTTATGCTACCATCGCACCGCTTGCCATCGACTGGGCGTTCATCCCCACTTCCTCGAGCTCTTCGCTCATGTACGCAACGGTTCTCCAGAAAGTTTCTCTTGCGTACCGTGGGGAGTTGGAATGAGCTCCCAGCAGAAGTTTTCCTACAGCGCTACGATATGGAGTTTTTCAAAAAAATATCATAAAAATTTTTCGAGGCCGGCAGCGCGTTAGTAACATCTCTGCTGTTGCAAACGGCCATAGGTGATGGTAATCGCTTTCTATCAGGTGGGCTGTTAGCTTATCTGTTATACTCCAGCTGTAAAAAAACTCCCCGGCCGAAGGAAATTCAGACAGGACATCGACTCTCAAGTCTGCTAACTACTATAATAAGGATTTTATTGATAGCAAGAACGGACTGGTGGCGCCAACTGTGATTGGAGTATATTACGAGTTACGTTTATTACTGGATGATTGTCATTCTCTAGTATTCTTATCTATAATAAAAAAATATAGACCAACTGTACATACTATTGCTGGTGTGAGGGGCGCAATGATGTTCCCAGTCCTCCCTATCATCGAGGAGAAGGCAAACAGACTGTGTCTATGCTTTGTTGGGTATAACTCGGCGGTGTACAGGTAGACGGCGATCACAACCATCGCATTGCAGCACACGCCTAACAGGTAAACGGTCAGGGATAATCCAGGCAGATCTGCAACAAACCATCTTTTACAAAGTCTATTTTAGATTAAGATACAAAACTGTCAAAGTCCCGAGATGTCATCCACATATATATCAAATCCATATACTATTAAACTGATGGCATCTCCTTTTTGCATCTTCAGCTCTTATATGCTTAATTAGCCACTATAATTACAGTTCTGTGGAATATTTATTATCCGTGCAGGAATGGAGAAAGAATACAATTTCCTGCGTTGGGGCGGCCTGTCGTAAGAGGCGACTAAACAACCCACAGCCAGGTGGGAGGGCATTTGCCCGACTGGATGGCTACCACCCCTGGTCTAGAGCATGCCGCCATAACAACTTTGAGTTGTGTTCCGGCATTAGTGACCAGGTTCCAAACTCACTTAAGAGAGCAGCAGCGCATTTGTAGCACCTTTGGTGTTGCAAATGTCCATAGGCGATGGTAACCGTTTTCCATCCAGTGGGCCGTCTGCCTGTCTGCTGAACTCCTGCAATAAAAAAAACTTTGATAACATTAGTAGTTAATAAACTTATTAATAAGATTCAAATGGAATGCAATGTTCGTATTTAAACTTAGTGATTTAGTTGTATTTAGTTTTCCCGTCAAAAGTTTCACAGTATTAGTTATATCGAATAATTAATTTTAGTGTAGTGTAGCTTACCATTTGTTTCTGTTCCATTTTCTAAATTATAAGTATCCAGTTTTGGTTTAGATTTATTGTTATTTATTGTTAGGCCTTAAATTTATGGTTATACTGTCGTCGTCGTTGTCCCCCCCCCCTATAGTGGGAGGCCGGAGCCCAGCAGTGGGACATTTATGGGCAGCTATTATAAGTACCTAAGTATTTAGGTCTAAAGTTTAGAAAAAAGAAAGCCACGAACATATCAATAAAACTTTCAAATATCTCAAGATCTCTGTTCTAAGTAAGTAAGTATTAAGGTTTCTAAGTATAGAATACTAGTAAATAACTCACCGTCTGGCACAAACACGAATCCAATCAAGCAAGCGGCGCAGAACCAGAAAGAGCAAATAAGTACTGGCTTCCTTCCAAATTTGCTCATTAAGTACACCGATGCCCAGTGGCCGGGAATCTCTGCTGCTGCCACAGCCACAAAGTTCAGGTGTCTATTCCCACTCATGTTGACAGCATTCACTGACAGACCGTAATAAGTCAAAATACATGTGACCCACCAGATTGGAGTTATTAAACATCTTAGCAGAATCTTCTTGCGTCTAAATACTTCTATTATTAACCACGGGTCACTCTCCTTCTCTTTATCTGACATTCTCCTTTTCTTTTCTTCTTCTGCAGACAGTCTTAATGCTGTTAAGAATTTATCTGATAGTTCTTTTCCATTAGTCTTTGCAAGTTTCTTTAGAACTTCTTCAGATTCTTGATATCGACCCTTGCTCATGTACCAGCGGATCGATTCGGATATCAACCAATAGTAGGAAAGGACAATAATCTGGGGTATATATACGGCCAGGGTTAGGTGCCGCCAGTCAGGAACGGCCCAGGATATGAGACCAATTAGCATCTGACCGATTGAGAAAGAAGTACTCATGATAGCGCCAACTAGGGCTCGATATTCAGTACCCACTAGCTCGGTTACTGAAAGGAAAAATATATTATATAGAATTTGTTGAAGGTACTTCTTCATTAGTTTTTGGTGTCGAAACATTCGAGTCTGAATCAGAATAATTTTTGCCGTAATATACTTTACAAATTCTATATTCGATATGGATTGTCGGATCCAAGAAGAAGGAACAAAAAACGATCAAACATACAAAGAGATTAAACTCACTGTTACATCACAGTTTTAGGTTTTCACGACCATGAGACATAATCATGACTATGTTAAAACTGTAAATTACTAAGTCAGCTCAAAACGAAATCATCCCTAAATTATGTCTATGTTGGTTCATATTGAAGTCAATTAATTTCTATGTCCTCAATACTGAGTAATTAACTTACATAAAATATAAGCGCAAGAGTAACCTCCAGCACCAAAAACAGCCTCAAAGAACTCCGAGACTATAAATCCCAAATAAGTCCCGGCCCAACAGCGCACGATTCCCATCCACATGGTGTTGAAAGCGTTGATGACGAGGGCCGTCCTTCTGCCCCATTGGTCTGAGAGGAACCCGGTTAAAGGCAAAGCCAACATGTTCCCCATCAGTCTGAATCGATCCGTCGTAAAGACAATCACGCATCGCGCGCGCATTTGAGATATCCACCCAATTGCAATACTAATCGGGTTCCAAGAGCTTGGTGATAAGTGGCAAGTGAATTAGTTGTGAAGCGGGAGATATATAACAAGAGAACACGCACTGCTGCTCCTGTATTGTACGAGTTCAGCAGACAATTTTTTTTAATTGCATGAGTTCAGCAGCCAGGCAGACGGCCCACTTGATGGAAAGCGGTTACCATGGCCTATGGACATTTGCTGCTCTCTTAAGGATAAAGAAGATTCTGCCCGGAAAGGATGACGTCGTCCGAGTCGTAGAACTCAGCACCAAGGATGGCAGCTTAACGAGACCAGAACAGTCAAAGATTGCTCGTCTTCCCCTCGACGACAACAGCACGTCTTCCCCTCAACGACAACAGCTCTTAGTCAGCACAATAAATGGGAGCCGACACCTTTTCCCCGGGCCCCAGGTTGTTCACGCCACGCGTAACGAACAGTCTGTCGGGCAAAAGCCCTACTGGTAGCCATCCAGATGGGCAAATACCCGGCCGCAGGAAATTGTATCTTTTTCTCCATTCCTGCTCGGACGATATTTAGTTACTTTAGATGTAAATTATTATGTTAAGACATTATGCTGTCAAGACAAGTAACTATGTTCAGTAGGAGATCAACTTCTCTCGTGAGATTTTTAAAATAACAACAAAAACTCATTTTATTTAGTAGATAAAAAAAAGTTATATATGAGTGAAAGTTTTATTTTTCCTCCTTTATAACAATTTACATCGCTATTTATATATTACTGTTTCCTACCAGATGCAACTATACAGGATTTGAGTCAGTATTATTTTGAACGAATCCTACGATCATTAAACCTACGTAACCTTGAATATGATTAAGAAGTGCTTAAAAGCAAGCAAGTGCTTAAAAAATCTTATCATTTAGAACCACTTTTGCAAGCAAACAATATGCGACAATGAGCTCACATTTATACAACAAAATCGATCACCTCATCAAGATAGTCTCGCTAAGTAAATTCCAAATAAAATACAAATTAAAACATTGGCTTCTAACTTTCGATTATAAAGATACGGAAGAATTCTTACGGATTGGAGAGTAAACACATCATTCACTACACCACATACATGCGCACACACATACATACATGCACATTTTGGGTCTAACTTTGTTATTGTATGAGTAGATAATGCAGCAGAGTAGACTAGTAGCTCCAAAGATACAGTTAATACTAGTTTTGGAGCTAGTAAAAGCCTGAACAATTATTTAGTTTATAAGACTGCAAATTGTAATTTGTCTTCATTTTGTATTTAAGTTTGTTACTTATTTTTGAGGCAAATAAATCATTTTATTATTATGTTCTTTGTTGACCACGGACCATAAAAATGACCCGGACTTTTGGAGGGCTTGCGTGGGGCCATGGGAAGGCCAACACATAGAGGCCCTTTGACAAATTTAATGTAAATGTGGAATGACACTGACCGGCGATTATCCCTGTCTACAACATATAGTGATACACCCAAGGACAAGCCCCGGCCAGTGTAGGACTATTGTGGGAAATGAAGACAAAAAGTACCGGGCTATTGGGGTGAACTGCTAGTGGTACTAGAGGTCTAGGAATATGGGGACTATGGCGTCTGCCCGTCGCAATGTTCGGAGAACATGGAAAAATGGGCAGACGGTGACTCGCCACTCTCTGCATGGGCCCCAAAAGATGCCATAGAAGACAGGGGCAACATGGGTGCAGGTTCACCGAAGCTATTTCTGACGTGATGCCATTTATCACTTCCACCCCTGGAGCTTGAGTCTTAGCTCTAGCGATCTCCACTCCGTGCCGGCTGGCTAAGGCAAGCACGGACGTGGGGGCCTTGTCTTGGCCCCCAGAGTCAGGTACGAGGTGTCGCTACTCACCTAAGGCTTCACCACAAAGCCCCCCTGCGGGTTTATTGTTAATATTATTAAAGCTCTTCTTAATCATATGATATTAACATTCAGATCTCTAGCTTAAAATTCAAACTTCATAAACAACTACTTTAAGTGAACATCATTAATCATTTGGATTCAGGTAACTTATTCTCTTTTTTGATCGACTTCAAGGTTTATAAAAATTTCAATTACATCATAAACTACGCTGTATTTGTTCTCGTAAACATATTCTTCACAATTCTGTAACGTGCTTCTGTCAAATAATTCATCAGGACATGTGCCGTTGGTGACTAGGTCAACGGCAGATGTGTTAACATAACGCTGGCAGTTGTCGAAGGACTCCATATCAGTGCCTGGTACAGCGTTGAGGATCCATTCTGGTGCGTAGTCTGCTGATGATGGCTCAGATTCACACTCTGGTATAAAGCATCTGAAATCAACAAAGATATTACTTGTACTAATCTATTACTAATACATATCCGTGCAGGAACGGAGAAAGAATACAATTTCCTGCGGCCGGGCGGCCTGTCGTAAGAGGCGACTAAACAACCCACAGCCAGGTGGCAGGGCATTTGCCCGACTGGATGGCTACCACCCCTGGTCTAAAGTACGTCGCCATAACAACCTTGAGTTGTGTTCCGGCATTAGTGATCAGATTCCAGTCTCCCTTAAGAGAGCAGCAGCGCATTTGTAGCTCCTTTGTTGTTGCAAATGTCTATAGGCGATGGTAACCGCTTTCCATCAAGTGGGCCGTCTGCCTGTCTGCTGAACTCCTGCAATAAAAATAAAATAATAATAATAATATCCTGCCTTCGAAATTCGTTAAAATTATATTATTTAGGTAACCCTTCCCGCTACATTCCTATTCCACGTAAGCGATGTCATTTATCGGTATAAAAAGTATCCTAAGTGATCCCTAGGATATAAGTTACCTCTGCGAGTCTCATACCAGTCCGTATTTTTTTTTTTTTTACTGCAGGAGTTCAGCAGACAGGCAGACGGCCTACTTGACGGAAAGCGGTTACCATCGCCTATGGACATTTGCAACACCAAAGGTGCTACAAATGCGCTGCTGCTCTCTTAAAGGAGACTGGAACCTGGTCACTAATGCCGGAACACAACACAAGGTTGTTATGGCGGCATACTCTAGACCAGGGATGGTCGCCATCCAGTCGAGCAAATACCCTACCACCTGGCAAATACCGTATAGTAATTTTCACTTAATGCTCTTACGGATAGACAGACAAAAATTCCTAAACTTGTATTTTCGGAATCTGCTGATCCGAACTAGATCTCCTAATAATATTAGTTAAATGTACAAACTCGACACCCCCAACAAGATTAACAAGATTCATAGACTAAAGTATTTGTATAGAGAATGTTCTTGACAGTACGAGGAAATACGGCTTGCGTATCACGTCATAGTTAGACGAAGAAGACTACACGGAAGAGAGGTAAACCCAAGACAAGACGTCGACGTGTTTTTTATTGTATAACCATAACCGTTGATATAACTATAATCTTATACTAATATATAAAGCTGAAGAGTTTTTTTTTGTTTGAACGCGCTAATCTCAGGAACTACTGGTCTGATTTGAAAAATTCTTTCAGTGTTAGATAGCCCATTTATCGAGGAAGGCTATAGGTTATTTATCATCACGCTAAGACCAATAGGAGAGGAGCACTAATGAAGAAACAAATTCCACGCGGACAACGTCGCGGGCACAGCTAGTCCTAATGTTACGTGTGCGGGACTGGAATTAAAAATGCCGTTGGAATTACTATAGAATTTATTAGAACTATACAAACACGCATAACACAGGTACAAATATAACTGGACACAACCAGTACAAACTGCACGATTCAATAACACGCGCAAAGTCCGTCACTATATAGCTGATCGAATGTACACACGTCTTGCTCGTATCGTGATCGTCGCTTGACTTCGGTTCTCGCTAGACTGCCTCCCCTCTCCATCCTGCCGTCGTTTTATACTTCAAAGATATAAGTGTGCCCGCCCGTATCGTCGACTTAATTTCCTAGAAATACGTAATCCGCACACCTGCTTAATTATTCCTGCGAACGGTCATAAACGAGTACAATAGGCTGTTTTTCTAAGTAAACAAAATACGTCCAAATGCGGGAAGGTAATAAACTGTGCTTTATGGCAGGCAGGTGTGCATTCACTTTTGTCGGCAAGTCACAATAATATCATAAATGAGAATGTGAATTTGTTTGTGAGAATTTCACGTCTTAACTGCGCAACAGATTTTCATGAAATTACCAAAATGATATATATACTGATAGTATGGCAACCCCATACCTGCTGTTAATCCTGCTCGTGGTGAAGACGTACTCTGAAATGGACCACGACACGAAGATCACCAGAACCGCGCAAAGAGCAGCCGTTCTCATCTGATATTTTCCAAACTGTCCTACTTCTAGCAATATGGTGTCCAAGTTCACCTCTGACATGTCTTCTCTGTTACGCACGGCTTTTTGAAACGACATCCTTATCAATTAATCACAATTGTTGAAACCTGGAATACGACGTCATAGAACATAATTTAACTAGTTAAAATTGATCGTGTACTAGCAGAAGGTGATGTCAGGAGCCTTAAGAACAGACGAGCTTGCATGACAAGAGTTATGAATGTTAAAGAGGCAAGTGAGGTGTGTAAGAATAAGCCTAAATAGCACTCTGTTGTTCGTGCCTACCCCGCAAGGGAACTGACGTGAAGTTATGTATGTATGTATGTATGTAAAATCTTACTCGATGCATCACGAATTTATCCTCTGAGTCGATCGATCGAATTCGATGAAATTATAACCCAATTGAGTTCAAAAGTGGATCAAGTCAACTGTCTTATTCATGCAACTGTCATTTTAAACAATTTCAAGTAGTACTTTATTCTATTTAGAGAGTGTCCGGGTGAAGGTAAGGAAAGGAATGCTCCGGTGGTTCGGGCATGTGGAAAGAATGCATGATGAAAGAATGACTAAAAGTGAATGGATGCAGAAGTCGTGGAAGGCCACGACACACCTTCCGTGATCAAATTGATCGTGTACTAGCAGAAGGTGATGTCAGGAACCTTAAGAACAGATGAGCTTGCATGACAAGAGTTATGAATGTCAAAGAAGCAAGTGAGGTGTGTAAGAATAAGCCTGAATGGCGCTATGTTGTTCGTGCCTACCCCGCAAGGGAACTGACGTGAAATTGAAATTTATTTGATGACTGAATAAAAGATAAATTACCAGCTTATTGAGCAAGCGCATCAAAATGCATTTGCAAACTCGCTTAGACATTACTTGCTTTAAATGTTAAAAGGAAAATGCTGTACCGGTTCTACTGTTTACTCTTCGGTCATTGATCTATTGATTCGGCGTAATGGTGGTTACTATCTGATTTGGACAAGGCTGTATTACATCACATAGAACCTGCCGAAGATTATTACAAGGAAGTAGGGTCTTACTACCTATAGTACTATTATAAAGCTGAAGAGTTTGTTTGTTTGTTTAAACTCGCTAATCCCAGGAACCGATGGTCCGATTTGAAAAATTCTTTCAGTGTTGAATAGTACATTTATCGAGGAAGGCTATAGGCTATATTATATTTTCAAAAAAGTTAGGGATCCTTGCTAAAAGTCCAATAATGTAACCCAAGGTGTAGAAAAATGACCCGAAAAAATCCTTACACGGCGTGCGCTGCGAAAACTATTGATTATAGAACAAAACAATGTACTACCACTTTGCAGAACATATAATTGTCTACAAAAAATATCGCGTAACCATATGTCTAACTATTGTAGTTATCTCAGAATAAGTGTTTTCTTTTATTTTTTTAAATAATTAAAATGCCGTCGCTTCAAAAACTCTTTATTTTGTACTTTGTGACGTTGTAGGGGGTAATCTCTGGATTTACTAAACCGATTTAAAAAAATCTTTTACTGTTGGAAAGCTACGTTAACAGGGAGTGTCATAGGCTATATAACATGACGCTATATACCACGGGAGCGGGACAGAGCGCGGGTGAAACCGAGCCGGGCCGCTGGTAATATTAAATAGGGATAATAGGGATGTTCGCAGATTGCTTTATTTTAAAATAGCTATGCCCGCGATGTCGTCCGCATGCTGAGATTAGCGCGTAGTATACTTACATTTTAAATATCGCGATATCTTTTGAATGAAATGTCCGAATTGAATAATTCAAAAAGTTCTGGATAGGTATTGAATTCGTCTTAAATATGGAGTAATTTATTTTGATAATGATTAATACCAAGGTACAAAATAAAGAGTTTTTGAAGCAACGGCATTTTAATTATTTAAAAAAAATAAAAGAAAACACTTATTGTGAGATAACTACAATAGTTAGACATATGGTTACGCAATATTTTTTGTAGACAATTATATGTTCTGAAAAGTGGTAGTACATTGTTTTGTTCTATAATCAATAGTTTTCGCAGCGCACACCGTGTAAGGATTTTTTCGGGTCATTTTTTTACACCTTGGGTTACATTATTGGACTTTTAGTAAGGATCCCTAATTTTTTGAAAATATAATATAGCCTATAGCCTTCCTCGATAAATGTACTATTCAACAGTGAAAGAATTTTTCAAATCGGACCAACGGTTCCTGAGACTAGCGCGTTTAAACAAACAAACAAACTCTTCAGCTTTATAATATAGTATAGATTCTAAGCAAGTTATGCTTGTATTAAGGGTAATTATATAATGAACGGAGAAAGAATACAATTTCCTGCGTTGGGGCGGCCTGACTTAAGAGGCGACAAAACAACCCACAGCCAGGTGGTAGGGCATTTTCCCGACTGTCTGGCTACCACCCCTGGTCTAGAGTATGTCGCCATAACAACCTTGAGTTGTGTTCCGGCATTAGTGACCAGGTTCCAGTCTCCCTTAAGAGAGCAGCAGCGCATTTGTAGCACCTTTGGTGTTGCAAATGGCCATAGGCGATGGTGACCGCTTTCCAAAAAAAATGAACGCATTTGTTATCAATCCCAGACACCCAGACCAAAGTAAATAGCGGAGAGTTCGCTCACGGCAACCGGCCGGGAATCGAACCCGAGATCTCTGTGTTACAGTGAACTAGGAGAGCAAAGGTTTATATCACTAGATTATAGAGATAAAAAATTGAGAACCTCCTTTTTTTAAAGTCGGTTAAAACATGGAGAAAATGTAGCAGCAAAGCGGACTCCCAATCGGAGAAGGTCTATTACGATTATTCAGACGCAATATGTGTATTACGGTTCTGGCGCCAACACCTTTAGCATTATCTATAATTACCATCGACAACCACGCCATATATGTACGTAAACGTCACATCCACATTGACAGGTAAAACGTCACTTTCTAACTTTCATGTCATTACGTCACTTCATTACATTCGGTGAAATTTATACCGGCGTGACTATTATTGTATAATATTTATTTATGGTAAATCTATAGCGTCCGGTGCACGAATTTTAAGTAGTGAGGTGGTGGAAGGGGGAAGGGAGGAGGCATACTTACTTCTAATACAACCCCTATGGTCCGGAGATCTTTAGTTTTTTTTTTAATAAACATAATCTCACTCATTTTTTCACTAATATTGCACTTGCAAAGTTGAACAATCCTTTTGAAGTAAAAAAAACCAGTAATCAAACAGAAAAAGAACCAAAAAACAGTGTATATCGTTAAAAAATGAAAAAAAAACAGCACATCCACATACACTACAAGAGTAACCATGAAAATATTCAAAATAGCAGCCAATAAAGACGAAATTATAAATAGTGTGTATCAAATAAATAGTAAATGATTACCAGTCGGTTCTGGCACTCACCGGCCGCTACCACAGCACGCTCGCTTCACTCGCTCGGCTCGTGCGCTTTGGTCTAAAGACAACCTAACCTAACCGTTTGTATGTATAAAATAAGTAGTTAATGGTTACAATCGGTTCTGGCACTCGCCGACTGCTGCCGCAGCAAGCTGGCTTCGCTTGCTCGGCTGGTGCGTTTTGGTCTGTAGCTAACCTAACCTAACCTTAATCACTGTTCTAGTCACTGGTCACGACCTTTCACCATCTATCACAATAATACATACATACATAACTTCACGCCAGTTCCCTTGCGGGGTAGGCACGCACAACATAGCGCCATTCAGGCTTATTCTTACACACCTTACTTGCTTCTTTGACATTCATAATTCTTGTCATGCACGCTCGGCTGTTTTTAAGGCTCCTGACATCATCTTCTGCTAGTACACGATCATGATATCACAATAATGTAAGTGAAATATGCCTAAAACAAATATTTGAAGAACTCCGGACCCTAGGAGTTACAGAAAGGGTAAGTATACTTTCTCCCCAACCCACTACACCCACCTACTACTTAAAATTCGTGCACTGGATTACTGAGTCGCAGCCTTTTTTATTTATAATTTATCCGAAAAACCTATCGCTTTGGTTAGACTCCGTTCCGGCATCTACAACGACCATCAATGTTTTTCTCGTAATAGTTTTTAAATCTTTATTTATCTAATTAACACACTTAAAATGTATTATTAATATGTAAAGGCAAGAAGGCCTTTATCAGAATTCATCATGACATGGCGGCATATTAGATTGTGTCATTTTATGCACTGCAATATCTTGACTCTTCGAATCCAACAAAATACTGTCTCCATTGCGTAAATAACAATTATCTCTCGTGAAATCAACACTAATTACATCATAATTTACTTTGATTAAGACGATGGGTAGCGATTCGTCGATTATTAGGCGTGCGGGCAACTGCTCCTAAAAGGTTTATCCTCTTTCTAAGACGGTCGCCCCGCTGCCATCACAGTAGGAGTGCACGGTATAAATCGATATTACAAAAAATATCGATATATGCGCACGATATATCGCACACACCCGATATTATCCAACAATCTAGTATCGATATGTACAATCGATATATTTTATCCCATACACCAAATATCGTTTGAAATTAAAGACCATACTTTTATATAAATACATAACTTCACGCCAGTTCCCTTGCGGAGTAGGCACGAAAAACAGAGCGCCATTCAGGCATATTCTTATACACCTCACTTGCTTCTTTGACATTCATAACTCTTGTCATGCACGCTCGTCTGTTCTTAAGGCTCCTGACGTCACCTTCTGCTAGTACACGATCAATTTGATCATGGAAGGTGTGTCGTGGTCTTCCACGACTTCTGCATCCATTCACTTTTGCATTGTATATCTGTTTAGTCAATCTTTCATCATGAGTTCTTTCCACATGCCCGAACCACCGGAGCATTCCTTTCCTTACCTTCACCCCGACGCTCTCTTTCTTACTTGGGTGTCATGAACGCGGTCCGCGAGCGTCACTCTGCAGATTTTGCTCAGTGCTCGCATCTCGACCGCATTTACTCTACTTTCATGCTCTCTCTTCCATACCCAACTCTCGCTTCCATACGTGAGCGTAGGTACCAACATAGTTTTACTTTGCTTAAACTGATTTATGGTTGGCAACTTGAGTAAATATAAAACGTTAAACCCTGAATTATTTAATAACTAGCCTTCACAGTAACGAAAGTTTCATTGTTAACAAACTACTCTAAATTACTTCAAATCAAACTCCACTACATACCTAACCTACGATGTACAATCGTCTCAACATCTAAAGATCGACTCCCGAGTCTCTCGTATTAACTCCCGATTTTATTTTTTATTAGTTTTTCATTGGTGGCCTATTATGAGATACACCAATGAAATAATTCGATTATGAAAATAAGTAAGCTACTGATTTCATAATCGTTTTACAATATTACTATTCGAAAAGAATTCTATTATGACATTAGTAACGAATTATACATTTTTTTACAATATATCGAAAATATCGATATATATATTCTACGATATATCGCAAAGTATTGATAGAACATTGCGATATATTATATCGTAAAAAAATATCGATTTTTTTTGTATGAACATCCCTACATCACAGACTAGTTAGAGTTTACTATGTAATCAGACGACCGTATCGGGAACAAGAAGTTCCATGCCTTAGTTTTAATGATGTGTGACGTTTGTTTTTTTTCTTTTAAAAAACAGGAGAGATATGGTTCAAAATACTTTGATCCTAAGATGGCTTACTGTCGTGTATTTTTTTTTTAACAGAGCAAAGGACACATACGCTATCATTCATCCTATATTCACCATACCTTTTTAATGGTTGAGATTAATATAAATAAAAGGAATTAAAATAAAATAACACAATTTATTAAAAGATTAATTTTTCAATGTTTGTAAATTTTACAAAAGCTTTGATTTTGATTTCTAGTAATTAAAGTGCCATTTAATTAATACCTACTTTATGAACCAAAATTTTATGTAATATGGACGAATAAGCCTTATTATAAAGACCCTAAAAATAAATCAACTGTAACTACTTATGGAGTGTTCGACTCCATTCGAGGGAAATAATCGAAATAGCATATTTTCGCAAAACTACACAAACAACACTCGTAGTACATTTTTTAAGATGTATTATAAACACTGGAATATGACTAAAGTAGACAAAATAATCACAAAATCTTTTCACAATCGGCACAGTGCTTAGGTACTTGACTTACATTGAACAATAAACAACGAAATATCTACATCTATTTGCCAGACAATCACAGATTAATTAGAGATAACTACGTAACCACAAACGTCATGTATCATCAAAAACAAAATGGCGTGAGTTCTATTAACGTGAATTATACGGCATGACTAGCAGTGACTTGCATAGACACGACGCTCCGCCAGTGACATTGACAACCGCTCTTGACAATTACATTTCAATAACACGCCGACACATAGATAAATTTTAGGCGTGTGCGAAATGTCACATTTTTGCGATTGGAACATTTGTATCTGGAACAGAATGTTCCGGATCACTGATATGTTTCATTTGGAACATTTGGAACGTTGAGTCAAAGATATAAAATCATGGTTGTGTTGTTATGGTACGTCGCGGACTGCGGCTGAGAAACGGGCTGCGGTTTCATTTCAAACATCGTGTCAAACTTGTCATAGATAAAAATACAGATATATATATGTCGTGTCGCAGGCATATTGAAGCAGACGGTGTTAAGGTTCAAACAAAGATGAATATTCATAGTAATATTTGAAAAAAATACAATTTGTGAGATCATTAATCCCTATTAATATTATAAATGCGAAAGTAACTCTGTCTGTCTGTCTGTCTGTTCCGTTTTCACGTAAAAACTACTGGACCGATTTGGCTGAAACTCAGTATATATATATTTTCGATGCCGAGAATGAACATAGGATACTTTTTATCCCGAAAAATGGGATAGTTTCCGGGATAAAAATATATTTGTCTTTCTGTTTGTTATGCTTTTACAGGAAAAGTACTGGACCGATTTAGTTGAAATTCGGTATACATGTAATTTTAATACCGAAGGTGGACAAGGGATACCTTTTATCCCGGATAATGGGATAGATTTATGTAAAGGTTATCCCAAAAAGTGGAAAGGTTTTTTTGTGATTTTCCATTTTCGTCATTTTGGTCATCTTTGTCCAATTTGTCCGAGTTATCCGATTTGTCTTTTTTGTCCGATTTGTCCTTTATGTCGGAATGGTCCGATTTGTCCGAGTTGTCCAATTTGTCCGATTTGTTCGATTTGTCCGAGTTGTCCGAGTTATCTAATTTGTCAGAATCGCGGCGTAGCCGCGGGGTAAACTCTAGTAATATTATAATTTGCTTATATTTTATTGTTTTCCTGCTCTCTCGCTACGCTTGTTGCTCTGTGATTCATTATGCTCTCGTCGGTCTCTCTCACACGCAAGCGATATGATCGCGCTAAACAGAGAGGCAGAGAGATCGCGATGTTCCAGAACCAAATGATGCATTTGAAACATTATTGATGTTCCAATCTTTTGGATCAGTGAGTCGGTTCAGTAAAGAGTTACACACGCGTAATACATTTACATTTTAATCGTTTAGGAACGGAGAAAGAATATAAATTTGGTGAAATTTCTAGTGTTGAGTGGTTTATCATAACAGGCGACAAATCCAACCACAAATAGGGCATTGCCATTCAGAATGGCCACCTCCAGTGTTTCAGATTTAGATCCTATATCATTAGTGGCCAGGTTCCAATCTCCGTTCCAGACCTGCATCACATTAATAGCATCTTTGCTGTTGTAGATATCCATAGGCGATAGTTACTACTTTCCATGAGCATTCTAGTGAGGTAACGTAACCAGTCTTCTGGGTACCTTTTTTTTCTTCCACTTGATGGAAAGCGGTTACCGTCGCCTATGGACATTTGCAACACCAAAGGTGCTACAAATGCGCTGCCGCTCTCTTAAGGGAAACTGGAACCTGTTGTTATGGCGACATACTTTAGACCAGCGGTGGTAGCCATCCAGTCGGGCGAATGCCCTACCACCTGGCTGTGGGTTGTTTTGTCGCCTCTTACGACAGGCCGCCCGGCCGCAGGAAATTGTATTCTTTCTCCATTCCTACACAGATAAAAACCTTACCCATCGAATACGGTGATCTAGGTTCAGTATTCTACTTAGTCTTAAGGGATTATACTTAGGAGGTAGAATGCAAACATTATATTAATTATATATTAATAATTTAAATTAATTATGGTCGAATTTCGACCATTGGCCGACCATTAGTACAGACAGATCCTAAGTTTTCTTAATTTATCCGTGCAGGAACGGAGAAAGAATACAATTTCCTGCGTTGGGGCGGCCTATCCTAAGAGGCGAAAAACAACCCACAGCCAGGTAGGGCATTTGCCCGACTTGATGGCTACCACCCCTGGTCTAAAGTATGTCGCCATAACAACCTTGAGTTGTGTTCCGGCATTAGTGACCGGGTTCCAGTCTCCCTTAAGAGAGCAGCAGCGAAATTGTAACACCTTTAGTGTTGCAAATGTCCATAGGCGACGGTAAGCGCTTTCCATTAAGTGGACCGTCTGCTGAACTTCTGCAGTAAAAGAAAATTGTATTAATTAAACTAGTTTAAACTAACTCTTAATAATACTTACAAGTAACGAGCTGACGATAATAATCCCAAACAGATAATCACTGTAGTTTACCATAGCAGGCGAGAATCAATCAAAATTTTTATATAATATTTCTTAAGCACACAAAAACATGCCATCATTATTGAAAATTAACTATGTTCTTATTCATTTCACAGCAAAGAGCAAAATAGTGCAGCGGCCATTTTTTATCATGAAAATACACAAGTCTCATTTAAAGATGTCTTATCATATAAACAAGTTGATTATGCACTGGACGACTGTGTTCTGTATAGATATATATGTTCTCGACTGGTTTTTCCCAAGTTTTTATTATTTTCTCAAGGTGATGCGATGGCTATTTTAATAATGTTGAGTTTCTGGCGGGAATTGAAACGAGATGTTGTGCTGTGCAGTTTTATTTTCTAAAAATGTATAAAATTACTCTAAAATGAACAATAGTTGTAGGATATTGATAGTTTTTGAGTAGTAATTATGTGTTTTGTGAGAAATGTGAACTGTATAGTCAAATGTGGCCTTTTGAGTTGTCACAAGAACTCCGTTGAATGGCACCAGCTGATTACCTACAGTTCAGCTGTGCTAAACATAGGCTTAAGACAATAAAGAAACTATATTGTAAACTAATATCTGACTTAAAGGCCTAGTTGCCAAGTCATAAACCTAAATAAATAATGTTGGAGCCAATGGAGTGGATGGATGCAGAAGTCGTGGAAGGCCACGACACACCTACCATGATCAAATTGATCGTGTACTAGCAGAAGGTGATGTCAGGAGCCTTAAGAACAGACGAGCGTGCATGACAAGAGTTATGAATGTCAAAGAAGCAAGTGAGGTGTGTAAGAATAAGCCTGAATGGCGCTCTGTTGTTCGTGCCTATCCCGCAAGGGAACTGGCGTGAAGTTATGTATGTATGTATGTAATGTTGGAGGCACAAGTGTGTCAACTTCGATACAATCACGACAAATGGCGTCCTTAATACTGGAGTGACGATTATTTGACTTTCTCTTAAGACGCGCAGCTGTTCGTACAGATATTGTTATCGTGTTTTTTTTTTATTGCAGGAGATCCGCAGATAGGCAGACGACCCACTCGATGGAAAGCGGTTACCATCGCCTATGGACATTTGCTGCTCTCTTAAGGGAGACTGGAACCTGGTCACTAATGCCGGAACACAACTCAAGGTTGTTATGTCGATATGCTTTAGAGCAGGGTTGGTAGCCATCCACTCGGGCAAATGTCCTACCACCTGGCTGGCTCTCTTAAGAGAGCAGCAGCGCATTTGTAGCACCTTTGGTGTTGCAAATGTCCATAGGCGATGGTAACCGCTTCCGATTAATTCCGCGTAATTCCTGCTGTTCCTGCACGGATAAGGGAAGATACGTGTCCCGTCCGGGCCCGGACAACGCTCGTCCCTGTACTGTGTAATATAAACAGCTTCATACAAAATGTATGTAACGTTTCAAATTCGTGCCCCGTCCGGGCCACGTACACGGCACGCCCCGGACACGGCCCGGTCTAATATAAATCTTCCCTAAAAATGTGCGTATTAAGATGTACTGTTTTTGTTTGTTTTTAAAACCAATGCTTTAAGTTATATGCTATACTAGGATATGACCGCGACTTCTTCCCGGGACACAAACGGCCTTACATCCTCCGTTCTTGTAGACACAGGAACGGAGTATCCAAAAAATGATGAGAGGTTTTTCTCGTATAAATTTCGTATAATTTGTTTTTACAAATTCATTAAAATGCATGACAAGAGTTATGAATGTCAAAGAAGCAAGTGAGGTGTGTAAGAATAAGCCTAAATGACGCTCTGTTGTTCGTGCCTACCCCGCAAGGGAACTGGCGTGAAGTTATGTATGTATGTATGTACGAATTCGTTACGCTGGTAAATTTTAAACGTATATTAATGAAGCAATCAAGTATCTATTCTATCTTTGTTGTTGATGGCTCCAACGCCTTTGGCATTGATTTTGCCAATGTCATAGTAAAAGAGGCAGGTGTTAATAGACGCTAATATAGCTGGCAAAATCAAGAAATTTCCATAGTCGGTAATCTTTTTCCAGGAACCTGAGGAAGTGATCAAGTATGAAGTGACTTGAAGTTCGTAAGTGACGTTTTAACTGTCACTGCTAATGTGACGTTTGACGTTTACGTATATAGTGTCGTTGTTGTTGTCGAAGGCAACTATCCGAAAAGTCAGATCCGGAATTGCGTATTGTGTCTGAATACTTATAATAATCACGTTAAGAAATGATTAGGCATCTCTTAAGTAAGAGAATCAGAATCAGAGCCTAATGAATGAATATCTTTTTTTTCACTTATAAACGTGCATTACCTGTTGTTTACCTAAGAGGAGCACAGATAAACGAAATTTGAATTATTAACGTAAGTTGTACTCAAAATATTCGACTAAAGAGGAGTTTATGGGTAAGATTTATCCGTGCAGGAACGGAGAAAGAATACAATTTCCTGCGTTGGGGCGGCCTGTCGTAAGAGGCGACTAAACAACCCACAGCCAGGTGGTAGGGCATTCGCCCGACTGGATGGCTACCACCCCTGGTCTAAAGTATGTCGCCATAACAACCTTGAGTTGTGTTCCGGCATTAGTGACCGAGTTCCAGTTTCCCTTAAGAGAGCAGCAGCGCATTTGTAACAACTTTGCTGTTGCAAATGTCCATAGGCGATGGTAACCGCTTTCCATCAAGTGGGCCGTCTGCCTGTCTGCTGATCTCCTGCAATAAAAAAAAAAAAAAAAGATTTTCACTAATCAGTTGCTGAGCAGTTTCTTTAAGTTTAAGAAAGGATTATAAGTAAGGCCCATAATAGCTATCGCTTTATTGAAAACTGTACCGCAATAAAATTAAAAAACTTCGTTTAAAAAAACCAACTTCAGAAACTAAAAAACTAAAAAGTATAAAATAACTTATTTCTAAAGCTATTATTATTAATCTTGAAGTCGGTGCAAAGTAAAACATAAAAATTATTATATTTTTTTGAAAATTACTAACTTTAAGATGTTTTAGATAATATATATTAATAATAATACCTTTAGAAATAAGTTATTTAATACTTTTTAGTTTTTGAAGTTGGTTTTTTTAAACGATTTTTTTTATTTTTAATTGTTACTTTTTAGTGTCTAGCTATGTATGGGTAGACCTACGAAAGGTGCCGCGCTCCTTAAAAAATACAGGTCCCAAGAAACGGGAACAAAAAAATGTTCGTAAAATGAAAACTACTGGGCCAACCTATGTTAAATTTTTAGGGGACCAAATGGAAGCTATTCCGCGTCGAAAAAAAAAGAATCACATAAATCGGATCATAAATCTCGGAGTAGTCGGTGAACATACATAAAAAAAAAGATCCCGACGAATTGAGAACCTCCTCCTTTTTTTGAAGTCGGTTAAAAAGCCAATTTTTATGCACCCGTAGGTACAACTTCAAACCGCTTCCGGGAAAATTCCTGTGGGGTTCCCGGGATAAAAAGTATTATACATTTTGCTCTCGATCAGTGAAAAATCAAATTGCAATTCAAACTTTTTATTTAAACTGGCCATTTTAAATCATTCCCAAATTTAATCCCGCGAGATTCCCAGGATAAAAAGATGGTACAAGAAGAAGGAATTGTATAGTAACAGTGGTCAAAAGTACTTAAAATTTAGATGCTAAGATGTTATTATAACGTCCGCTCTTTAATATGTAAATATAATCTTTATATATATGTCGGGTTCATGCCGGGAGCGAACGAATGACGCTTTGAGAATAACACAATAATAATCTGAAATATTATAATCAAAGTTTATTACACTGGAATTATTATAATACTGCACACTAATACACAGAAATATTAGGACAACTCCAAAAGTTTTTTTTGTTTTTTTGTTTTGAGGCGAGGGAAAATGTTTAACCGATTTACGCACAAACTGGGTCGTTGCTAGGGGAACGACACGCGTCGGTCGGGGGCGATAACAATGCAGCAATAGTATGCTCTTGGCAGTGCTCCGTCCGCGATCGACGTCACAGAATAGTGTGGAAGACTCCCAGTGTTGCTGCACGAGCGAGCAACCCCAATACCCACTAAAAACCCCCTCCTCCCTGACGACCCTGCGCTTTGTATGTGTTGGAAAGGCTGAGATTTAGAACATAGTTACGCCCAGCCGATCCAGCGCAATAAAGTGCCTGGAGTGTGCCCTGGGAGAACACACCCCACTTCGTTGTGTGGGGGTAGAAGATCCTTTGCTCTCCTAGCAAGCTAAAGGCCCCCCGCGGTAAACGGAACCTAACTCAGGGAGGCAAGTAATGCGCGTACCTGCCTCTCCGGGTGCCAGCTGAAGGCCGGCGACCTCGAGAAGACGCATTGGCACGCGCTGCAGGACTTCTCTCCCTGTCTCGTTCTGCGGCCTCCTTGAGTGACATTACTGTCTCGCAAAAAGTAACCGCAGCCCCCCAATTGTCGCTGCTCTGCAGCATTGCCTTGACCAAGTCGCAGAGCGAGCCGACTGGACCTACGTGTGTCTCAAGTTCGAAACGCTGCGGCGCCCATGCGGCGCACTCGACAAGCGTGTGTAACGCCGTGTCGGGCGCGCCGCACTGGCGACAGTCCGGGGAAGGCAAGCAGCCCACAATGCGACACAGATACTTATCGAAACACCCATGTCCGGTAAGTAAGGACAACTCCAAGAGTTGCATCCACGCTTGTCAGGTGTCGAGCAGCAATTTGCCCTCCAAGAATACTGCGATTATCAAGCAGTATTATCGACCCCATTATATTATGTGCTCCTCGTCCAAGACTACCAATGTAGACTGTCAGTTTAAGACTGCCATTGTAGACTGTCGGTTGAAGACTGCCCCTCCTCTTTTTTTTTTAAAGCTGGACCCAGCTGAATAGCCGCAGATGGCTGTTTCAGCGATACCGGACTTTGGGGGCTTCCCGACTCCGTGGGAGCGGAGGCGTTCAGCCCGGAGGCAGCACGCTCGAGGAGGCACCTCCTGTGAGGTTCGACCTCGGCTCGACCGCTGCGGGGGATTGACTCTATATTGAGAATTAGCCGTTAAAGGCTGAAAGAGCTAAACCAACAGGCTGAAGTGATTATTTGGGGACCAATTATCGACTCCGCCGGCGGAGCCGATCCTAGTCTCTCATTACTACCGCTTCGCAACGTGTTATAGCTGGAGGAGAAGAAGCGGCGGAAGAAACTCTCCAGCAACACGCCTATGCTAATCTTGTATGGCTACTTGTGTCTGTAGTGAGTGAGATTGGTCGGGTCTTACCTTTGTGTAAGAGGATCCGAGCCGGGGGCTCTCCGGCGTCTGTTTTGTCTGCGTCTGTTATGCCAGGCTGATGTTCTGAGCCTCGGGGGGTTCATAGTCGCGACGAGACGGGTGATCTCATCGGGCTCGCTGCCCCTCCTCTGCCCGAACACCCAGTATTTATAAGGTCCTCGTAGCGCGCCGCAGTGACACCATCCGGTTATGCTGTGGCGTCACTTCAGTTACACTTCTAACTTCCAACATCCAGTTACTCCATTTCCGACATCCGTTAGCTTATTAATAAATGCTTCTAGATGACATCCGGTTAAACAACTACCGAATACTACATGAAGGAATACTCTATCCGGTTATTGACTACTTCCGTCATCTGGTTATTTTATAATAACAAATACGATTCCGACATATATAATTCTTCTGTACGTGTGTTGACAGTGAACTCCGCCTAAACGGCTCGACCGATTTTAATGATTTTTTTTTTGTGTGTTCATGTGGATTCGAGGATGGTTTAGATTCACAATTGGACCCGGTAGGTGGCGCTGCAGTCGGGTTCTAAATTTTATTTCTTCAGGGCAGCACAACGTCTGCCGGGACAGTTAGTAATATTATAATTTACTTTAGCATGTGTTTTATTATGAAGGAAATTGTGACAAAATTTGTGCTTATAATATCTTCTTTCGGAGATGGTTTTCACATATTCAATGGCAGTATCAGTATATATTTGTTAAAAATTGACTCCTAAAAATTATCGATTCGATTGAGTGATTAAATACATATGTTACAGTCATAGTGATTAAATAGCTATTATACATAATAACTGGTACATACATACATACATAACTTCACGCCAGTTCCCTTGCGGGGTAGGCACGAACAACAGAGCGCCATTTAGGCCCATTCTTACACACCTCTCTTGCTTCTTTGACATTCATAACTCTTGTCATGCACACTCGTCTGTTCTTCAGGCTCCTGACATCACCCTCCGCTAGTACACGATCAATTTGATCATAGAAGGTGTGTCGTGGCCTTCCACGACTTCTACATCCATCCACTTTTGCATTGTATATCTGTTTAGTCATTCTTTCATCATGCATTCTTTCCACATGCCCAAACCACCGGAGCATTCCTTTCCTTACCATTATACATAATAACTGGTCATTATATATAATAGCAAAATTGACTAGACAATGTGATAAATTAATCACTTTATCCGGATATTATTTATAATAGCGGGTCAAAGTTAGCCAAAGTAATAAATACGGTCCAACTGACTTGCTACCCCTCTGTAATAATTATGACCCACTGACTTGCTACCCCTCCCGCTTGTAAGAATAAATAATAATTATGACCCAGTTAATTCAAGTCAGTTCATTTTAAATATTTTATTATTGTAGTCTTTAAAGAGTGATACCAAATACTTGTATTGATCTCTGTTTTTTTTTTTAATTTGTTTTATGGTTAGCTTTAAATTTACTTTATAAATTAAAGTTAAATAACTTTATAACAATGTTAATTAAAGTAGAATTATTATCTATGACAATGTCTGTTTAATTCTCAGGCAAATTGAAATATAATTTCCATAATCTTTACCTATACCTACTTGTTTTATGACATTATCCAAGTCTTCGAAGATATTATATTATTTTTTTTATTTTTTTATTGCAGGAGTTCAGCAGGCAGGCAGATGGCCCACTTGATGGAAAGCGGTTACCATCGCCTATGGACATTTGCAACACCAAAGGTGCTACAAATGCGCTGCTGCTCTCTTAAAGGAGACTGGAACCTGGTCACTAATGCCGGAACACAACACAAGGTTGTTATGGCGACATACTCTAGACCAAGGGTGGTCGCCATTCAGTCGAGCAAATACCCTACCACCTGGCTGTGGGTTGTTTAGTCGCGTCCTACGACAGGCGGCCAGGCCGCAGGAAATTGTATTCTTTCTCCGTTCCTGCACGGATAGAAATTACTACTTAATGTTTTTAATTCTGTATCAATTATCACTTTGTCTAAATTGAGTGGACATTATATATAATGGCTAGATAATAAATATAATATCCGGATTTATTACTTTGGCAGTAACATATGTAATAAATATCTCGGGACCATAAAAAAAGGAATGATTAATTAGATATAACGATTACAATTATCGTCAAGACCTTCAAATGTAGCAAAGATAAAATAGAAATTAATTATCATAGATTAAATTTTAGTAGTATGTTGCAGCGAAAGTTCGCTTGTGTTGCCATAACGCCGTGATTTTTTTTTACCGCTTCGGGAGCCTTTAGCTATCAAGGGAGCAAAGGATTCATCACCCCCGCTGACGAAGTGAATGTGTTCTGATTCCCGGGGCACATTCAGGCACTTTTTGCGCTGGATCGGACTGGGCGTAACTACGTTTTAAGTCTCAGCTTTTCCTACATAAAAAGCGCGGGGCACATGGGAGGAGGGTGGTTTTAGTGGGTAGTGGTTGTTGCCCGTGCAACTTCTCTGAGTCTCCACACAAGCTGGCTTGATTATTGTTCGGATTGCCTCTTGTCAAAGGGGAAAGCCTTCACGATCAACTATGGTCTAATCCCTTGCAAAGAACCCAGTATTGTGCGTAAATAGCATTTCCTCCGCCTTAAAAAAAAACGCCGTGATTTTTGGTGAATTTCAACGTCATGAAAAAGATTTTTGGTTGAGTCTTGACTTAAGGTTTAATGGAGCACTGTATCGAGTTTCAGTTAAATCCGTTCAGTTAAACCAACGCGCACTACCACCGCATTGCATTACACGCACACTTCACAAACAAACCAAGCCACACAAAGAGCTTAAAAATTAAGAACCCAGACACTGAAAAGAAAAAACAACACACATGGCACTAGATAGGACAATATATATAAGTATAGATATAAGGCCAACACTGCACATTCACTTCCTCACAACACCAGCATGTAACAGATACACTCTACATTAGTATAAGTTTAGTATTAGTAGATACATACACCTCAACACAAAAATCAATAAATTAATGTCACACACAAGAACCAAAATAACTAATAAGCGTGTTAAATTCAAAAAATTAAATCTAGTAATTAAGTTGTAAAGAAGGGTACGGAACTCGAGTCCGTAGAGTTGTTCATAATATATAAAAAACCGTTCAGTAGTTTTCAGGTGATCCTCTAACAGACAGACAGATTAAATTCTAAAAATTGTATTTTCGAAACTTGCTGGCCCTCTTGATAATTTTTACATTTATAAACGCATTGCACCAACTCTAATGATTTACAGATTTATTATAGTATAGTTAAAGTATAGATGAACGATGCGGCGACACAAATATTATTAACACAGTAATTAACATATTGATAGATTTTGCGAAGAGCAATTATTTCAGGCAGTATTGTATTAATATACTTAATGTAGGAACATTTTTGGAACTAGCTCTCGGAAACTAAATTAAGTTTGTGTTTAATTTTGTTTAAAACTTAACGAAACTTCGTCCTTGCAGGAACGGAGAAAGAATACAATTTCCTGCGTTGGGACGGCCTGTCGTAAGAGGCGACTTAACAACCCACAGCCAGGTGGTAAGGCATTTGCCCGACTGGATGCCTACCACCTCTGGTCTAAAGTATGTCCCCGTAACAACCTTGAGTTGTGTTCCGGCATTAGTGACCAGGTTCCAGTCTCCCTTTAGAGAGCAGCAGCGCATTTGTAGCGATTTTGGTGTTGCAAATGTCCATAGGCGATGGTAACCGCTTTCCATCAAGTGGGCCGTCTGCCTGTCTGCTGATCTCCTGCAATAAAAAAAAGCTATATGAAACAGAAGCGTATTTAGAAAATGTTGTTGGGTGCAGCTCAAAGTGGTTGAGCGGGCTAAGCCTTTGCCGGTGTACCTTCCTGCAACGCAGAGGCTCCGGGTTCGATTTCTGGTATAGTATTTCGGAAAGGTATTTTCTCTGTTATTTACTACGGTCTGGGTGTCTGGGATCGGCCCCAGAGTAGTACGTTGTATATTATCCATAACACAAGCGTAACTTGCTTAATTTGGGGATATACAATATGTGTGTTTGTCTGCCGATTATTATTATTATATATATTAAAGTATTAACGTAACTAAAAACTAGAAAATAAAAAAAATAACAAAACATTATTATTTATTATTCTCTTTGTAAAACCCACTTAATTAACTAGACGACATACTTATATGAATGTCATGCAATAATATCCTTGTTTTCCTGGTCGAAATTTCCAACATGCAATTATCCTACTGTAATTCCTGTTTGTAAAATTACAACCATTATTGAAGTAAACAAGTTTCATATTTGTTTGTTTGTTTGTAGGTCGTACAACTACATAGAAGTCGTTCTATATTTGCTCTATGCTCGCTCTGGTTCCATATATATTAAATTAAAACAATTTCAAAAATTGTAGCTTTAATAGGCATAGGCTAGGCATATTTCAGCAAATATGCCTAGGCATAGGCTAGGCATATTTCAGCAAATATGCCTAGCTCTAATAATTTTATATAATACTAGCGGTCCCGGCAGACGTTGTCCTCCTCTGAAAAAATAAAAATCTAGAACCCGATCCCAGCGCCACCTACCGGTTCCGATTGTGGATTTAAACCATCCGGGGACCCACTCAAACACACAAAAACAAAATCACCTAAATCGCTCCAGGTGATTAGGAGGATTCTAGAACCCGATCTCAGTGCCACCTACCGGTTCTAATTGCGAATCTAAATCATCCGGGAACCCACTCAAACACACAAAAACAAAATCACAAAAATCGCTCCAGGTGATTAGGAGGATTCCAGAACCCGATCTCAGCGCCACCTACCGGTTCCATCTGTGGATTTAAACCATCCGGAGACCCACTCAAACACACATAAACAAAATCACGTAAATCGCTCCAGGTGATTAGGAGGATTCTAGAACCCGATCTCAGCGCCACCTACCGGTTCCAACAAGTATCCTATGTCCGTCTCCTGGTTCTAAGCTACTTCTCCACCGATTTTCAGTGAAATCGGTATAGCAGTTCTTGAGTTATAAATAGTGTAACTAACACGACTATCTTTTATATATGTATATATAGATTATTAGAGCTAGGCATATTTGCTAAGGAGTTTCTTGCGCCGCTTCTTCTCTTCAAGCCATAACATGTTGCGAAGCGGTGGTAAATTAGATTAGGCTCCCATAGAGTAAATAATAACCATAAACAAAATTTAAACTAAATAATTAAAATTAACAAATTGGCGGTAGGCTAAATAAAACTTTAACAATACTCATTGACCCTTGACATATTTATCTTTCGTAATCACGGCTACTGAAAAGTGGCCGAAACGTCGGAACAATAAAAATCAAATAAATTACCGCGCTTAAAACCGTTGAAACGTATTATATATTGTTTTTATTACGTGTGGTTTATTGTCCACCGCTGGTCCTTGTTGGCTAGCATTATGCTGACACTGGGTCCAATTTTGGACTTATTTTGTTTCTATTGTTTTTCTATTTATAATAACTTAGTTTTTGTTCTACATACATACATAACTTCACGCCAGTTCCCTTGCGGGGTAGGCACGAACAACAGAGCGCCATTTAGACTTATTCTTACACACCTCACTTGCTTCTTTGACATTCATAACTCTTGTCATGCACGCTCGTCTGTTCTTAAGGCTCCTGACATCACCTTCTGCTAGTACACGATCAATTTGATCATGGAAGGTGTGTCGTGGCCTTCCACGACTTCTGCATCCATCCACTTTTGCATTGTATATCTGTTTAGTCATTCTTTCCACATGCCCGAACCACCGGAGCATTCCTTTCCTTACCTTCACCCCGACACTCTTTCAGACCAACTCTCTGTTTTTGTTCTAAATCAAATAATTTTCTTTCTTTCTTTCTATTGTTATTGACAAGGTTTTGTTGCTTCATCCAGATCCCATTATTCAAGAGGAAGCAACAATCTTTTAATAGTAGGTCATAGTTTAGTTTATCCGTGCAGGAACGGAGAAAGAACACAATTTCCTGCGTTGGGGCGGCCTGTCGTAAGAGGCGACAAAACAACCCACAGCCAGGTGCTAGGGCATTTGCCCGACGACTACCACCCCTGGTCTAGAGCATGCCGCCATAACAACTTTGAGTGGTGTTCTGGAATCAGTGGCAGTTTCTACTACAAGGCCGGCAACACCTCTGGTATTGCTAATGTCCATAGGCGACGGTAACCACTTTCCATCACAGTTGGGCCCTAAACCTATCTGCTGTGCTTCAGCAATAAAAAAAATAGTTCTGATGGATTTATTAATAATATCACATTTAAAAAAAAATAATATCATCTGTGGAGTGACGCTCGCGGACCGCGTTCGTAATACCGAAGTAAGAAAGAGAGTTGGTCTGAAAGAGAGTGTCGGGGTGAAGGTAAGGAAAGGAAACAGATATACAATGCAAAAGTGGATGGATGCAGAAGTCGTGGAAGGCCACGACACACCTTCCATGATCAAATTGATCGTGTACTAGCAGAAGGTGATGTCAGGAGCCTTAATAACAGACGAGCGTGCATGACAAGAGTTATGAATGTCAAAGAAGCAAGTGAAGTGTGTAATAATAAGCCTAAATGGCGCTCTGTTGTTCGTGCCTACCCCGCAAGGGAACTGGCGTGAAGTTACGTATGTATGTATGTATCACATTTTTATATAATTCTAAATCTTGTTCTGCTTAGTGCCAATTGCGCAAGCCTCCTCCATCGTGTCCGGCAGCTTCGTACCACGGGTTTCAGGAATCATGAAAATTAATAATCCTGATAACAAAGCGAAACCTCCAAACAATATGATCGGCAGATCTTCAAAGGTGGCTGCTTCCTGAAATATTAATTGATTTACTGCTTAATCTGTATTCTCCACGACAGATAAAATTTTTAATAAACAAGCATAGGAATATCCATAAAAATTACTAGTACATACATACATACATAACTTCACGCCAGTTCCCTTGCGGGGTAGGCACGTACAACACTTGCTTCTTTGACATTCATAGCTCTTGTCATGCACGCTCGTCTGTTCTTAAGGCTCCTGACATCACCTTCTGCTAGTACACGATCAATTTGATCATGGAAGGTGTGTCGTGGCCTTCCACGACTTCTGCATCCATCCACTTTTGCATTGTATATCATTATAGTCATTCTTTCATCTTGCATTCTTTCCACATGACCGAACCATCGGAGCATTCCTTTCCTTACCTTCACCCCGACACTCTTTTTCAGACCAACTCTCAACAAAATTATTAGTAACACCAACCTAACACAGTTAGCTGAAAGCGCAGAAGAAAAATGTTAAGGTAGGTATTTCTTATTATTTTTCTTCTATAGACTTGTCTTTCCATTAGCCAGTTGGTAGGGTATTTGCACGTGTGGATGGCTACCACCCCTGGTCTAGAGTATGCCGCGATAACAACATTGAGTTGTTTTCCGGCATTAGTGGCCAGGTCCCAGTTTCCCTTAAAAGAGCAGCAGCGCATTTGTTATCACTTTTGGTATTGCAAATGTCCATAGGCGATAGTAACCGCTTTCCATCATGTGGGCCGTTTGCGTGTCTGCTGCACTTAATAAAAAAACGTTTATTTGGTTTTCAGATAGCGAGATAAATGGCGATGAATTGTAAGATGATATATACCAAAAAAAGTCTCGCGATGGCACCATACATGTGCAGGTCAGCATGTGCCAGCCAGTATATATATATATATATATAATGTAAATAATAATTGATCGTGTACTAGCAAAAGGTGATGTCAGGAGCCTTAAGAACAGACGAGCGTGCATGACAAGAGTTATGAATGTCAAAGAAGCAAGTGAGGTGTGTAAGAATAAGCCTGAATGGCGCTCTGTTGTTCGTGCCTACCCCGCAAGGGAACTGGCGTTTGGAAATGTTGAGAATATCTGTGCCTCGAGGAAATTTATTTATTTCATCATTTTTACTTACAATGGCAGGTATTAAGGGTGCAGCTATATTCCCAAGCCTGCCTATCGTTGATGAAAAAGCAAAAAGATTGTGTCTGTATTTAGTCGGATACAATTCCGCTGTAAACACGTAGTTTGCTATCAACACTAAAGAAATGCTGCTTTTCCCAAGTAAATAAACTGTTAAGGATAATCCATACATATCTGGAAAGAAGAAATAATTATCACTACAGAATGTGACTGAAACGTAATGCTGCGCACTACTTGGTTAACTTTAAAATACTCTTCTTGGCCTTAGATACTCTATATAGTGTAGATAAAAACCATTTAGTTATAAAAAAAAATCAGTCATAATTGACGTCAAATGTTCAGTGAGAACGCCTTGTGATTTTCCAAAATCAAAAGTAGCGCTGAATATGATTTAATTTCTTCGTAGATCGCCGATTCGTATCCGGCTCGAAGGACCAAATCAAATGTATGGAGATTTATTGACTCTGTTGATAATTAATTAAAACAATCATTGTGTGAAACAAAACATTCACTTAAATCATGGATTAGAAGATAATGAACTTCTTCGTACCATACATTTGCAAGAGAAAAAAATAAGCAAATACAAACAGTATTGCCAGTATAAAAATAACAATAATAGGTTGGAATTCTCAATATAAATTAATGCTTCATCTTTGGAATAACCCAGGAAACAACCCAGACACATGTGGTAAGGAATTTGTCTGTTTAGGTGACTGCTACGCTTATCTGAGAGTTGAGTTATTTTACGTAATTACTGGTCAGCTTCTGGTTCTCTATTGAGGCCGACAACAAATTAGTAGCACCTTTGATGTTGAAAACATCCATAGGAGACGGTAATCGCTTTCCATTAGATGGACCGTCGGCGTGTTTGCTGAACTCCAGAAGTAAAATAAAATATTAAATTTTAAACAAGGCTAGGAGTTTAGAATTTGAATACTTACGACTGGGAACAAAAATAAAGGCGACCATACAAGCAGCGCACACCCAAAATCCTCCAATAAGTACTGTTTTTCTTCCAGTTTTTTGCATTAGAAACACCGACAACCAAAATCCAGGGATATCAGCTGCAGAAACTGCTACATAATTCAAGTAAGAATTGCCCGCCATGTTTACGGCATTGATCGACAGTCCGTAGTAGACCAAGTTAGTAGACATCCAGCAGATCGGTGATACAATGCATCTTAATAACATGGGTTTATTCTTAAATACTTGTACTATTAGCCAGGAGTCATCCTCTTTCTCTGTGTTTCCTGTGCTACCTCTTCTAAATTTTTCTCCAGCAAGCCTCAACGCTTCTCTGGATTTATCAGAGAGAGTCTTTCCGTTGACTTTAGCTGCTTTGATGAGAACTTCCTCAGCTTTTGTGAAGCGCCCTTTGGTGATATACCACCGAATGGATTCAGATATCGCCCACAGGTATACAAGCGTTATAATTTGCGGAATGTATATCGCCAATGTAAGGACACGCCAGTGCTTAAAAACCCACGCCACTAAGCCCAAAGTCATCTGACTTACAGCCCATGCAGTGAGTAGTATAGCTCCGGATATTGTCCTGTACTTGGGGCCAACTAGTTCCATTACTACAAAAAGATATTGTTTTAATAATCATAAACCATACATATGTTATTATAAGTTTTTATATAATAAAAGTAGATAAGGGAATGTACCCATAATACTTGACCTGTTCCAGGGGGTTTTTTTTTTATTGCAGGAGATCAGCAGACAGGCAGACGGCCCACTTGATGGAAAGCGGTTACCATCGCGTATGGGCATTTGCAACAGCAAAGTTGCTACAAGTGCGCTGCTGCTCTCTTAAGGGAAACTGGAACCTGGTCACTAATGCCGGAACACAACTCCAGGTTGTTATGGCGACATACTTTAGACCAGGGGTTGTAGCCATCCAGTCGGGCAAATGCCCTACCACCTGGCTGTGGGTTGTTAAATTGCCTCTTACGACAGACCGCCCGGCCGCAGGAAATTGTATTCTTTCTCCGTTCCTGCACGGGGTAGGAAAGTCTTCAACATACCACGCTTAATCACAATCGTGGGGGAGCTTAGATTTTCATCACGTAATCAATATCCTCTAGGGAAATTTTTTAAATGAGACGCAGCATTTAGCGTTGATATGTAAGATTTTTCTGCTTCTAAATATTTCTTTCACAGTCACGCTTGACCTCATGCGGCAAGCGCCGTATTAATAAAGACAAACTGGGCTCCTACCAGAAGGATAACCCCAGTGTTACCAACCCTACTGTTTTAACAGTATATACTTGCTGTTTTCACATTGATGTCCCTGTTTTCTGTTTCATTCTTAATTTTTACTGTTTTTTCAATTATAAATATAATTTAATTATAGCGTTCAGTGCCACCTATTACATTATGCAAAAATCTTTTGATAACTACTATGTAATAAAACGCAATTACACTAGATGGCAGTATCAACAAGTGTATGTACAGTATGACAGCTACAGGCTAAAGCTTACGTATTACGTATTGTGTTGCAGTCACAACAGTTTTCAAGCTTGGAATTGGTCAAATATCTGTGACCCCAGCGTTTATATTAAAAATATGTATGATTTTAAAAAAGAAAATGAGGCAATTGAGAATGAAAGCGGAAAATAAGTTTACTTTGAATTATGTTTTTTACTATTATTATGTTGTGATTATTAATATAACAATGTATGTGAGTCCTATTAATTAATAATAATAATAATAATCGGCAGACAAACACACACATTATATATCCCCAAATTAAGCATTAAGTGTTATGTGTAATATACAACGGACTACTCTGGGGCCGATCCCAGACACCCAAACCATAGTAAATAACGGAGAAAATACGTTTCCGAAATTTACTATACCAGGAATCGAACCCGGAACCTCTGCGTTGCAGTGAGGTACGCCGGCAAAGGCTTAGCCCGCTCAACCACAGAGGCCGTCGAAATTAAGAAATTAAGAAGAACGAATTAAGAAAGCGATTATTGTTAGTGGATATTGCTTTAATTATATGACGAAAGTATGAAATCTGCCTTATTTTACTTTAGCTGTTGTTTTTTAGTTTTTTGGGGTTGGCAACACTGGGCAACCTGTATAGGGTAGAGGAGCGAGGTGGAATGCTCCTCCGTCTCAAAGGAAGATCTTCCAGCGAGGCTATTGTTGTTCCTCGCAGGCCTAGGCCCTTCTGTTATAGTTGTAAGTTTCGGGAAACGTTTGTGACATCAATTATTGCACAGCGCCATCTATCGGCTAGTAGGTGTTCCACTACACACCCCCTTGCTGAGACTAGAAGTCGATGGTAGACGAATGAAGTCGAGAGTTGGTCACAGCTATCAGTGCTTCTCGTAGTATGCCAATTCATGTTCCGTATACCGCGGGGGGCCTTTAGCTTGCTAGGAAGAGCAAAGGACCTTCTACCCCCGCACAACGAAGTGGGGTGTGTTCTCCCAGGGCACACTCCAGGCACTTTATTGCGCTGGATCGGCTGGGCGTAACTATGTTCTAAATCTCAGCCTTTCCAACACATTCAAAGCGCAGGGTCGTCAGGGAGGAGGGGGTTTTTAGTGGGTATTGGGGTTGCTCGCTCGTGCAGCAACGCTCGGAGTCTTCCACACTATTCTGTGACGTCGATCGCGGACGGAGCGCTGCCAAGAGCATACTATTGCTGCAGTGTTATCGCCCCCGACCGACACGTGTCGGTCCCCTAGCAACGACCCAGTCTGTGCGTAAATCGGTTAAGCATTTTCCCTCGCCTCAAAACCAAAAAAAAAAAAAAAAAGTATGCCAATTCATCCGTCTATCCATACGGTGTAGTGAACCACGTGTACTCCCTAGAGCCCAATTAATTATTATTTTTAATTTTCTGTTTGTAAAAATATATTTCAAAGCATATTTATGAATTACTACGTGAAAACTAGAGGGGACGGGATGAAATATTGTAAAAAATAAATGGGTCTCATAGTATGGTTACGTGTCCTAACGACTTGAAAAAATTGTGTGTATGTATGTACAGTTATATTGAACTTCATGTTCATTTTTATTTTATTTTAAACTAGCATGTAAGAATGTTAAAATATGTTATTACTCATACAGATAATAACTAAAAATCTATTTCTTTTTAGAATGATTTTTGTCTTTGTTGTTGATGATGATGTTCAGGCCGAAAACCGCCAGTCTTTTTTAAATACAAACTCGACCTATATAAAATAATTATGTCATAGATTATACTATTTCTATTTCTTTATTTTCTCGATGACAGTTCTAATTTGATAGTTGTAGTGTTGTGACCAAATAAGTAATGATATCGATCGCATATATATTTATTATGTTTGTTAATATTAAAAATTTGCATGTGCGGAAGTAACCGCCGAACACTGGGAAAAAATTGTGAGAAGAACCCAAAACGTTATAGCGTCGGATTGGGAAATTCATGTGGCATTCGATAATATAGAAGTACAGGAACTTGTAATAAATGTTGTTGTTTTACTCCGTGCAGGAACGGAGAAAGAATACAATTTTCCTGCGGCCGGGCGGCCTGTCGTAAGAGGCGACAAAATAACCCACAGCCAGGTGGTAGGGCATTTGCCCGACTGGATGGCTACCACCCCTGGTCTAAAGTATGTTGCCATAACAACTATGTGTTGTGTTCCGGCATTAGTGATCAGGTTCCAGTCTCTCTTAAGAGAGTAGCAACGCATTTGTAGCACCTTTGGTGTTGCAAATTTCTATAGGCGATTGTAACCGCTTAACATCAAGTGGACTGTCTGCCTTTCTGCTGAGCTCCTGCAATAAAAAAAAATGTTGGGGAGAGCTCATCGAGTGACAGTGACGATTCATTAGATTTTGATTAAAATAAATAAATAAAGAATCAACATAATATAATTACATCTTGTAATGAAATGTAATATTAGTTAATAAATTTGTACAAATTTATCCGGCAATAGTTCAGTTTCTTACACTTTGTAAAAAAATATTGGGTCTGTTATCAGTTTCTCCGACTCTGCTATGACCTTGTACGTGCGTAAGCGTCATATTTCTATTAAATAATGTATACATAATGTAAAAAAGACGCTGGTTCAAGTTTCTACAGGAGCTGTTATCGAGAAAAGAAAGAAATGGAAATAGTATAGGAGAAACAATATTATTACCCAAAATATATGCAGAAGTAAACAAGCCACATGCCAACATTGACTCGACGACTTGAACAGCAACAAACCAAATATAATTGCTGGCCCAATATCTGGAGAGGCCGATCCAGAATGCGTTGAAGGCATTGAAGCCCATGGCAGTCCTTCTTCCCCACCTGTCCGATATGTACCCAGTGAGGGGCATCCCCACCAACATGCCGCAGGTTCGCAGGAAGCCACTCATGGTACGTCGCCACTCGTCGCAGCCCAAGTCAAACTGGAATAGAAATGCGGAAATTAAATATTTGACACACACATGCATATATACTCTTTTGTTTATTGTTAAAATCAAATTAACAGTGTAGCTTTAGCGAAATCTGTGATTATAGAAAGAAGTACTAGCGGCCCCAACAGACGTTGTCCTGCTCTGAAAAAAAAAAATCTAGGACCCGATCCCAGCGCCACCTACCGGTTCTAATTGCGAATTTAAACCATCCGGGAACCCACTCAAACACACAAAAACAAAATCACCAAATCGCTCCCGGTGATTAGGAGGATTCTAGAACCCGATCTCAGCGCCACCTACCGGTTACGATTGTGGATTTAAACCATCCGGGAACCCACTCAAACACACAAAAACAAAATCACCATAATCGCTCCCGGTGATTAGGAGGATTCTAGAACCCGATCTCAGCGCCACCTACCGGTTACGATTGTGGATTTAAACCATCCGGGAACCCACTCAAACATACAAAAACAAAATCACCAAAATCGCTCCCGGTGATTAGGAGGATTCCAGAACCCGATCTCAGCGCCACCTACCGGTTCTAATTGCGAATTTAAACCATCCGGGAACCCACTCAAACACACAAAAACAAAATCACCAAATCGCTCCCGGTGATTAGGAGGATTCTAGAACCCGATCTCAGCGCCACCTACCGGTTACGATTGTGGATTTAAACCATCCGGGAACCCACTCAAACACACAAAAACAAAATCACCATAATCGCTCCCGGTGATTAGGAGGATTCTAGAACCTGATCTCAGCCCCACCTACCGGTTTTTTTGCGAATCTAAATCATCCGGGAACCCACTCAAACACACAAAAATAAAATCACCAAAATCGCTCCAGGTGATAAGGAGAATTGTAGAACCCGATCTCAGCGCCACCTGCCGGTTCCAATTGTGGATCGAAGCCATCCTGGGACCAAACACACACACGAAATTTCATCAAAATCGGTAAAGTCGTTCTCAAGTTATAAAATTACAACGAAAAGTGGCATTAATTTTGACATATATAGATAGGTCTTTGACAACAGAACAGAACATTAGTAATGTTCAAACTTATAATTTAAATTAACTATTATGATCGAATTTCGACCACGGGCAACCAAGTTAAACTTAATATATGTCAAGACTTGAATCACTCACATCGTAGACCACGGTCAGCTGGTTCTCGTAGACATGCTGGTCACAATCCTGTATGATGCTACTATCAAAAAGGTCTGCCGAGCAGACTGTTTCGTTCCAGGTGTAATTTCTTGGAGCATACCGCTGGCAGTTATCAAAGGAATCAACGCTATCCCCTGGTACTGCAGTTAAAATCCAATCTGGAGCATATTCTGCCGGAGTGCTCTCAGATTCGCATTCTGGGATTAGACACCTGAAGGTTTATAATTTACAAATGTACAATGTAAACAAGCCAGGTGGTAGGGTATTTACCCGCCTGGATGGCTACCACCCCTGGTCTAGAGTATGTTTTTTTTATCTTTTTTATTGCAGGAGTTCAGCAGACAGGCAGACGGCCCACTTGATGGAAAGCGGTTACCATCGCCTATGGACATATACCACCTCAAAGGTGCTACAAATGCGCTGCTGCTCTCTTAAAGGAGACAGGAACCTGGTTACTAATGCCGGAACACAACTCAAGGTTGTTATGGCGACATGCTTTAGACCAGGGGTGGTAGCCATCCAGTCGAGCAAATGCCCTAACACCTGGCTGTGGGTTGTTTTGTCGCCTCTTACGACAGGCCGCCCCATCGCAGGAAATTGTATTCTTTCTCCGTTCCTGCACGGATAAAAATAATAACTTGAGTTTTTGTTCCGGCATTAGTGGCCAGGTTCAGACTCACTTAAGAGAGCTGCAGCGCATTTGTAGCACCTTTGGTGTTGCAAATGTCTGTAGGCGGTGGTAACCGCTTTCGATCAGGTGGACCGTCTGCCTGTCTGCTGAACTCATGCAATAATTTTTTTTATCAATCTATATAAATAAAAATAAATGTCTGTATGTTTGTGTACTGCGCATTACTAAACCATCGATCAGATTGTGATGAAAATTCGTTAGAGTGTTCTGAAGACGCCCGCAGAGTTTCCTGGCTCCAGAGAAAAACAAAATATACGACTAAACAATTTTATAGTTTATGTGACATTACAACGCATGCCAGGATAATATATACTTAAAAATAATTAACAAAGTAAACTATATTAGAAGCTAGAGCTAAATAGAAAAACTATGGATAAAATATTTGTCCCAAAGCACCGTTACGTATCGAGAACGTTGCCAAAAGGCTGGGCGGCGATGCCACGTTGTAAGGCAAAGCTTGTAATATAATATGCAGGCAACGTGTCTACGTAGATCGCATCCTATAACAGAGGCACAGGGAATTAAAGTTTAAAAAAAAACCTACTTCAAAAACTACATACATATATACATAACTTCACGCCAGTTCCCTTGCGGGGTAGGCACGAACAACAGAGCGCCATTTAGGCCCGTTCTTACACACCTCACTTGCTTCTTTGACATTCATAACTCTTGTCATGCACGCTCGTCTGTTCTTAAGGCTCCTGACATCACCCTCCGCTAGTACACGATCAATTTGATCACGGAAGGTGTGTCGTGGCCTTCCACGACTTCTGCATCCATCCACTTTTGCATTGTATATCTGTTTAGTCATTCTTTCCACATGCCCGAACCACCGGAGCATTCCTTTCCTTACCTTCGCCCCGACACTCTCTTTCAGACCAACTCTCTTTCTTACTTCGGTATTACGAACGCGGTCCGCGAGCGTCACTCCGCAGATTTTGCGCAGTGCTCGCATCTCAACCGCGTTTACTCTACTTTCATGCTCTCTCTTCAAAAACTAAAAAAGTATAAAATAACTTATTTCTAAAGCTATTATTATTAATATATATTATCTAAAACATCTTGAAGTCGGTGCAAAGTAAAACATAAAAATTACTATATTTTGAAAATTACTAAGCACCGACTTTATACTTTTTAGTTTTTGAAGTCGGTTTTTTTAAACGAAGTTTTTTTTTTATTTGTTACTTTTTAGTGTCTAGCTATGTATGGGTAGACCTACGAAAGGTGCCGCGCTCCTTAAAAAATAAAGGTCCCAAGAAACGGGAACAAAAAAATGTTCGTAAAATGAAAACTACTGGGCCAAACTATGGTAAATTTTTAGGGGACCAAATGGCAACTATTCCACATCAAACTAAACAAGAATCACGTAAATCAGATCATAAATCTCGGAGTAATCGGTGAACATACATTTGAAACAAAACGGTTAAAGAAAAGGTCCCGGCGAATTGAAAACCTCCTCCTTTTTTGTAAAGTCGGTTAAAAATTGATGGCCTCTGTGGTTGAGCGGGATAAGCCTATGCTGGCTTACCTCACTGCAACGCAGAGGCTCCGGGTTCGATTCCTGGTATGATAAATTTCGTAAATGAACTTTCTTCGTAATTTACTATAATAACTATAGGAAATGCACTATCACTGAACATCGAGCAGACATGATCATTACCTTCTTTTAACAGATTCAAGATTACTATCTCCAGCTATATAATGTTATTGTTTATTTTTGTATGTATATAATATAATATGTGTATTTATGTATGTACATACATCATGTGTATTGTAATAAGAACATAGTTACGTATTCTTGATTATGATTATTAAATTATCTTATATATTACTACTAGCTGTCCCGGCAGACATTGTTCTGCCGTGAAGAAATAAAATTTAAAACCCGATTCCAGCGCCACGTACCGGGTCCAAATGTGAGCTATCCTATCTTTCAATTCGGATCAAACTGCACACGGTGTGTGCAAATTTGATAAAAATCGGTCAAGTAGTTTAGGTAAGGAGTCCATCGCGGACAAACAAGGTGACACGTAATTTACATATATTAAGATTTATTAATTAATAAACTAAATTATTGTACTACTCCTGGTTTAGCAACTACCGACTTTTGTTGTCTTTGATATACTCCATCCAAAGGTTGTCTGGAAGAAATCGCCGTAGACGATGAGACCGCCGATTGTACTTGTATATTAATGTTCTTGGTTTTATGTAGTATTTTTGTACAATAAGGTATATTCCGTTCCGTTCCGTTCCGTTCCGTTCCGTTCCGTTCCGTTCCGTTCCGTTCCGTTCCGTTCCGTTCCGTTCCGTTCCGTTCCGTTCCGTTCCGTTCCGTTCCGTTCCGTTCCGTTCCGTTCCGTTCCGTTCCGTTCCGTTCCGTTCCGTTCCGTTCCGTTCCGCTCCGCTCCGTTCCGTTCCGCTCCGTTCCGCTCCGCTCCGTTCCGTTCCGTTCCGTTCCGTTCCGCTCCGTTCCGTTCCGTTCCGTTCCGTTCCGTTCCGTTCCGTTCCGTTCCGTTCCGTTCCGTTCCGTTCCGTTCCGTTCCGTTCCGTTCCGTTCCGTTCCGTTCCGTTCCGTTCCGTTCCGTTCCGTTCCGTTCCGTTCCGTTCCGTTCCGTTCCGTTCCGTTCCGTTCCGTTCCGTTCCGTTCCGTTCCGTTCCGTTCCGTTCCGTTCCGCTCCGTTCCGTTCCGTTCCGTTCCGTTCCGTTCCGTTCCGTTCCGTTCCGTTCCGTTCCGTTCCGTTCCGTTCCGTTCCGTTCCGTTCCGTTCCGTTCCGTTCCGTTCCGTTCCGTTCCGTTCCGTTCCGTTCCGTTCCGTTCCGTTCCGTCCCGTTCCGTTCCGTTCCGTTCCGTTCCGTTCCGTTCCGTTCCGTTCCGTTCCGTTCCGTTCCGTTCCGTTCCGTTCCGTTCCGTTCCGTTCCGTTCCGTTCCGTTCCGTTCCGTTCCGTTCCGTTCCGTTCCGTTCCGTTCCGTTCCGTTCCGTTCCGTTCCGTTCCGTTCCGTTCCGTTCCGTTCCGTTCCGTTCCGTTCCGTTCCGTTCCGTTCCGTTCCGTTCCGTTCCGTTCCGTTCCGTTCCGTTCCGTTCCGTTCCGTTCCGTTCCGTTCCGCTCTATTCTATACTATTCTATAGTCTGGGTGTCTGGGAATCGGTCCCAGAGTAATTCGTTGTATCCATAACACAAGCGTGACTTGCTTAATCTTAAATGAATAACATGGCAGACAAACACACATAGTAATGTGTTCCGATTATTACTATTATAAAATTAAAAAGTAGTTTAATAATAAACTTACCGAGTATTTATCCTGGCTATCGTAAACAAATATTCACTAATCGCCATTCCGATTATTATAACCGAGAGACAACATAACGCCATAGTCCTGAATTGGTACTTGCTGAAGTGCCCAACTTCCTTAAGCAAGGAACTGGCTAAGTCACTACTTCCTCCATCTCGTACTGCTTCCGCGTCATCTCCCGTTGACATTCTAACTTCGTATGATTCAATTATAATGATATAGATTTGAACACTTGTGTCATTGATAAGACTTTTATGTTGGTTAGCTCAAACCAATCTTTGTTCTGCTTCATATCGGCTATTTCTTAATGATAAGTTTAATATGGGCTACGCGTGCTTATGTTATATAAGTTAATGTGCGGTATAATACTAGCTGTGCCCGCGACGTTGTCCGCGTGGAATTTGTTTTCAAAACCCCCGATTTTGAAACATTCTTTATTGGTGCTCCGCTCCTATCGGTCTTAGCGTGATGATATATAGCCTATAGCCTTTCTCGTTAAATGGGCTATCTAACACTGAAAGAATTTTTGAAATCAGACCAGTAGTTCCTGAGATTAGCGCGTTCAATCAAACAATATTAGTATATTTGGCTACAACACTAATACTTACATTTTAAATATCGCGATATCTTTTGAATGAAACGTCCGAATTGAATAATTCAAAAAGTTCTAGAAAGGTATTGAATTCGTCTTGAATATGGAGTGATTTATTTTGATAAGGATTAATACCAAGGTACAAAATAAAGAGTTTGAAGCGACGGCATTTTAACTATTTAAAAAAATAAAAGAAAACACTTATTGTGAGATAACTACAATAGTTAGACATATGGTTACGCGATATTTTTTGTAGACAATTATACGTTCTGCAAAGTGGTAGTACATTGTTTTGTTCTATAATCAATAGTTTTCGCAGCGCACGCCGTGTAAGGATTTTTTCGGGTCATTTTTTTACACCTAGGGTTTTAGTAAGGATCCCTAATTTTTTTTTAAATGTAATATAGCCTATAGCCTTCCTCGATAAATGTACTATTCAACACTGAAAGAATTTTTCAAATCGGATTAACGGTTCCTGAGATTAGTGCGTTTATATAAACAAACAAACTCTTCAGCTTTATAATATTAGTATAGATGATTCATCAGTTATTTAAATAGTAAACCTAATTTATTCATTTTCTGATGTAATTGTAATTCAAGCAATATGTATATAATGTAATTATTTAAATCATAGTCTTACTGAGCTATCAGTTTGCACTAGTATACATGCTAGATATGTGACTAAAGTTCTAGATTCTAGTGATTCTTGTTATCGTGAAAAACTGTGCAACGCTCTTGTGTTGCATATATTACACAATACATGGAGTATGTTTTATCAGTGCAAGTCTATCTTCTTTATCTGTTTAGATCAAACCATCAGACTGATAAAAATTATCGTTGTCATAGTAAAGCCGCGTATCTTTTTTTATTGCATGAGTTCAGCAGACAGGCAGACGGCCCACTTGATTGAAAGCGGTTACCATCGCCTATGGACATTTGCTGCTATCTTAAGGGAGACTGGAACCTGGTCACTAATGCCGGAACACAACTCAAGGTTGTTATGGCGACATCCAGGCGGGTAAATGCCCTATCACCTGGCTGTGGGTTGTTTAGTCGCCTCTTACGACAGGCCGCCCCAACGCAGGAAATTGTATTCTTTCTCCATTCCTACATGGATATAATCGTCGTGTGAATAGATATTATCTAGATAATCGTGCTCCATCTTCGACCGCATCATAGTCCGTCATTAAGCGTTATGGTCGTCAAATGCGAACCTATTTATCATAAAAAAAAAAAAAAAAAATAGAGTACAATTGTGTATGGCGAGCTGGGTCAGAAGGCCCAGCTCGCCATACACAACGCGGTGCTGGTACCTACGCTCACGTATGGATGCGAGAGTTGGGTATGGAAGAGAGAGCATGAAAGTAGAGTAAACGCGGTCGAGATGCGAGCACTGCGCAAAATCTGCGAAGTGACGCTCGCGGACCGCGTTCGTAATACCGAAGTAAGAAAGAGAGTTGGTCTGAAAGAGAGTGTCGGGGTGAAGGTAAGGAAAGGAATGCTCCGGTGGTTCGGGCATGTGGAAAGAATGCATGATGAAAGAATGACTAAACAGATATACAATGCAAAAGTGGATGGATGCAGAAGTCGTGGAAGGCCACGACACACCTTCCATGATCAAATTGATCGTGTACTAGCAGAAGGTGATGTCAGGAGCCTTAAGAACAGACGAGCTTGCATGACAAAAGTTATGAATGTCAAAGTGACAAGTGAGGTGTGTAAGAATAAGCCTAAATGGCACTCTGTTGTTCGTGCCTACCCCGCAAGGGAACTGGCGTGAAGTTATGTATGTATGTATGTATGTACAATTCGAATAATAAACTACTTACTCATACTTCGGAGTGGCCTGGATGAGATCGCATTAAGCGATAAGGCCACCCTTTGTTCAACATTTTTAATTTTTGGGGATTAATAAGGTGTTTTCATTCATTCATACTCATTAAAGAAGCCACGAAAAGACTTTAAAAAAATATACAACAGCGACGTTTCACGGTGACTTTTGATGCTTCCCAAACTCCTAAAAATTGTACCTCCGTTAGCCTTTGAACCAGGAATTCTAAATTTTTAAAGAATAAAAATTAAAGTAATAGAGCCTAAATCTGTATACTCTTAACGACAATAATTTGAGATATAGAATAGAATAGAATATACTCTATTGCAATATCATTAAGATACAATTCAAGAAGTTCAACTACAGAAGACAATAGGCGGTCTTATCACTAAAAGCAATTTCTTCCAGACAACCTTAGGATGGATTAGAGAAAAATTGTGTAACATGTGGGTTTTGCAATACAACTAGAATAAAAAATAAATTATGAAATGGCAAGTGTAATAGACATAGAAATAAGACAAAAATATACATATATTAATATATACATAAATAATAATCATATTAATAATGTATAGAATTACGTAAATATGGGACAGATGAAGATGTTATGATTGAGTTTAGAGCCCGAGGTAATAATCCTTCAGGAGTCCGTTGAACGCCTGAAGAGACTGCGCATGCCTTTTTTTCTTTTTTTTTATTGCAGGAGATCAGCAGACAGGCGGACGGCCAACTTAATGGAAAGCGGTTACCATCGCCTATGGACATTTGAACACCAAAGTTGCTACAAATGGCTGCTGCTCTCTTAAGGGAGACTGGAACCTGGTCACTAATGCCGGAACACAACTCAAGGTTGTTATGGCGACATGCTTTAGACCAGGGGTGGTAGCCATCCAGTCGGGCAAATGCCCTACCTGGCTGTGGCTTGTTTTTCGTCTCTTACGATAGGCCGCCCGGCCGCAGGATATTGTATTCTTTCTCCGTTCCTGCACGGATAAATTAAGAAAACTTAGGACAGTTATCTGTCTGTACTAGTGGTCGGCCAATGGTCGAAATTCGACCATAATTAATTTTAATTATAAGTTTGAACATTAGTAAGGTTCTGTTGTGAAGTGTGCAAAATTTCATACTCCTCCGTTTGCGCAATTTTCGTAAAAAGGGGTACAAAGTTTTTGCTTCACGTATTAATATAATGTTTGCATTCTACCTACTACGTATAACCCCTTAAGACTAAGTAGATAACTGAGTCTAGATCACCGTATTCGATGGGTAAAGTTTTTATCTGTGCAGGAATGGAGAAAGAATACAATTTCCTGCGGCCGGTCGGCCTGTCGTAAGAGTCGACAAAACAACCCACAGCCAGGTGGCAGGGCATTCGCCCGAGTGGATGGCTACCACCGCTGGTCTAAAGTATGTCGCCATAACAACAGGTTCCAGTTTCCCTTAAGAGAGCGGTAGCGCATTTGTAGCACCTTTGGTGTTGCAAATGTCCATAGGCGACGGTAACCGCTTTCCATCAACTGGACATGGACATTTGCAACACCAAATTGCTACAAATGCGCTGCTGCTCTCTTAAGGGAGACTGGAACCTGGTCACTAATGCCGGAACACAACTCAAGGTTGTTATGGCGACATACTTTAGACCAGGGGTGGTAGCCATCCAGTCGGGCAAATGCCCTACCACCTGGCTGTGGGTTGTTTAGTCGCCTCTTACGACAGGCCGCCCGGCCGCAGGAAATTGTATTCTTTCTCCGTTCCTGCACCGATAACACGCCTGAGATATTATGGCTACGTTCCATTACAGACTTACAACGACCACGTTCATGACGGCGATTTTTCCCGTTCGACTTGCTTGCCGGTGTTACAATCGTAAACCCAAGTGGAACGGTTGTTCGATCCACCTCTTGACACGGACCGCTGTGAGCGTTGCGTGATTGAAAATGATGACTTAAGTGATGTTTTCGCCACGACCACAACGACTGCGGTCGCCTTGCGGAACGGCTAACAGAGCATTTTCGGCGTTGTGACCTACTAATGGAACTCGCTGTATTTTCGATTGAATGGTTTTTACGGTTTTGTAGCGAATTGACAACAATTGAAAGTGGTCTGACACGCAATTGACCGATAGTAACAACTGCGAGATCTTTCGACTTGGCTTAGTTTGAAGACGTAAAGATATTATCAGGAACCAAAACCATGAAACAAAGCGCTTGTTTATAGGCCCACGGAACGTAAATTTATTCATTATCATTATTATAACCTCAGCGATAAAGCGTATTATTTTTATTAACAGCGTTTAATTGGGTCAAACATATTAAAAGTTTTATTGATACGACACTTCGTATATTTTATAAATAACTAGCTGTCCCGGCAGACGTTGTTCTGCCCTGAAGAAATAAAGAACCCGATTGCAGCGCCACCTGCCGGGTCCAGTTGTGAATCTAAACCATCCTCGAATCCAGTTGAACACACACAAAAAAATTCATTTAAACCGGTCCAGCCGTTTAGGAGGAGTTCACTGTCAACACATGTACAGAAGAATTATATATATAAAGATATTGTTATTATTTCATGATTTTATTTGACCTCGTTCTTTTTGTAACCTAAGTCGGATGCTTCTGCCATCGTATCGGGGAGCTTAGTGCCTAGGGTCTCGGGCGTGAAGAACATCAGCATGCCTGACAACAGCGCGAAGGTTGCGAATAGCACGAAGGGCAGGTCGTCGAATGTTGAATCACCCTGAGGACAAAATCAATATCTGTATATATTCTCTGCATGATTTGTGTGCCTAGGAAGTATCAAGTATCAAGTAGCTGAGATGAGAATGTTGAGATGGATGTGTGGTGTTACAAGAATGGATAAGGTGAGAAATGAGTACGTAAGGGGATCTTTGAAAGTTGCACCTGTGACAGAAAAATTGAGAGGAAGAAGATTAAGTTGGTATGGGCATATAATGAGGAGGGATGAAAGTCACGTGACAAAAAGAATGTTATACTACAAGATCGATGGGTACAAATTAAAAGGTAATGATGATATGCGGTGTGACAGAAGAGGTATGTCAGAATAGAGGAGTGTGGAAGGAAAATACATATTGTGCCGACCCCAAGTAATTGGGATATGGTGAAAGAAAAGAGAGAGAGAAGCATCAAGTATTCAAAGATATCCAAGTATCGAATATATTCTTCAAGCGAAAGCCTATACTTGTTTACTATTTTTTAACCATATTTTCGAAGGTACCAAACTAATGCCACTGAAACTTAAAGGTCAAATATATGTATCTAACATGCGACCAGTCATGCTATACGGGTCCGAATGTTGGGCCACTAAAGTAATAAATCACAAACGTCTCCACTCAGCTGAGATGAGAATGTTGAGATGGATGTGTGGTGTTACAAGAATGGATAAGGTTGGCTGAAAAATTGAGAGGAAGAAGATTAAGGTGGTATGGGCATATAATGAGGAGGGATGAAAGTCACGTGACAAAAGAATGTTAAACTACGAATTGGATGGGTACAATTGATCGGGTACTAGCAGAAGGTGATGTCAGGAGCCTTAAGAACAGACGAGCGTGTATGACAAGAGTTATGAATGTCAAAGAAACAAGTGAGGTGTATAAGAATAAGCCGGAATGGCGCTCTGTTGTTGGTGCCTACCCCGCAAGGGAACTGGCGTGAAGTTATGTATGTATATGTGTATGTACAAATGTAAAGGTAGACCAAAAAAGCGATGGATGGATTGTGTGAAGGATGATATGATGATTTGTGGTGTGACAGAAGATGAATGTCATAATAGAAGAGGGTAGAAGGAAAGGACATATTGTGCCGACCCCAATTAATTGGGATATGGTGAAAGAAAAGAAAGTTTCAAAGGTACCAGATTACTTGAAGGTTTTTCTTTTGTGTAAGATTACTCAATTTTACACTATAAATAGGTCCAACGTTGAACTTTTTATGAATATCTAACTGCAAATGAGTTTTCAGAAATTTATTGTCAAATTCAACAAAATATAAAATCCACAAGGAGCGCAGTTGAATTATTTTCTATTGCTTGTAATTAATAGTTACTCACTATAGCTGGAGTTAATGGAGCTGTTATTGATCCGATCCTGCCGACCATAGACGAAAAGGCAAATAGATTATGTCTATACTTAGTTGGATATAACTCTGTTGTATATACATATAATGCAGTGACTACTACTGAAATACTGCTCTTGCCTATTAAATACACCGTAAGAGATAATCCATAAATATCTGAAACAAATTGCAGTATTCTGAGTCTCCTACATCTAAGTCCTGATAAAGCAGTTTTGCCTAAAACTGTTGCATTGCCTAACCTTACCATTAGGTATGAAAATATAAGCGATTTGACAAATTCCACACATCCAAAAACCTCCCATAAGTACTGGTTTCCTTCCCACCCTCTCCATCAAAAAAACAGATAACCAGAATCCAGGTATTTCTGCTGCGGCCACCGCCACATAGTTCAAGTAAGAATTTCCAGACATATTTACAGCATTTATTGATAGACCATAATAGACAAATGTCATTGTTATCCACCAAATTGGCGAGATGAGACATCTGATCAGAATCCTCTTGTTTCTGAACACTTGCACTATTAACAAAGGTTCATGTTTTTTATTCAACTTCTCTACTGCTTTTCTCTTTTTTTCTTCTTCAGCTGTACGTCTTAATGCTTCTAAAGATTTTGCAGAAAGTTGCTTTCCGTTTACTGCTGCAACTTGTTTGAGCAAAGCTTCAGATTCCTCATAACGACCCTTGGTCATGTACCAGCGCACTGATTCTGAGAGAATCCACCAATATGCTATAGTGATGAATTGTGGTATGTACAAAGCCAGGGTTAAATGTCGCCAGTCAGGGACTCCCCACGCGATGAAACCCATGCACATCTGGCCCAATGCGAACGTAGACGAAAGAATTGCCCCGGCGATCACTCTATATTTCGGTCCGACTAATTCCAGAACTAAAACAAATAAATACAGTATTAATGTCCGAAACTCAGAAGACATTCTGAAATGTAATGTTTTCAAGGAAAATCATTTTCATGGCATCAGGAAAACACGTGATGAAGTAGTAGCTATAAAGACAGTTTATGACCATTTAAATTAGATTAATATTGACAGAATTAAAATATTGGTTTCAGATAAAAGTTAAAAAACATACGATAAACTTTTGTATGAAGTTGATAACATGTTTATTGATTTTAATATACTTATTTGTATGTTGGTCTGAAAGAGAGTGTCGGGGTGAAGGTAAGGAAAGGAATGCTCCGATGGTCCGGGCATGTGGAAAGAATGCAGGATGAAAGATTGACTAAACAGATATACAATGCAAAAGTGGATGGATGCAGAAGTCGTGGAAGGCTACGACACACCTTCCATGATCAAATTGATCGTGTACTAGCAGAAGGTGATGTCAGGGGCCTTAAGAACAGACGAGCGTGCATGACAAGAGTTATGAATGTCAAAGAAGCAAGTGAGGTGTGTAAGAATAAGCCTATATGGCGCTCTGTTGTTCGTGCCTACCCCGCAAGGGAACTGGCGTGAAGTTATGTATGTATTTGTATCCAAGGTACAAATGCACTATTCTCTGCCTGAAGGCAAACTATAGTCACTTTTATTGTGTGAAACTTGATGCGATTGCGAAATAGTCACTACTGTTTTCTTAAGTTTTCACGACTTGTATACATAATAAAACTACGTTTTAACGGTTTGAGGCGCTGTAATTTTATTTGATTTTTCCAACGTTTCGGCCACTTTGCAGTGGCCGTGATCACGGAAGACAAAGATGTCAAGTGTCAACGAGTATTGTTAAAGTTTTATTTAGCCTACCGCCAACTTGTTAATTTTAATTACTTAGTTTTAATTTTGTTTATGGTTATTATTTACTCTATGGGAGCCTAATCTAATTTACTACCGCTTCGCAACATGTTATGGCTTGAAGAGAAGAAGCGGCGCAAGAAACTCTTCAGCAAACATGCCTAGCTCTAATAATTTTATATAATATTAAAGTGGGTGGAAGGAAAAATAAAAGTAATTATCAGTCAAGTTGGTTTGTGTTCCGTTGAACGCAGAAAGAGCTCACAGTGTCTTGAGGTCTGGCAGCTGGTTTTTGCTGGGTTTGGGTCTTAATAGTTTTGATGATTGGATCCCAAAAAAGTAGTTGGCAAATACCAATTAACAAGTTGGCGGTAGGCTAAATAAAACTTTAACAATACTCTTTGACACGTCCGAAAAACCAAAATCAAATAAAATTACCGCGCTTAAAACCGTTAAAACGTAATTTTATTATAGTCACTACTACCTTGGTGGGTAAGACATAGCATTCAATTTCAAAAAATCTCATTGCGAGATATCAAAGATCATCTTTAATAGCCGAAATTTCGCTTTCGTTTAAACATACACCACATCGTAGAAATTTTAATAATGTCCACATAAAAAATGTCATAATCACAATACTAATTCGATTTTTGGTTCTCGTTGAACGTTGCAATTCATTAGCAAAATCGTCATCATGACAACGCGAATAAAGTGTTGCTAGTATTGCTAATTCTAAATAAAAATTGTTAAAGTAAAAGATAAATTAATGGTCGTTTCAAATATTTTATTAATGTACCATCCCAATATAATATACATACATACATACGTAACTTCACACCAGTTCCCTTGCGGGGTAGGCACGAACAACAGAGTGCCATTTAGGCTTATTCTTACACACGTCACTTGCCTCTTTGACATTCATAACTCTTGTCATGCAAGCTCGTCTGTTCTTAAGGCTCCAATATAATATAATACCCCAGAAATAAATATACATAAAGATTTTATTTATGAAGAGACGTCCACAATGTTAGATCTAGAAGAACTCGTCTGTGTTGATACTATTATAATTAAATCTCAAATTTTAACTTGAGAGCCTAATAAAATTTTCGTTAACTATTAAAAGCTTTGTGAGATAAATTTATATTTTAATTCAAATTCAAAAGTTTTTATTCAAAATAAGTTACACTGGAGAACACTTTTTGAAGGTTTAAGTTAAAATTTAATTTTTACTTCCTATTCTATGTACACCGCTTCGCAACGTGTTGATGCTGTAAAGTAGAAGAAGCGGCAAGAAACTCCCCAGCAACACGTCTAGCTAAGTATTGTTTTTCTTTATATTTCATATTCTATTTATATCTCAAATTCTTTTTTTTTAATAAGTGTTGTACAGAAGTATGTTACAGAATTACTTTTTGAAGAAGTAATGGAGTTGTAGCAAACAATGCATACTCAATAAGACCAAGACAATAAAAGCAAAGAAAAATAATGTTATAGTTATAATAATGACATGACGTACTAAAATGTTATACTGCAATATGTCTCAAATAAAAATAATAGAATAAAATTATTCTCACCTAGAATATAAGTACAAGAGAAAACACCTGCCCCGAATATAGCCTCAATGACTTCCGATAAAGTAAAAAGCAGATAGGTGTTAGCCCAGTATCGAATAACTCCAAGCCATGCTGTATTTACGGCGTTGAATGTTAATGCAGTTTTCCTGCCCCATCTGTCTGATATATACCCTGTGATCGGTAATGCGACCAAAGTTCCAAAAGTTCGTACGAAACCGATTAAGGACCTGCGCCATTCGTCGCAGGCGAGATCAAACTGAAAATACAAGATTAAATTAGACCAGCGACGGGCACTAGATCCGGTGGCGTCCACACAAAGGGCAAGAATGGGGCACAGTTCTAGATTTAGCACAAATTCCTTTAGTATCTGACAGCGTCCAAAATACTCTGTCTGCCGTTCCACAAGGTGATCGCAGTCACTATGATCGTAGAGTTAACGTCACAAATGACGTCATCATTCTAGATCACACAGCGCTCACAACGACCCATGTCAAGAAGTGGGTCGACGTGAGCGTTGATCATAGAGCATCAATTCTCTCTATTTCTTGACATTGAAAAAGGCGCGATTTTCAAATCAACCAATGACGTTGGTTGATGTGAAAACTGAAATTTAAAAATTTGAAATGACTCATTGACTCTTCAGGTGATCAGAGGGCTGGTGCTTACCTCGGGCAACGGATCAGTATCGCAATCCAGCGAGGAAACGTAACCAGGCTCCTGGGCACCTTACCCATAGAAGACGGTGATCTAGGCTCAGTATTCTACTTATAGTCTTGAGAGACTGTGAGTAGAATACAATACAAATAATTTAAGTTTTCTTGCATTGTATTCGATTATATGAAAAAAAAAATTATTATGTGTTTCGTCGTTTATAACATTAACGCCTCATAATCCGTGTTCATTGTGAATCTCTTTTAGAACGTAGTCTTGATGGTGTAGTTGGGAACGACTAACCAAAAGTTCTACACACGTCTGTTTCGGCGCTTCTCGCCGCATTTCGCATCTTCCACGAATAGCCCAGATAGGTCTAGCGACGAAAAATATATTTTGACAATCACAAAGTAGACGCAAATCTGCGGAGTGACGCTCGCGGACCGCGTTCGTAATACCGAAGTAAGAAAGAGAGTTGGACTGAAAGAGAGTGTCGGGGTGAAGGTAAGGAAAGGAATTCTCCGGTGGTTCGGGCATTTGGAAAGAATGCATGATGAAAGAATGACTAAACAGATATACAATGCAAAAGTGGATGGATGCAGAAGTCGTGGAAGGCCACGACACACCTTCCATGATCAAATTGATCGTGTACTAGCGGAGGGTGATGTCAGGAGCCTTAAGAACAGACGAGTGTGCATGACAAGAGTTATGAACGTCAAAGAAGCAAGTGAGGTGTGTAAGAATGGGCCTAAATGGCGTTCTGTTGTTCATGCCTACCCCGCAAGGGAACTGGCGTGAAGTTTTGTATGTATGTATGTATGTACAAAGTAGACAGTAGCTTTAAAAAATACGAAACAATTCGAACTGAAAACCTCTTCGCTAGAAGCCAAATTCGCAAAACTGGACCAATCTCTCCTTCACATACACATATATAACACAAATGGGCAGTTACATTGCTTCTTTTAAAACAATTTCTGCATTATAACATAAACTTTAACTCCTTTATGATAAGAACCAAATTATCTATTATATTTCCAAATGCTTTGATACTCACATCGTACACGACGGTATGTTGATGCTCGTAGACATGTGCATCGCAGTCGATCAAAGTGTTTCGATCGAAAAGATTTGCAGGACATGCGTCGTCCCATCCTGCAGAATAATTGGATGAAGCAAATCGTTGGCAACTGTCGAAGGAGTCTCCAGACCCGGGGACAGCGTTTAGAATCCAAGAAGGAGCGTATTCCGACGTAGATGGATCTATTTCGCATTCAGGGATAAAACACCTGCCAATTTTAATACATATGATTTAAAGCTTTTTTTTATTGCAGGAGTTCAGCAGACAGGCAGACGGCCCATTTGATAGCTGAGCAGTTACCATCACCTATGGATATTTGCAACAAGGTGCTACAAATGCGCTGCTGCTCTCTTAAGGGAGACTGGAACCTGGTCACTAATGCCGGAACACAACTCAAGGTTGTTTTGGCGACAGACTCTAGACCAGGGGTGGTAGCCATCGTCGGGCAAATACCCTACTATCTGGCTGTGGGTTGTTTTGTCGCCTCTCACAACAGGCCGCCCGGCCGCAGGAAATTGTATTCTTTCTCCGTTCCTGCACGGATAGAAGCTTTTAGCCACACTGGCAATGGTAGAGTTTGGTTTTCGCGCATATCTAGTATGTTTGTAAATATCTTTATTACCTCATATCTTCCAAATGGCTTGATGGATTTCAACAGTGGATGAATAAATGGATATTTGGCGCGAAATAGTACCTAATACATTAAAACATTTTAATAACCAAACCTATCGTAAGCGGAACCATTGCTTTTTTTATTTATAATCTGCAATTGGGTCTCGTCTGTTACTAAACTTACATACATATTATCACGCCTATTTCCCATGGGGGAAGGCAGAGATTATAGATCTCCACTTGCGACGATCCTGACAAACAACTTTCGCTTCATCTACTTTCATTAACCTCTTCATACATGCATGTTTATTTGATATGCTTTTTACCAGACCTCGTTTTAACAATTCTGTTATTTGATCATGGTGTGTACGTCGTGGTCTACCGGTACCAACTCTACCATTCACAATACTGTCAGACACTTGTTTTGTGATTCTATTTTTATCCATCTTCTGTATATGCGCAAACCACCTTAACATTCCTTTTTCCACTCTGGTTATTACATCTTCTTTCAATCCACAACGTTCCCTTATTACACTATTCCGTATCATATCATTCGTGCTTACCTTACATATACTTCTCAAAGCTCTCATTTCATACTAAATTTAATTCGAATATATAACTTAGGCTTTCGGCAACGCGGTGCTGGTACCTACGCTCACGTATGGAAGCGAGAGTTGGGTATGGAAGAGAGAGCATGAAAGTAGAGTAAACGCGGTTGAGATGCGAGCACTGCGCAAAATCTGCGGAGTGACGCACGCGGACCGCGTTCGTAATACCGAAGTAAGGACTATAATATATAAGTATAGATATAAGGCCAACACTGCACATGCACTTCCTCACAACACCAGCATGTAACAGATACACTCTACATCAGTATAAGTTTAGTATTAAAAATAGGATAAATTAATATAATAAGTTAATCTTAAGGTACACCATAACATATAAATCACTAAATGAATGTCACACACTAATAAAAATAAAGAACAAGCGTGTATGGACTCTAAAATCTTTCATAGAAATTAAGTAGTAAAAAAAGGTACGGAACTCGAGCCCGTAAGGATGTTAAGAAAAAAAAAAGAACCGAAGTAAGAAAGAGAGTTGGTCTGAAAGAGAGTGTCGGGGTGAAGATAAAGAAAGGAATGCTCCGGTGGTTCGGGCATGTAGAAAGAATGCATGATGAAAGAATGACTAAACAGATATACAATGCAAAAGTGAATGGATGCAGAAGTCGTGGAAGGCCACGACACACCTTCCATGATCAAATTGGTCGTGTACTAGCAGAAGGTGATGTTAGGAGCCTTAAGAACAGACGAGCGTGTTTGACAAGAGTTATGAATGTCAAAGAAGCAAGGTGTGTAAGAATAAGCCTAAATGGCGCTCTGTTGTTCGTGCCTACCCCGCAAGGGAACTGGCGTGTATTTATTCTTATGTATATTACTACTTTCAAATCTAATTTTTGAATTTGTCTGACGTTGCGATTTCATGACCTTTGTCACAGAACAACTCATCAACGTCGATACTTATGTTGAAATAAAATAATTCCTAATCAGTTATCACTTAATTCTTCCGAATGGATGTTTACGACTTGAATAAAGGTACTTGCCTTGTATTGATTCTTGCAGTTGTAAAGACATATTCAGCATGAAACCCTGAAAACAATACGGCTGCAAGCGTGTACACAAGTATTTTTATTTGATATTTCCCAAATTGTCCTATTTCCTCTATTAATATATTATCAAGATCGACTTTTATTTTTGGAAATTCATCTGACTTATCTTCATTTGGTGTTTTATTATCCATTTTGAAAACCACACGGCTAAATGCGACTTCGTTGCTTTTACACAATATTTTGAATATAGATTTATAGATAGGTATTTCAACAGAGGACGATATCTTAACCCATGCAACGAATGAGTGGAATCGGGAAACATGAATTTTATCTAGACTGCAGAGTAGTATATAAAAATGATAAAAATGTATTATATAATACTAGCTGAAGCCCGCGACTTCGTCCGCGTGGTGCGGTTTTTTAACTATCCCACGGGAACTCTATCCGTGCAGGAACGGCGGAAGGCGACAAAACAACCCACCGCCAGGTGGTGGGGCATTGATTGTCCGACTGGATGGCGACCACCCCTGGTCTAAAGTATGTCGCCATAACAACCTTGAGTTGTGTTCCTGCATTAGTGACCAGGTTCCAGTCTCCCTGAAGAGAGCAGCAGCGCATTTGTAGCACCTTTAATGTTGCAAATGTCCATAGGCGATGGTAACCGTCTGCTGATCTCCTACAATAAAAAAAAGCTATATGAAACAGAAGCGTATTTAGAAAACGTTGTTGGGTGCAGCTCAAAGTGGTTGAGCGGGCTAAGCCTTTGCCGGCGTACCTTACTGCAACGCAGAGGCTCCGGGTTCGATTTCTAGTATAGTAAATTTCGGAAAGGTATTTTCTCTGTTATTTACTACGGTCTGGGTGTCTGGGATCGGCCCCAGAGTAGTACGTTGTATATTACCCGTAACACAAGCGTAACTTGCTTAATTTGGGGATATACAATATATGTGTTTGTCTGCCGATTATTATTATTATATATATTAAAGTATTAACGTCTGCCTGTCTACTGAACTCCTGCAATAAAAAAATAAAAACTTTTTAATTTTTCGGGATCAAAAGTATCCTATATGTTGACCGGGCGTATAAATTACCACCATACAAAATTTCATTTAAATCGGTTCAGTCGTTTCGGAGATTAGCTGGTACAAACAGACAAACAAAAAATTTGAAAAAAATCTAAATTAGTTCTGTTTCACTTTTTACATCCCCCTGACTTGGTTGTTAGCCTTTTTTTCATTGTACAGAAATTCGATTTCTACAATTTTATTATATATATAGATTACTTACTATCTAGATTATATGCAGATAAATAATACAAGTCACTGTAACTGATAATATTAGTATATTAGGTTGGGGAAAAAGTTTCTTCGCATTTTATATAAAAATTCAAAAGGTTTTTTTATAAAGTTTATTCACATTTGACTAAAGTATGTAGGTGCCATTTTGTTGGATAACTTTTTGCCATCTTGTAGGTAGGGACGTGATCCCATTGCTATAAATAATTTGAGGCTTCTGATCAAAAAACTGCGACAAGTGGTTTTGGCAGCCCTCTCGTGATGTTAACCTGACACTGCCTAAGGAATTCTGCAGAGACCGAAACAAGTGAAAATCTGAAGGTGCAAGGTCAGGACTATACGGCGGATGCATTAACACCTCCCAGCCAAACTCTCGTAATTTTTGCTGAGTGGCTAAAGATGTGTGAGGTCTAGGCGATATCATTGGGAAAAACCACACCCCTTCTGTTGATTAATTCCGACCGCTTCCTCTCAAATTTTTACTTTAATCTCATCAGTTGTTCGCAGTACAGTTCAGAATCGATGGTCCTGCCTGGCGGTAACAGCTCATAATGAATAATGTACTTCCAATCCCACCACACACACAGCATCACCTTGTTGCGAGTTAACACGGGTTATGCCACAGTCTGTGAAGCCTGACCGGCCTTTGACCACGATCTTTTTCGCACGTTCTTGTCGTACGTGATCCACTTTTCATCACCAGTTATCAGCTTCTTCAAAAATGGTTCGGTTTCATTACGTCGTAATAAAGAATCACAAATGTACCCAGCTTTTTCAAATGCGCCAAAACCGTTTTGTGGTCAATTCCCAGTTCTCCAGCTACATCGTAACTACTAATATGCCGATCTTGCTCCACTTTTTCAAAAATGGCATCAATTTTGTCCGTAACAGGGCGACCAGAGCGACGTGCATCTTTGATATCAAAATTTCCGGATTGAAAACGCTTAAACCAAATTTGCGCTACTTTCACAGATACTGCATTAGGTCCATAAACATCACAATTTTTTTTCGCGGCTTGTGTTTCATTTTTACCTTTTTTGTAGTAAAATGTTAAAATGTATCGAATTTCTTCATTAGATTCACTCATTTTAACAATAAGAAAAACAAATGAAAATCACACATTTTCCTAATTTGAATTTGGAATTGTCTTCTTTAAAATTAAAACTTTTTAATGATACCAAAACCAGCCAGATACAAATGGTATAGCCAAAGAGATCTTATTACAAGTTCATACGTACTATTTGCGAAAAGACTTTTTCCCCAACCTATTATATTTTTGTTGTTCCGACATTTCGGCCACTTTTCAGTAGCCGTGATCACGGAAGACAAATATGGCAAGCGTCAACGAGTATTGTTAAAGTTTTATTTAGCCTACCGCCAATTTGGTCATTTTAATTATTTAATTTTAATTTTGTTTATGGTTACTATTTACTCTATGGGACCCTAATCTAATTAATTTGTCTTGACACTTCACATCTTCGTCTTCCATGATCACGGCTACTGAAAAACGGCCGAAACGTCGGAATAATAAAAATCAAATAAATTACCGCGCTTAAAACCGTTAAAACGTAGTTTTATTACTGATAGACATGTTTAAAAATTTAAGTGAGATTACTACGAGTGCATTTATTTAAAATTTAAATAATATCACCAGAAAAGAGCTGTAGTGGAACACTTACAAGCCAATAGATGGCGCTGTGCAATAATTGATCTTCCTTTGAGACGGAGGAGCATTCCGTCTCGCTCCTCCACCCTATAGGGATCACCCCCTTCAGAGCTATTCAAACTCCTTGAGCATATAATTTTATATTTTAGTTTATAAACCATTTTTCATAAAAAAAAATTATTTCAGTTTTTTTTTTCAATTAAAATTTGTTTAATATATTTTTATACAAAGCTATATTAAATTACATATAATCGAATACAATGCAAGAAAACTTAACTTATTTGTATTGTATTCTACTCATAGTCCCTCAAGACTATAAGTAGAATACTGAGCCCAGATCACCGTCTTCTATGGGTAAGGGGCCCAGAAGGCTGGCTACGTTTCCTCGCTGGATCGCCATACTGATCCGTTGGCCGAGGTAAGCACCTGAAGAGTCAATGAGTCGTTTCGATAAATTTTGGTAGAGGCTCATGGCCTCAGGACCCCACGGTCCAAGCGTCTCGACAGCAAACGGCATATAACTCTCACTGAGGGTAGCATAATTGCGCCGCTTGAATGATTCGGCTGTTCGGCTCTTAGACTGAATAAAATAAATTCCTAGATTTAATTATTGCTTACTTTTATTAAATTTAAGACTATATATAAACAAATCTTAACTGCAACGTGAAATATGTAAAACTTAAAAATCTTAAAAATGTTCGTAGGTTTCTGTGTTGCCAGATTTCGGCACGTACATGGACGTTAGTCGTTAATTATATAGCAAAAAATTATTGCTATATATTGCTATATTGCTATATATAATATGAAATAAGTTATTTTTCTTGTATGTAGTTTAAGAATAATGTTCGTAAACGATCAAAGAATAAAGACTAATCTATCTAATATATAGAATTCTCGTGTCACAGTGTTAGTTACCATACTGCTCCGAAACGGCTTGACCGATTTTTATGAAATGTTATATGCATATTCAGTAGGTCTGAGAATCGGCTACTATCTATTTTTCATACCCCTAAGTGATAAGGGTTGTCCACCCCTAACATTTTGTAAAATTTTTTGGACAATTTTTTTTATAATATTGCATTTAAAAAAAATATTTGTTAATTATAAACTTTAATTTTTTGGCAAGATTTTTAATCTTATTTTGTCATGACTTAGAATAAAAAAAAATATATTACTCTTAGATTCACAATTAGAATCGGTAGGTGGCGCTGGGATCGGGTTCTAGAATTTTATTTTTTAAAGGCAGGACAACGTCTGTCGGGGCCGCTAGTATTAATATATAAACGCCTGATGCTGATGTTATAGCAGATATCTCAACCTGATACTTTATTAATATAAACATTACAATTATTAATCTTAGGTTATTATTATTTAATCGTTACGACAAATGTTGCCATCAAATTACAATAAAACACTTACCAAATTAATAAGATATTGTTACATGCCGACAAAAAGTGAATGCACATCTGCCTGCCATAAACCTGGTTTATTACCTTTCCCACATTTGGACTTCTTTTGTTTTTCTTTTTTTTATTGCAAGAGATCAGCAGACAGGCAGACGGCCCACTTGATGGAAAGCGGTTACCATCGCCTATGGACATTTGCAACAGCAAAGTTGCTACAAATGCGCTGCTGCACTCTTAAGGGAAACTGGAACCTGGTCACTAATGCCGTAACACAACTCAAGGTTGTTATGGCGACATACTTTAGACCAGGGGTGGTAGCCATCCAGTCGGGCAAATGCCCTAGCACCTAGCTATGGGTTGTTAAGTCGCCTCTTACGACAGGCCGCCCGGCCGCAGGAAATTGTATTCTTTCTCCGTTCCTGCACGGATTAAAAACTTTGTGTTTAAAATTTGTAATTAAGAAAAACATTCTATTGTTATTGTGCTTGTTTTATGGCAATCATTAGGCAGGTGAGTCTAACTAATTCTTGGGAGATATTGTTTTGCGTCGAGGCATATTGTATTTGTATAGAATAAAAGGAATGCCCGAACGGAGGGGTGAGGCAGTAGGTGACAGAAACGGTCAACTATAAACCCACACCGAACGCTCCCATGAGAAATCGTCGCCCTCGCAATGCACTCATTGACGAGCCCGATAAAATCACCCGTCTCCTCGCGACCATGAACCCCCCGAGGCTCAGAACATCAGCCTGGCATAAGTGATAGTGATAGTCTTTTAACCCTTTTATAAAGAGCCTATGAAACTGGTTAACTGTATAAATAAAGAGGTGAAACGATATTTCAACTAATTAGTAAGTAGTAATTTTATGGAAGGTACACCGCTGATATAGAAAGAAGAGTGAATTTGGGGAATAGTGTGAATGGAGCGTTAGGTAAACTTCTAGGCGCTAAGAACCTCAGCCAGAAGGCCCAGCTCGCCATACACAACGCGGTGCTGGTACCTACGCTCACGTATGGAAGCGAGAGTTGGGTATGGAAGAGAGAGCATGAAAGTAGAGTAAACGCGGTCGAGGTGCGAGCACTGCGCAAAATCTGCGGAGTGACGCTCGCGGACTGCGTTCGTAATACCGAAGTAAGAAAGAGAGTTAGTCTGAAAGAGAGTGTCGGGGTGAAGGTAAGGAAAGGAATGCTCCGGTGGTTCGGGCATGTGGAAAGAATGACTAAACAGATATACAATGCAAAAGTGGATGGATGCAGAAGTCGTGGAAGGCCACGACACACCTTCCATGATCAAATTGATCGTGTACTAGCAGAAGGTGATGTCAGGAGTCTTAAGAACAGACGAGCTTGCATGACAAGAGTTATGAATGTCAAAGAGGCAAGTGAGGTGTGTAAGAATAAGCCTAAATGGCACTCTGTTGTTCATGCCTACCCCGCAAGGGAACTGGCGTGAAGTTATGTATGTATGTATGTATGTAATTTTATAACTTTAGATAAGACAAGTTAGATAAACTATGAATTTGACAAAACAATGATCAATTTTTTCCAATTAGGTATTTAAATAAAAACAAACATTTTGTGCCATTTTGTCTTTTATTATAAATAATTTTTACAAAAATCAATTACGCAAGCGTAAAGTACATAAAGTAGTTTATGATATATTTTACCTGTAATACAAAATGTTCTATTATCGGAATGTTTTAATACATACATACATACATACATACATACATACATAACTTCACGCCAGTTCCCTTGCAGGGTAGGCACGAACAACAGAGTGCCATTTAGGCTTATTCTTACACACCTCACTTGCCTCTTTGACATTCATAACTCTTGTCATGCAAGCTCGTCTGTTCTTAAGACTCCTGACATCACCTTCTGCTAGTACACAATCAATTTGATCATGGAAGGTGTGTCGTGGCCTTCCACGACTTCTGCATCCATCCACTTTTGCATTGTATATCTGTTTAGTCATTCTTTCATCATGCATTCTTTCCACATGCCCGAACCACCGGAGCATTCCTTTCCTTACCTTCACCCCGACACTCTCATAAACTATCTATAAATTAATATTGAAGACTTCTTTGATTGTTTTTCGCTATTTCGAAATATATAATACATAAAGGTTTCGGTTGTGTTTCAATTCAATTCAATTCAATTTATTTAATGCGAAATTGGGTATACAAAAGGCGTTAAATTTAACATAGTACAGCTCTCCAAATTCCGCCTTTCGGCATGCATATGTACAAGTATCCTGCTTACAAATACTATTATAATATATTTATCTTATTATTTGTTTAATTATTTACCTAATAAAATGTCAACCAATAAATTATAAAATTGTGTATTAAATTTGAGTATGAGGTCGCTCGCATCTCGCGGTCGAGATGCGAGCACTGCGCAAAATCTGCGGAGTGACGCTCGCGGACCGCGTTCGTAATACCGAAGTAAGAAAGAGAGTTGCTCTGAAAGAGAGTGTCGGGGTGAAGGTAAGGAAAGGAATGCTCCGGTGGTTTGGGCATGTAGAAAGAATGACTAAACAGATATACAATGCAAAAGTGCCACGACACACCTTCCATGATCAAATTGATCGTGTACTAGCAGAAGGTGATGTCAGGAGTCTTAAGAACAGACGAGCGTGCATGACAAGAGCTATGAATGTCAAAGAAGCAAGTGAGGTGTGTAAGAATAAGCCTGAATGGCGCTCTGTTGTTCGTGCCTACCCCGCAAGGGAACTGGCGTGAAGTTATGTATGTATGTCATTTAAATATTCATCGATACTGTAATATGCCTTATCGGTTAACATCTTTTTTACACGTTTTCTAAAAATGGCGTTTGATTGTATTGATTGAAATTCTTCTGGGAGGTGATTATACAGTTTTGGTGCTATACAAAATATACTTTAATTCAGAAACGCGGTTTTGTTGGGAGGGCAGTATGATTTATTTATTGTTTCTCAAGTATTATTCTTCTTGAGGCCTAAATCTGACGCTTGGTCCATGGTGTCAGGTAACTTGGTGCCCAATGTTTCTGGTGTTAAGAACAATAATATCCCAGACAGTAAAGCGAAACCTGCAAATAACACAAACGGGAAATTGTCGAAGATCGCTGCTCCCTGAAAAAAATATCATAAGAGTACATTAATTTCAATGATTACATTGTGATAATTTATTATATAAACTACTCAAAACAAAATAGGGCCCACTCTAAGTTAATCTCGAATTTCGTGTAAAAAAAATTGTTAGGCAGTAAATAGTGAAGTTAAACATTTCAGAGTATTGTTGACGCGTTTATCTAACGTTACCAATGTTACAAGTCACGAATTGAATGGTGGGTAGACAAAAAAAGTGAAGCACTCCAAAAATCGTTTATTACTCAAATTCTCAGTCACTTGCACCCTCAGTCACATTCTGAGTGTATTAACAGAGTCAGATCTGCAAATCAGCAACTTTACAGGAGAGCGCTCTGAACTTTGAATTGCTTATATTTTTTTTACTACAAGAATTAAATTTTCAAAAAAAATATTATATGTTAATATATGTTCGAGAGCTTATTTGCAATGCAATTAAATAACATTTTTACTTATCTAAATGTTTGAAAAGCTAGTAATGGCTTTGTTATCCGTACATGGGTCATCATGATTTGTCGGATCTGTCACATCCAACAAAGTTACATGGACAAACATATTTATTCTTTGTAAGAAGTGCCACATACAACATTGTCATTAGTAAATCCTGTTTAAGTTTATGTCGTATTTAAATTGATATTATAAATTAAATCCAATTTTTAATAAATTTGTTTCACAAATAACAAATAATCAAACATAATTGACAATTTAGGGACAAAATGAAAACAATCTTTGCCATAAAATTTGTTAAAATCATTAATTATAAAGTCTACCTGTATGAATGGCACTTAATAATCACATTTCAGGTTTCATTAGCTTAGATAATCAGTCTTAGTAATTTCTTTCTTACAAAAATATACCCCGCATACCCCCCTCGCGCCCCGCTAATAACGTCGGGAGTTAACATTCGTCATTGTTAATGGGAGATGGTGGCATATATGACATTGTTAATGTGGCTATTTTAAAAACTATGAGGAAAAATTACCTTTTTGTTGCTGCTATTGAAAAACAATGCTTTTTTAGGGTCATTAGTGAAATAAAACCAAAATGTCGAAAATTGCATATCCTACATTCTTGGACCGTGGGGTCCTGAGGCCATGAGCCTCTACCAAAATTTATTGAAACGACTCATTGACTCTTCAAGTGATCAGAGGGCTGGTGCTTACCTGCCAACGGATCAGTATGGCGATCCAGCAAAGAAACGTAGCCAGCCTTCTGGGCACCTTACCCATAGAAGACGGTGATCTAGGCTCAGTATTCTACTTATAGTCTTGAGGGACTATGAGTAGAATACAATACAAATAAGTTAAGTTTTCTTTTATTGTATTCGATTATTATCATATAAAAAGAAGATTTAAATAATAATATTCATAAAGAATGTAGTTAAGGACTAAAATCCTACAGGCCTTTCTAAATTTTGATTTAATCCTAGTTATGTGAATTATTATATTATTATTATTACGTCGGTGGAGCGACTCGTGGTTCAGGGCAAAGTGGAGGGCACAAGGGCGCGCGGTAGATCACCAATGCGCTGGACCGACCAAATCAAATCCGCACTAAATGGCCCACTTCACGAATGCACGAGGAAAGCTACAGTGCGAGAGGAATGGCGACGAATTGTGAAGTTTGCCACCACCCCTGTCATGAGGACCACGACCACTCTGCCAAGAGTGTGACGACGGAGAAGAAGATGTGAATTATAACCATCTTGTAACTGCCACCAACAATTTGATGCATCATCATCATTATCTTTCTAGCGGTAAATCCTGTTTGCTTTTAAAAGACATTTGCATACAGACCATAAAGCGTTTTCAGAAGTTGGCTTGTATTATAAACAGCCAGCAATTAAAATCCGTCCGGTTCAACTTCTATTTTTGCTTCTCTACTTGTGATATCTTTGAAACTGAAGTATTTCGTTATTCTCATGAAATACGTTCAATAATATTGATGACTTTGTATTCAAGCAACGTCCTAAGGCTATACATTCATGGAAAAATATCTTGAAAGCTGTGCTACTCACTAAGGCTGGAGTTAAAGGAGCAGTGATGGACCCAATCCTTCCTATCATAGATGAAAAAGCGAACAAGTTGTGTCTGTATTTTGTCGGGTATAACTCTGTGGTGTACACGTAGATTGCAATCACCACTATTGAAATACTGCTTTTACCTATCAAGTAGACCGCAAGAGATGCTGCATAATTTTCTGAAAAAAAAGTCCACAAGAATTTCAAAATTCATTACATAATTCGTGCGGGAACGGAGAAAGAATACAATTTCCTGCGGCCGGGCGGCCTGTCGTAAGAGGCGACCTAACAACCCACATCCAGATGGTAGGGCATTTGCCCGACTGGATGGCTACCGGAGAGCAGCAGCGCATTTGTAGCAATTTGGTGTTGCAAATGTCCATAGGCGATGGTAACCGCTTTCCATCAAGTGGGTCGTCTGCCTGTCTGCTGATCTCCTGCAATAAAAAAAATTGACCTTTTTTAATCGCATGAGTTCAACAGACAGGCAGACGGCAGATTGAAAATGGTTACCATCGCCTATGAATATTTGTAACACCAAAGGTGCATACCAATGTGCTGTCGCTCTCTAAAGGAGTACTCTAGACCAGGGGCGGTAGCCATACAAACAGGCAATATCCTACCACCTGGAAGTGGGTTGTTTTGTAACCTGTTACGCCAGGCCAAAAGAAATTATAAATGCGAATATTAGTTTGTTTGTTATGCTTTCACGTCTTAACTACTCAACCGATCATCATGAAATTTTGCTTACACGTTATATGTCCTTTTTTTATACCTGACCGTATAGAAAAGGTCATGAGGTAGACCTTTAATTCCGATAAATGACGTGAAGTGACCTTATTGCTTCATCTGAGAAAATGTTATAGTTACAGGCCGCTTGACGAGAATGTGGCGATGGGTTAACACGTAATTTGTCGCGATATTACTAATTATGAATGACTTTATATACTGACAGATACATACATACATACATAACTTCACGCCAGTTCCCTTGCGAGGTAGGCACGAACAACAGAGCGCCATTTAGGCTTATTCTTACACACCTCACTTGCTTCTTTGACATTCATAACTCTTGTCATGCACGCTCGTCTGTTCTTAAGGCTACTGACATCACCTTCTGCTGACACTGACAGATAACATATGTATATGTATATACACTAAGGTAGGTATGCGATAACGGAGTTTTTTTTTAACGCTATGAATAAGACACAATCAGCGACAGTCAATGACTATAACATTATCCCAGATGAGGTCCCACCTTGAGATATAGCTGAAAAGATGCTACTACTGTCGCATATTTTTGGTGACGCAGTTGCAATTAATTAGAAAAAAACATTCTCGTGATACAGCAAACCAAATTTCACTGGCACAACTGCAACTTCTAACTCTAGTTTCTCTTTCTCTCTTACCTCAAACATAAAAAAGATGATATTTTCTTAAGTTTTCGCGACTTCTCTTCAAGCCATAACATGTTGCGAAGCGGTAGTAAATTAGATTAGGCTCCCATAGATTAAATAATAACCATAAACAAAATTAAAATTAAATAATTAAAATTAATAAGTTGGCGGTAGGCTAAATAAAACTTTAACAATACTCGTTGACACTTGACATCTTTGTCTTCCGTGATCACAGCCACTGAAAAGTGGCCGAAACGTCGGAAAAACCAAAATCAAATAAAATTACCGCGCTTAAAACCGTTAAAACGTAGTTTTATGATAAAAAAGATGGTCTATATATCTAAATAAATGTATATAATTATCTCCTAATCAGTTTTAATCACACGTATGCCTGAGTATAGAATATACTTGCCAGTAGGTATGTAGATATAGGCAACTTGACATGCAGCACACATCCAGTACCCTCCAATCAGAACCGGTTTCCTTCCAATCTTTTCCATCAGAAACACGGAGAGCCAGAACCCAGGTAATTCCGCTGCGGCAACCGCCACATAGTTCAGATAACCATTTCCACTCATATTCACTGCATTAATTTGAAAGGCCGTAATAAACCAACGTCGTCGTAATCCACAGAAATGGTGTCACCATACATCTTACTAGAATCCTTTTCTTTCTGAACACTTGCAAAATCAGCAAAGGTTCCTGGGCTCCGCTCGACGCTTCCAAAGATCTCTTCTTGATTTCTTCCTCAGCCGTACGTCTCAAAGCTTCCAAAGATAGATGAGAAAGTTCTCTTCCATTGATCCTTGCGGCTTCTTTAAGTAACGCTTCAGACTTATCATAAAGTCCTTTAGACATATACCAGCGAACTGATTCAGATAGAATCCACCAGTATGCTATGGTGATAAATTGTGGAATGTACAAGGCGAGAGTTAAAGAATGCCAATTTGGACATGCCCAAGCGACGAGGCCCACAAACATCTGGCCCGTAGCGAAGCTAGAAGATAGTATGGCTCCAGCAATAACTCGGTACTTCGGTCCCACCAGCTCTAGAACTAAGCAAACAAAGACAGCTTTTAAAACAATATACTCATCTGCCAAATTTCCGAGTACATATAATAAATAACATCGCGTCCGATTATAAGCCTCGGCGAAAGGCTCTCGTGCGACGACCGCGTAACGTCCTCACGGACAGGGTCGACGTTATCACAAAACGGCTGGCCCGGATCAGCCCGCCCGCGGTTAGGACAGCAGGCTGGCAGACACGGACAGACAGACACAGACGGCGGCGTCTCAGGCGCCGCCAATCAAGATCTCTCCACGTCCCTGCGAGGGACGCTAGGAGACATAGCCCCCCCACAGGATAGACTAGGCGTGTTGCTGGGAAGTTTCTTTCGCCGTTTCTTCTCTCCCAGCCATAACACTTTGCGAAATGGCAGTAAGATAGCGTAGGCCGCCGCAAACCACCAATCCCGGCCCGCCGGAATCCTTCCCCTCGGGTTTTATATTACCCGTCGCCCGTTCTCAATTAGTGCATTGTGTCACCCTATGGTGGGCATCATTAGATTCATCCCCCTCTCATGGCAACAGTCCAGCCGAGGTAAAACTCCTTAGGGAGCTCCCTCGAGCAAGTTGCCCCCCCGATCTCGAGCGCTTTCGCTTCGCGAAGGCACTTGCCCCAAAAACCCCGGTAAAGTTGTAAGGTCTTCGGACCAACAACGTAAAGTCAAGTCCAATAAAAAAATAACATATTTTACAAATCTTACAATAACCTCCTAGCGCCCACGGTCCTTAAAAAAGGACTTCAATGAAATAGTGAATAAAGACCAACACCAAATCCAATTTCGTCACATAAACGCCCAGGGAACTATTCTAAGTACCCTAACTTTAGCCATTGCTACTAATTTCAAATTTTATATACTGGTGTTTCCGAACGTATCTTCGAGGTTTCTGTTTGTGTATGACCAAGCAACAGTGCCAAGAAAACAAAATGAAATTTGTCTTGCTTGACTTAACATCGAACAAGATGGTCGAATGTGAAAATAAATCTTAATGTATTCATGAAATCTTTACGATTTGTGTTGATATGCTTATCAAAAATATGTGTTTATATTCTATATTTGCCGTTTACATAAAAACTTTACATGGATCTGAGATATAGTAAAAAATTATCATAATTCAAAATTTGATACCTTTTAATAGACCTTAAGGACTATGATGATTCTTTCGAATGTTTTAAATAAATAATATTAAAATATTTTTTTCTATTAATTTTAAAGGGATTTTTTGTTTATTCGGGTTAGATATTAAATTGGTTTATAAGTTTAATTTTATTTTTGATATTTTTGAAGATAGTTGAAAAAAAATGATGTCAAGAGTTTGATGTTTTAAGTCTAGTGCTTTTGCCCCAAAGGCCTACCAAAAGGTAGAGGTGGTCCTTTTTTTTCCTTGTCCTCATTTACGTGATACAAGAAAAAAATCATACTTATGCGATTAATGCAAGGTACAATTTTTAAAGTTCAAAGTATTGGGACTTCACCATTGAATCCTTTTTTAAGGACTTCGGGCGTTTAGTTCTTGAAAGCGTTGCACAACACGTTGATACAAGTTTTATCGTCTTCGGTACACTAGTTTATCAAACTCACATAAACTAGAAACTAATAGTAGTCATTTAAGTATATTGTGGTCACTTGCCTAAAATATAGGTGCATGAAAACACACCAGCCCCAAAAATAGACTCCAAGATCTCAAACAGGACGAAGTAGAAATAACTAGGAGCCCAGTATCTCAGGAGGCCGAGCCAAGCAGCGTTGACGGCGTTGAAGGTCAATGCAGTTTTCCTACCCCATTTGTCGGAAATGTAGCCCGTGAGAGGCAGAGCGAATAGGGTTCCGCAAGTGCGTATAAATCCAATTAAAGTACGACGCCATTCATTGCATGCTAAATTATACTGAAATATAATACAAACATTTGAATATTACACGCAATGATATCATGAGGATCTTTAATATTAACATAACTACGAATCATAAAAAAGTAGTGATAATACTTGTTAGCAGAATTAACTGTGTTTAGGGTTCTGTATGCCATATTCCTTTTATTCGAAGATCATTAAGGGAAGATTTATATTAGACCGGTCCGTGTCCGGGCCGGGGCGGGGCCGGAGCGGAGCCACTCCGTGCTGCACGTTTATATTACACCGGGTGCTAAACGGGCGATAAGTCGCCACGGCCGCTTCAATATATCGTAGTGATGTGAATAATTCTCAATTATTGCAAGCACGCAGCACGGAAGAGTATTCGTATTACGACGGGACGTGGAGGGGCCGGGGCGGGGCCGTGCAACAACAGTGGTGTAGCCGAGCGTTGTCCGGGCCCGGACGGGACACGTATCCTGCACTGTGTAATATAAACAGCTTCATACAAAATGTATGTAACGTTTCAAATTCGTGCCCCGTCCGGGCCACGTACACGGCACGCCCCGGACACGGCCCGGTCTAATATAAATCTTCCCTTAGGGTACAATATGGGATGGATGGTGTCTTCTATACCAAAAGTTTAGTGTTATAGCTCAAAGAATACAAATTAGAGCATATTAATTTTCGGAATATGATTTTTTCATTTTATCATTTTTATCCGTGCAGGAACGGAGAGCTACCACCCCTGGTCTAAAGTATGTCGCCATAACAACCTTGAGTTGTGTTCCGGCATTAGTGACCAGGTTCCAGTTTCCTTTAAGAGAGCAGCAGCGCATTTGTAGCACCTCTGGTGTCGCAAATGTCCATAGGCGATGGTAACCGCTTTCCATCAAGTGCTGAACTCCTGCAATAAAAAACAATGGATTTGAATTTAAAACCACTTTCAATAAAAATTATCTTCAACAATTACGGTTTTTTAAATACTGAATGCAGGGATGGAAGGTACACCGCTGATATAGAAAGAAGAGTGAATTTGGGGAATAGTGTGAATGGAGCGTTAGGTAAACTTCTAGGCGCTAAGAACCTCAGCCAGAAGACCCAGCTTGCCATACACAACGCGGTGCTGGTACCTACGCTACGTATGCAAGCGAGAGTTGGGTATGGAAGTGAGAGCATGAAAGTAGAGTAAATGCGGTCGAGATGCGAGCACTACGCAAAATCTGCGGAGTGACGCTCGCGGACCGCGTTCATAATACCGAAGTAAGAAAGAGAGTTGGTCTGAAAGAGAGTGTCGGGGTGAAAATAAGAAAAGGAATGCTCCTGTGGTTCGGGCATGTGGAAACAATGACTAAACAGATATACAATGCAAAAGTGGATGGATGCAGAAGTCGTGGAAGGCCACGACACACCTTTCATGATCAAATTGATCGTGTACTAGCAGAAGGTGATGTCAGGAGCCTTAAGAACAGACGAGCTTGCATGAGAAGAGTTATGAATGTCAAAGAGGCAAGTGAGGTGTGTAAGAATAAGCCTAAATGGCACTCTGTTGTTCGTGCCTACCTCGCAAGGGAACTGGCGTGAAGTTATGTATGTATGTATGTAAATACTGAATGGCAGTACAATTAATTCGCAAGTACAGACTCTGCACTATGTATAGACCAACACGCACTTAGCCTACTTTTATAATCTTTCAGGAAGGCGCAATTTTAAATCCATCGTAAACTTATTTTTTATTAATGTACATTTCTCTTACTTTATATTTTAATTCGCTTACGGATTCAGAGTCGTGGTAGCACAATGGCTAGTGCACGCGTCCCAAACTCAAAGGACGCGGGTTCGATCCTGGCCGGAACACATGCACCACTAAGGGTCAATCTATACTAGCGCAGAGTCGAAGCGCATCGAAGCGTCTATCCAAAACTGAATATAACAAATTCAACCTTAACTCCACAGCGTAACGCACACATTACTTCTGAGATTTTAAAAAGACGCGCGCATTCTTCGGAATTCGTGCGTCTGCGCGTGAACAACGCAGCACTAGCGAACCTACGCGTCATCAGTCGGAACTTTTTTTTTTTTCTTCAACTTCCGATATAAGTAATACCATAGCAAGATCAATGTCAACCATTTTACACACGTTTCAGCTACGAGAGCCAATTGGCAAGTAATTCAATAGCACTGGTGCGGCGGCGCTGGGTTTAGCGGGAAGCGAACTGTGTCAAATTTGCGGGAAAAGAAGTGTGGGACAATTTTGATGGGAATCGGAAGATAAGCACGCACTACTGTTAATTGCCCATAACTACACGTAAGTGTCCGCGCGTATTCGTGCGACTTTGCTTTAGTTGTAAAGAATTTGACGCTTCGATGCGCTTCGACTCTGCGCCAGTATAAATTGACCCTTAGTCAGTTTTCTGATCTAATGTGCATATTCTTACAATTACCACATGCTAATAATGGTGAAGGAAAACATCGTGATGCAACCTGCACATCGAGATAACCGATGTGTCAAACCTGCCAAGCTGTTAATTCATCCGTGCAGGAACCGAGAAAGAATACAATTTCCTGCGGCCGGGCGGCCTGTCGTAAGAGGCGACTTAACAACCCACAGCCAGGTGGTAGGGCACTTGCCCGACTGGATGGCTACCACCCCTGGTCTAAAGTATGTCGCCATAACAACCTTCGAGTTGTGTTCCGGCATTAGTGACCAGGTTCCAGTTTCCCTTAAGGGAGCAGCAGCGCATTTGTAGCACCTTTGGTGTTGCAAATGTCCATAGGCGATGGTAACCGCTTTCCATCTGTCTGCTGATCTCCTGCAATAAAAACAAAAAAAAAGCTGTCTTGGACAAGCGTGGGGGGTATACGTCCGTTCCCCCTATAATGGAAGGCCCGAGCCCAGCAGTGTGACATTTGTGGGCCTTGCAGACTTGCGGTTACTTCAGGGTAAAGTAATCACTTACATCATAAGCCACAGTTTGATGATTCTCGTACACGTATTTCTCGCATTCGACCATATTGTTTATATCAAACAGATATTCCGGACAAGTATCGTTGCCAACCAGAGTGTAGTTGGCTACGGCGTATCGTTGACAATTGTCGAAAGAGTCGCCATTCCCTGGAATTGCTTTCGGAAGCCATGCAGGAGTAAATTCTGCTGTTTCAGGATCCACTTCGCATTCCGGAATAAAGCATCTATGGGATAGAAAATCTTATTAGAGTACTTATATGTATACTAATATTATAAAGCTGAAGAGTTTGTTTGTTTGTTTAAACGCGCTAATCTCAGGAACTGCTGGTCCGATTTGAAAAATTCTTTCAGTGTTGAATAGTACATTTATCGAGGAAGGCTATAGGCTATATTATATTTTCAAAAAAATTAGGGATCCTTACTAAAAGTCCAATAATGTAACCCAAGGTGTAAAAAAATGACCCGAAAAAGTCCTTTCACGGCGTGCGCTGCGAAAACTATTGATTATAGAACAAAACAATGTACTACCACTTTGCAGAACATATAATTGTCTACAAAAAATATTGCGTAACTATATGTCTAACTATTGTAGTTATCTCACAATAAGTGTTTTATTTTATTTATTTAAATAATTAAAATGCCGTCACTTCAAAAACTCTTCATTTTGTGCCTTGGTATTAATCCTTATCGAAATAAATTACTCAATATTCAAGACGAATTCAATACCTTTCTAGAACTTTTTGAATTATTCAATTCGGAGGTTTCATTCAAAAGATATCGCGACATTTAAAATGTAAGTATTAATGTTGTAGCCAAATATACGAATATTGTTTGATTGAACGCGCTAATCTCAGGAACTACTGGTCTGATTTGAAAAATTCTTTCAGTGTTGGATAGCCCATTTATCGCGGAAGGCTATAGGCTATATATCATCACGCTAAGACCAATAGGAGCGGAGCACCAATGAAGAATGTTTCAAAATCGGAGGGTTTTGAAAGCAAATTCCACGCAGCTAGTATGACATAGAGCCATTTTTTTCTGTACAGGAACGGAAAAAGAATACAACTTCCTGCATTGGGGCGGCCTGCCGTAAAAGGCGACAAAACAACCCACAGCCAGGTGGTAGGGTATTTGGCAATGGATGGCTACAACCCCTGGTCTAAAGTATGCCCCCTTAACAACTTTGAGTTGTGTTCCGGCATCAGTGGCCAGGTTCCAGTTTCTCCTTCAAGGCCGGCAGCACATCGGCAACACCTTTGACATTGCTAATGGCTATAGGCAACGGTAACCACTTTCCATCACAATTGGGCCGTCAGCCTGTCTGCTGTGATTCAGCTATAAATATATATATATATATATATATATATATATATATATATATATATATATATATATATATATATATATATATATATAATAGCAGCCCCTAAATGTCCCACTGCTGAGCTCGGGCCTCCCACTATAAGGGAATGGACAGTATACCCGCCACGCTTGTCCAAGGCGGCTTGGCAGGTTTGACACATCGGTTATCTCGATGTGCAGGTTGCATCACGATGTTTTCCTTCACCGTTATCAGCACGTGGTAATAGTAACAATATACACATTAGGTCAGAAAAATGCCTAAGTGGTGCATGCGTTTCGGCCAGGATCGAACCCGCGCCCTTTGAGTGTGGGACGCGTGCGTTAGCCATTACGCTACCACGACTTTATATATATATATATATATATATATATATATATATACTAAGTGATGCCTGCGACTTGTGCGGTTTTTTAACTATATCACGGGAACTTTTCAATTTTTCAGGATCAAAAGTATCCTATATGTTGACCAGGGATATAAGCTACCACCATATAAAATTTCATTTAAATCGGTCCAGGGGTTTCGAAGATTCGCCGGTACAAAGATAGAAACAAAAAAATTTAAAAATAATCTAAATTAGTTCTATTTCACTTCTTACATCCCCCTGACTCGGTTTTTAGCATTTTTTTTTCATTGCACAGAAATTCGACCTCTACAATTTTATTATACGTATGTATAGATATATATGTCTGTGTGTTATAAAATGACTGTCATATACGAACTATGGTTTTATCTTTAATTTTGTTTCCCTGATCTTTTATTCCCAATAAAGTGTGTAAATAATGTTGGTATAAGCCTAGAATGAAACACTTCTTTTCATCAGTAAATTATCATAATATTTTAAGGATTAAAGTAATAAAAGATATGCGGCCTTACTCATAATAATCTCGTTAAGAAACGATTAGGCATCTCTTAAGTAAGAGAACCAGAATCAGGCCCTAATCAATGAATATCTTTTCTTTCACTTATAAACGTGTATTACCTGTTGTTTAACTAAGAGGAGCACAGATAAACGTAATTTGAATGATTAACGTAGGTTATACCCAAAATATTCGACTAAAAAGGAGTTTATGGGTAAGATTTTTACTAATGAATGAAGCGTTAGGTATACTTCTAGGCGCTAAGAACCTCAGCCAGAAGGCCCAGCCTGCCATACACAACGCGGTGCTGGTACCTACGCTCACGTATGGAAGCGAGAGTTGGGTATGGAAGAGAGAGCATGAAAGTAGAGTAAACGCGGTCGAGATGCGAGAAGTAAGAAAGAGAGTTGCTCTGAAAGAGAGTGTCGGGGTGAAGGTAAGGAAAGGAATGCTCCGGTGGTTCGGGCATGTGGAAAGAATGACTAAACAGATATACAATGCAAAAGTGGATGGATGCAGAAGTCGTGGAAGGCCACGACACACCTTCCATGATCAAATTGATCGTTTACTAGCAGAAGGTGATGTCAGGAGCCTTAAGAACAGACGAGCGTGCATGACGAGAGTTATGAATGTCAAAGAAGCAAGGTGTGTAAGAATAAGCCTAAATAGCGCTCTGTTGTCCGTGCCTACCCCGCAAGGGAACTGGCGTGAAGTTCTGTATGTATGTATACCAATGATGAGACATTTGTTACATACCTGGAATTAATCCTAGCTGTAGTAAATACATATTCAGCTTGACATGCGGAAAATATAACAGCAGCGAGCGTAAACACCAGAGTCCTTATTTGGTATTTGCCGAACTGGCCTATCTCTTCTATGAGAATGGTATCGAGATCTACCTTCACTTTTGATACTTCTTCAGGTGGACCACCATCCGCACTCTTGGAACTCATTTTGAATTTAGAACCAATTAAAATTGATATAGCTTTATCAGTTATTTTATAATAATGCGGTTATGCAGAGACATACCATGAGAAGATTTATCGAGCAGATGAACGCAGTGGCTTTTCAATTCGTCGCTTTTATCTGCAAGCACACATAATGCCGACGAGATAACTATATTTTTTATCTAGATCTTATACAAACTATTGTTGTTCACCGCATAAGACTGTAGATATGCTTGGTTAGCCAAAATATTAGTAAAGATTCTAAGACTCAAGTAAACTTGCCCGTCACTACGAAATTTTATGTACAGTCGTGATATGAAAATGTTCGCCAGTTTTGCAAATTGATTCAATTAATGTTACGCGAGCACATATTACCTTTTCAAACTAAGTCACAGAACAGACAGTTCCACAGAAAATTATGTTTAACTAATTGAAAATCTATCCGTGTAGGAACGGAGAAAGAATACAATTTCCTGCGGCCAGACGGCCTGTCGTAAGAGGCAACAAAACAACCCACAGCCAGGTGGTAGGGTATTTGCTCGACTGAATGGCGACCACCCCTGGTCTAGAGTATGCCGCCATAACAACCTTGTGTTATGTTCCGGCATTAGTGACCAGGTTCCTGTCTCCCTTAAGAGAGCAGAAACGCATTTGTAGCGCCTTTGGTGTTACAAATGTCCATAGGCGATGGTAACCGCTTTCTATCAAGTGGGCCGTCTGCCTGTCTGCTGAACTCCTGCAATAAAAAATAAATAAAAAAGTTTATAATTAACTAGCTGTGCCCGCGACGTCGTCCGCGTAAAATTTGTTTTCAAACCCCCCCGATTTTGAAACATTCTTCATTAGTCTTAGCGTAATTCTATATAGCCTATAGCCTTCCTTAATAAATGGGCTATATAACACAAAAATAATTTTTCAAATCAGATCAGTAGTTCCTGAAATTAGCGCGTTCAAACAACTCTTCAGCTTTATATATTAGTATAAGATGAAAGTTGTTTGATTTTCTATCTTGTCTAAGAAGATTGTTTAGATATATAATTTTTCTTATTGCTTTTAGGGCCGCTTGCATTACGATCGCCTTTAAATAAAATTAGTTAATCATACTAAACTGCCTAAATACGTTTTACACAAAACGTATATAGGCAGTTCTTTAAACGTATTTAGCGGCATATTTTGCGTTGTCCAAGACGTTAATTGTATTTAAGGGTGTTAAATACGTTTTGTGTTTCTTAAATAAATTTAAGCAACCTTATACAAGCGGCCCTTGATGTTTATGATAAGCTTAGTGATTATATCCTCTTTTTTTATTGCAGGAGTTCAGCAGACAGGCAGACGGCCCACTTGATGGAAAGCGGTTACCATCGCCTATGGACATTTGCAACACCAAAGGTGCTACAAATGCGCTGCTGCTCTCTTAAGGGAGACTGGAACCTGGTCACTAATGCCGGAACACAACTCAAGGTTGTTATGTCGACATGCTTTAGACCAGGGGTGGTAGCCATCCAGTAGGGAAAATGAACTACCACCTGGCTGTGGGTTGTTTTGTCGCCTCTTACGACAGGCCGCCCCAACGCAGGAAATTGTATTCTTTCTCCATTCCTGCACGGATATCTTTCTAAGTCGTGGTAGCATAATGACTAGCGCACGCGTCTCAAAATCAAAGGGCGCGGGTTCGATCCTGGCTGGAATGCATGCACCACTTAAACAGTTTTCTGACCAAATTTGCATATTTTTACAATTACCACGTGCTAACAACGGTGAAGGAAAACATCGTGATGCAACCTGCACATCGAGATAAACGATGTGTTAAATCTACCAAGCCATCTTGGGCAAGCGTGGCGGGTATACTGTCCGTTCCCCGATAATGGGAGGCCCGAGCCCAGCAGTGGGACATTTATGGGCTGTTATTACAGTTATTTATCTTTCTATATTTTATAAACTTAACATTTAGTAAAATGTTGATATTACTGTTTCTTGTACTCGTGGAAGCAAAAGTCGACTTTAAGGTGACGAACCTTTTCATACCGCGACTGTACGTTGTTAAGATCTAAAACAGTTTTTTTTTATTGCAGGAGATCAGCAAACAGGCACACGGCCCATTTGATGAAAAGCGGTTATCATCGCCTATGGACATTTGCAACACCAAAGGAACTACAAATGCGCTGCTGCTCTCTTAAGGGAGACTGGAACCTGGTCACTAATGCCAGAACACAACTCAAGGTTATTATGGCGACATACTTTAGACCGGGGGTGGTAGCCATCCAGTCGGGCAAATGCCCTACCACCTGACAAAATTTTGTCAGTAACCCAGCAAGCCGTGGTAGCTTAATACCTAAGTCTCATTTAGATGGTGTATGTTTGAATCCCTGATCGTCTTTCAGCTGATGTATTCTGTATTTACAGTTGGCACATGTTGCCAAAGAAAATTATTCTCAGGATAAATATTTAATAAAAATACGTTTTAACGGTTTTAAACGCGGTCATTTAGACGTTTCGGCCACTTTTCAGTAGCCGTGTTCCCGGAAGACAAAGATGTCAAGTGTCAGTGAGTATTGTTAAAGTTTTAATTTAGCCTACCGCCAACTTGTTCATTTTAATTATTTAGTTTTGATTTTTGTTTATGGTTATTATTTACTCTATGGGAGCCCAATCTAATTTACCACCGCTTCGCAACATGTTGTGGCTTGAAGAGAAGAAGCGGCGCAAGAAACTCTTCAGCAAACATGCGTAACTCTAATAATCTTATACTAATATATAGAATGCATGATGAAAGAATGACTACACAGATATACAATGCAAAAGTGGATGGATGCAGAAGTCGTGGAAGGCCACGACACACCTTCCATGATCAAATTGATCGTGTACTAGCAGAAGGTGATGTCAGGAGCCTTAAGAACAGACGAGCGTGCATGACAAGAGCTATGAATGTCAAACAAGCAAGTGAGGTGTGTAAGAATAAGCCTGAATGGCGCTTTGTTGTTCGTGCCTACCCCGCAAGGGAACTGGCGTGAAGTTATATATGTATGTTAATAATAATGATACAGTCCAGTCTATATCGAGTTTCATTTTAAAGAAGCAACTGCGACCAATGATATTATTGTAGTTTTTATAGAAATACATGTTCTTTCACTTGTTTAACTAGAATTACTTTAACTCTTTCGGGCTGATCGGCCAAAAACGAACGACCAAAGGCGTTTGAGTGTAAGGCCTCTGGTCAAAAAAAACCAAGAATTAAGCCATTTGATTTACATCGATATCGATGATGGATGCTTCTCTTCTGTTTAATATATCATTAGGTCAGACTTAATGCCCTATCGCAGGATCAAACAGCATACAATTGCAATCTTAAATCGTAGAAGCTAAGGTTTATTTTAAGACGACACCAAAAATGTCGTTTAGTCGCCTCTTACGACAGGCCGCCGGGCCGCAGGAAATTGTATTCTTTCTCCGTTCCTGCACGGATAAAAAATTATCCGTGCAGGAACGGAATTAAGCCATTTACATCGATATCGATGATGGATGCTTCTCTTCTGTTTAATATATCATTAGGTCAGACTTAATGCCCTATCGCAGGATCAAACAGCATACAATTGCAATCTTAAATCGTAGAAGCTAAGGTTAATTTTAAAACGACATCAAAAATGTTGTTTATCATTCGCAAAAATTAATTGCTTGGTCAAGATAAACTCTGCCACCTTTACTTGTAAACCAGATGATGCGTGTAAATGTCATTAAAATTTAAAGTCTTAAAAAGAGTTATGTAGTCAACAAAGAATAATACATACATACATAACTTGACGCCAGTTCCCTTGCGGGGTAGGCACGAACAACAAAGCGCCATTCAGGCTTATTCTTGCACACCTCACTCGCTTCTATGACATTCATAACTGCTCAGTTCTTAAGGCTTCTGTCATCAGTATAATCTAGCTAGAATATCGCACGATCAATTTGACTGTCTACCCTCTGGAAGAGTGTGTCGACGGCCAATGCACGGAGGGTCAATCCATCCATATTTTGATCATTGTACTATCAACATTTAGTCAAAGGAAGATCGCGCCATGCGTTTTGATTGAACCGGAGCATTCTCTTTCTATTACCTACTCACCCCAAGAACTTGTTGTGCAATACTGATCAAAAGAAGTGATCACTCCATAGTGAAGTTGGTGCCGTGCAGTGTACTTCGGTATTATGAACGCGGACCGCGAGCGTCACTCCGCAGATCTCAATATTGGTTTAGCTAGTCCTTATCTAGTGCGAGAACTCAGGTTCATATTTGAATTAAGTACAGTATTATAACTATCGAACCATATTATCCGTGGTTACAGCGCCGCACAATTAGGTATCTAATTTTACTATAATTAAGATTACTTATGTCATCAAGGACAACAAAATATGGTCAAAAAAGCAAGTTATATCTATACATATAAAAAAATGCTAAAAACCGAGTCAGGGGGATGTAAGAAGTGAAATAGAACTAATTTAGATTTTTTTCAATTTTTTTTGTTTGTCTGTTTGTTGGTACCGGCTGATCTCCGAAACGACTGGACGGATTTAAATGAAATTTTGTATGGTGGTAACTTATGTCCCTGGTCGACTTATAGGATATTTTTGATCCCGAAAAATTAAAGAGTTCCCGTGGGATAGTTCAAAAACCGCACCACCATTTATCTGTGCAGGAACGGAGAAAGAATACAATTTCCTGCGGCCGGGCGGCCTGTCGTAAGAGGCGACAAAACAACCCACAGCCAGGTGGTAGGGCATTTGCCCGCCTGGATGGCTACCACCCCTGGTCTAAAGTATGTCGCCATAACAACCTTGAGTTGTGTTCCGGCATTAGTGACCAGGTTCCAGTCTCCCTTAAGAGAGCAGCAGCGCATTTGTAGCACCTTTGGTGTTGCAAATGTCCATAGGCGATGGTAACCGCTTTCCATCAAGTGGGCCGTCTGCCTGTCTGCTGAACTTCTGCAATAAAAAAAACCAAAAAAAAACCACGCGGACGAAGTTGCAGACATCAGCTAGTAATCAATAAATACTACAATTTCTTAGTACAAAGTTTAATAATAAATAAACAACTAAAAGCGCCTTACAAAATTATAACTACTTACGCATTAAACATAATTCAATCGTCTATTATGATAAGGCGTTACTATATATAAAACTTATTCTAATTGACTACTATTGCTACGATTTGACATCTTTCTTCTTGCCGATATTGGAGGCTTCTTCCATGGTATCAGGCAGCTTCGTGCCGAGCGTCTCCGGAGTTATGAATATGAGACAACCCGACAGAAGAGCAAAACTGGCGAACAGCACGAAGGGAAGGTCGTCGAATGTCGCTGCACCCTGCACACAAAATGAATTGGGTAAGCGTTTAGTAGTTTCAGCTAGGGTTGCCAACATTTTCTCAACGAAATACAGTATTTTTCAAAATAAGTTATAAAAAAATATAGCACACTTATAAAAAATATAGTATTTTATGGAAAAAAATTAAAAATAGACAAAGATATATTTGTTGCTTATTTATTTTTATACACATACATGCATGCATAACTTCACGCCAGTTCCCTTGCGGGGTAGGCACGAACAACAGAGTGCCATTTAGGCCCATTCTTACACACCTCACTTGCTTCTTTGACATTCATAACTCTTGTCATGCACGCTCGTCTGTTCTTAAGGCTCCTGACATCACCCTCCGCTAGTACACGATCAATTTGATCATGGAAGGTGTGTCGTGGCCTTCCACGACTTCTGCATCCATCCACTTTTGCATTGTATATCTGTTTAGTCATTCTTTCATCATGCATTCTTTCCACACGCCCGAACCACCGGAGCATTCCTTTCCTTACCTTCACCCCGACACTTTCTTTCTAATACCACCATAATCTTGTTGGTATTTTTATGTTTTTGGAATCGATACCTGACACGAAGCACCTCACATCTGGCATTCGTCTACTTGGCTTAGTGGAATACTATGTTTTGCGACGTTGCGAGAGATCTGAACCACAGCAATCGATGTAGTACTTTGGCCGTTGGCCGTATCCCATTTACCAAACACGTCTAAATCAGCCGGTTCAGCGGCGGAAACAGCCGAATCACTCAAGGGGCGCAAATATGCAACCCTCTGTGAGAGTTATATGTTTGTGCCGTTTGCTGTCGAGACGCTTGGACCGTGGGGTCCTGAGGCCATGAGCCTCTACCAAAATTTATCGAAACGACTCATTGACTCTTCAAGTGATCAGAGGGCTGGTGCTCACCTCGGCCCACGGATCAGTATGGCGATCCAGCGAGGAAACGTAGCCAGCCTTCTGGGCACCTTACCCATAGAAAACGGTGATCTGGGCTCAGTATTCTACTTATAGTCTTGAGGGACTATGAGTAGAATACAATACAAATAAGTTAAGATTTCTTGCATTGTATTCGATTATACATACATACATACATACATAACTTCACGCCAGTTCCCTTGCGGGGTAGGCACGAACAACAGAGTGCCATTTAGGCTTATTCTTACACACCTCACTTGCCTCTTTGACATTCATAACTCTTGTCATGCAAGCTCGTCTGTTCTTAAGGCTCCTGACATCACCTTCGATTATATGTACTAAAATAAGTTATGGCAAGGTTTGTAGTACTTTTAAAAATAAACTAATGAAAGGCAGTAGTGCTTACAAATGCAGGGGTGAGTGGCGCGATGATGGAGCCGATCCTGCCCATCATGGAGGAGAAGGCAAACAGGTTGTGCCGATACTTGGTGGGGTACAGCTCGGCAGTATACACGTAGACTGACGTCATCACCATCGCGATGCTGAACTTGCCGATCAGGAACATCGTCAGCGCCACTCCGTATAGAGCTGAAACGTGGAATTATTAGTGTCATTTACTGCGGCCGGGTGGCCTGTCGTAAGAGGCGACTTAACAACCCACAGCCAGGTGGTAGGGCATTTGCCCGACTGGATGGCTACTACCCCTGGTCTAAAGTATGTCGCCATAACAACCTTGAGTTGTGTTCCGGCATTAGTGACCAGGTTCCAGTCTCCCTTAAAAGAGCAGCAGCGCATTTGTAGCACCTCTGGTGTTGCAAATGTCCATAGGCGATGGTAACCGCTTTCCATCAAGTGGGCCGTCTGCCTGTCTGCTGATCTCCTGCAATAAAAAAAAAGAAAAGTAGAAGCTCCACCAACCTTGAGATCCGCCCTCTCCTGGCTCAGTTCAGATTGCACGCAGGAACAGCACACGACACTAAATTCCACTTTGGAGCTAACACTTGAAGTATAAACTTTTACTGATAGCAAATGTTCTTGGCTAGTAATCACACCAAGATGATAAGTTTTAGAAATTAAAAAGTCAAAGTATCAGATCACAACAAGTGGATCAGATTTAGAAAAGTAACAGCGCAACAGAACAGTTCTTGTCCAACGTTGATCGATGATTGCGAGTGTCCAAAATGGCTGCCCCAACCCTGCCGTGCATTGGCCGTCGCCTCAAATAAAAAGAGGGTAGACAGCAAAATTCACTAGGCAAGGATCGAACACTATGAGACATTAGTTTATTTGCTAAAACAACTATCAATGGGCTCCTTACCATCAGGCATAAATATATACGCGATCTGGCAAGCGGCGCAGATCCAGAACGCTGCGATCAACACGGGTCTCCTGCCAATCTTCCCCATGAGGAAGACGGCTGTCCAGTAGCCAGGGATCTCTGCCGCGGAGACGGCCACGTAGTTCAAGTACCGGTTGCCGGACATGTTGACTGCGTTGATGGACATACCGTAGTAAATGAAGGTATTCGTGATCCACCAGACAGGGGATATACAGCATCTGATCAAGATTTCTTTGTGCCTGAACACCTGTGAATTTAAACCAATTTAAAGATAAACAATAATTACGATTTAAATTATAATAAATTATGCTTATTCCGGACAAGACTATTTCGACTTGTAAATACTACAGCACGCAGCAAAACAGCAAGTAATTAGATTAGACTCTCTCCAAACAAACAGGAATCTAACTCTATACTATAATAAATATTATAAAGCTGAAGAGTTTGTTTGTTTGTTTAAACGCGCTAATCTCAAGAACCGCTGGTCCGATTTGAAAAATTCTTTCAGTTTTGAATAGTACATTTATCGAGGAAGGCTATATTATATTTTCAAAAAAATAGGGATCCTCACTAAAAGTCCAATAATGTAATCCAAGGTGTAAAAAAATGACCCGAAAAAATCCTTACACGGCGTGCGCTGCGAAAACTATTGATTATAGAACAAAATAATGTACTGCCACTTTGCAGAACATATAATGGTCTACAAAAAATATTGCGTAACCATATGTCTAACTATTGTAGTTATCTCACAATAAGTGTTTTCTTTTATTTTATTTTAATAATTAACATGCCGTCGCTTCAAGAACTCTTTATTTTGTACCTTGGTATTGATCCTTATCAAAATAAATTACTCCATATTCAAGACGAATTCAATACCTTTCTAGAACTTTTTGAATTATTCAATTCGGACGTTTCATTCAAAAGATATCGCGATATTTAAAATGTAAGTATTAGTGTTGTAACCAAATATACTAATATTGTTTGATTGAACGCGCTAATCTCAGGAATTACTGGTCTGATTTGAAAAATTCTTTCAGTGTTGGATAGCCCATTTATCGAAGAAGGCTATATATCATCACGCTAAGACCATAAGGAGCGGAGCATTCCACGCGGACGACGTCGCGGGCACAGCTAGTCTATAATAAAAATAACTAGTTTCCCAATGCAAGTGCAAGTAAAAAATATATAAAACTAACGTTGAAACTGAGTAAGTAGTATATTTTGAAGTTCAAATTTGTTTGTAATATTTCAATAACAGATGAGTCAAAAAATTAATTTACGAACCTGAACTATGAGCCAAGGTTCCGTGACTTTCTGGGCTTCTTCTATCGCCCTTCTCTGCTTGTCTTCTTCAGCAGTTTCTCTGAGTGCTTTCAGCGATTTCTCTGACAACTCTTTCCCGTTAACCTTTGCAACTTTCTTCAACAGAGTTTCAGATTCATCATATCTCCCCTTGCTCATATACCAGCGGATAGATTCGGACATCAACCAAATGTATGAGATTGTCAGGAATTGTGGAATGTAGAGGGTGAGAGTTAACTTCTGCCAGTTTGGCACTGCCCAAGCGATCAGGCCCAGCAATATCTGCCCGACCGAGAAGAATGTGTTCATAGTAGCACCTACGGCTACCCTGTATTTCGGGCCGACTAACTCCATTACTGAAAATAATACATTTAATAATATGTTAATTAAAAACAACCCAACATTATTTACATACATACATACATACATAACTTCACGCCAGTTCCCTTGCGGGGTAGGCACGAACAACATAGTGCCATTTAGGCTTATTCTTACACACCTCACTTGCCTCTTTGACATTCATAACTCTTGTCATGCACGCTCGTCTGTTCTTAAGGCTTCTGACATCACCTTCTGCTAGTACACGAACATTATTTGAAAATTATAAAAGTGCCCGACATATTAATAAGAATAAAATTTGTATTTCAAAACTCTTGCATGACAAGAGTTATAAATGTCAAAGAGGCAAGTGAGGTGTGTAAGAATAAGCCTAAATGGCACTCTGTTGTTGTGCCTACCCCGCAAGGGAACTGGCGTGAAGTTATGTATGTATGTATGTAAAATTTGTATGCCTCCGCATACTACTGCATTATATGATAAAAGCGTGTTTGGGATGGCACCAAGAATATATAATAATTTGCCATATAATATAATGCAAGAAAATAATATTAATATGTTTAAACACAAATTATTCGAGTGGTTGACAAAAAAATCGTATTATAGCGTCCAAGGCTATTTAAATGAGAGGTAATTAAGAAGATATTGTGTATTGGCCATACGTTAAGGAATTGGATCACGTAATAATACGAGTGCCTTCTATGTGCCTTTCCTTCACACCTTTGCAGCTCCTAATAACCCTTTCCTTATCCCATAATTCGCCAAAATAATGAATGCCGCGCCACCTAGCGGACGGCCCAGTCGTCGATCTGTTACGGCGGAACAATTACGTGCGCGTGCGCCACCCTCTTGCTACCCTTACCAAAAGTGCTGTGCAAATTATTCATAAACTATAAAAATCAAGAAGTGCTGTGTTTCCTGGCTTCCGTCATCGGCATCAAGACAAAAAATCGGCGAGTCCTCTCTTGTTTTTTTTTTTTGAGGCGAGGGAAAATGCTTAACCGATTTACGCACAAACTGGGTCGTTGCTAGGGGAACGACACGCGTCGGTCGGGGGCGATAACACTGCAGCAATAGTATGCTCTTGGCAGCGCTCCGTCCGCGATCGACGTCACAGAATAGTGTGGAAGACTCCGAGCGTTGCTGCACGGGCGAGCAACCCCAATACCCACTAAAAACCCCCTCCTCCCTGTCGACCCTGCGCTTTTGTTTGTGTTGGAAAGGCTGAGATTTAGAACATAGTTACGCCCAGTCGGAGTCCTTTCTTGTATCCTATCCTCTGTCAATAGAGGGTTACTTATATTTATTGCGTGATCCATTCTGCCATTTTTGCCAACGCTACGAGACAATAAAAAAACCAGCGAGTAACTAATCGTGCGGTATTGTTTAAATAAAATAAAATATTTATAAGGCACCAAGTTAAATATTATATATTTTTTTTTTATTGCAGGAGTTCAGCAGACAGGCAGACGGCCCACTTAGTGGAAAGCGGTTACAATCGCCTATGGACATTTGCAACACCAAAGGTGCTACAAATGCGCTGCTGCTCTCTTAAAGGAGACTGGAACCTGGTCACTAATGCCGGAACACAACACAAGGTTGTTATGGCGGCATACTCTACAGTCGAGCAAATACTCTACCACCTGGCTGTGGGTGGTTTAGTCGCCTCTTCCGACAGGCCGCCGGGTTGCAGGAAATTGTATTCTTTCTCCGTTCCTGCACGGATAAAAATAGATATTCCTGCACGGATATATAGAGATAGGTTAAGTAATTTTATATTGCGATGCTTTGAAAGGCGGGCTAAGTAATAAGTTCTCAGTTATATTGAACAAGACCTATGTATACACTTGTTCGCAATAAAAATGATTTGATTTGTTTAACAATATAAACTCTATCCACAAACATTTAAACGTTTTTCAAAAATTCTTTCACGCGGTTAAGGCTGTCCAACTTTGGAACACATTGCCTGTTGCTGTCAGACAAGCTAAATCTCTAATAACATTTAAGAACATGGTCAGGATATACTATCTGCAATATAATTATATGTAATATTATATACATAACAGATATACAATGCAAAAGTGGAAGGATGCAGAAGTCGTGGAAGGCCACGACACACCTTCCATGATCAAATTGATCGTGTACTAGCAGAAGGTGATGTCAGGAGCCTTAAGAACAGACGAGCGTGCATGACAAGAGTAATGAATGTCAAAGAAGCAAGTGAGGCGTGTAAGAATACGCCTGAATGGCGCTCTGTTGTTCGTGCCTACCCCGCAAGGGAACTGGCGTGAAGTTATGTATGTATGTCTGTACTTGCTTCAGAACGGCTTCTATAATAGCTTAGTTAACAATGGTACTCATGGAAAGGTTGTAACGATGATATTCATATATTTTTTTAAAAGAACTTAACTGTATTTCTATCAAAATTGAGAGACAGAAGTGAACTTGTGAAATTTCAACTTTACTAAACCGCAGCATATTACATTTTTTTTTTATTGCAGGAGATCAGCAGACAGGCAGATGGCCCACTTGATGGAAAGCGGTTACCATCGCCTATGGACATTTGCAACACTAAAGTTGCTACAAATGCGCTGCTGCTCTCTTAAGAGAAACTGGAACCTGGTCACTAATGCCGGAACACAACTCAAGGTTGTTATGGCGACATACTTTAGACCAGGGGTGGTGGCCATCCAGTCGGGCAAATGCCCTACCACCTGGCAGATTCATAAATATATAATAATATCAGCCCATAAATATCCCATTGCTGGGCTCGGGCCTCCCATTATAAAGGGAATGGACAGTATACTCGCCACGATTGTCCAAGGCGGCTTAGCAGGTTTGACACATCGGTTATCTCAATACGCAGTTTGCATCACGATGTTTTCCTTCACCGTTGTTAGCACGTGGTATTTGTAACAATATGCACATTAGATCAGAAAACTGACTTAGCGGTGCATGCGTTCTGGTCAGAATAGAACCCGCGCCCTTTGGGTTTGGGACGCGTGTTCTATCTATTAATTAGTACTTACACTACCACGACTTTTACGCTAACATGTACATTCATAAAGCCCCCGCATATATCAGTTGATACTTGGTAAGGCTTAAAATGAAATTAAGCTTTACGACATATATATGTTGTAAATACTTTGATAAAATTTTATTATTATTGTGCTACGTGTCATGTTGTATATAAGGTTGGCGGTAGGCTAAATAAAACTTTAACAGTACTCTTTGACACTTGACATCTTTGTCTTCCGTGATCACACCTGAAAACAAATAAAATTACCGCGCTTAAAACCGTTAAAACGCAATTTCATTATGTATACAAGTCGCGAAAACTTAAGAAAATCTCTCTCTTTTCTTTCACCATATCCATAATTACTTGGGGTCGGCACAATATGTCTTTTCCTTCCACACTCTTCTATTCTGACATACCTCTTCTGTCACACCGCATATCATCATGTCATCCTTCACACAATCCATCCATCTTTTTTTTGGTCTACCTTTAAATTTGTACCCATCGATCTTGTAGTATAACATTCTTTTTGTCACGTGACTTTCATCCCTCCTCATTATATGCCCATACCAACTTAATCTTCTTCCTCTCAATTTTTCTGTCACAGGTGCAACTTTCAAAGATCCCCTTATGTACTCATTTCTCACCTTATCCATTCTTGTAACACCACACATCCATCTCAACATTCTCATCTCAGCTGAGTGGAAGTAAAAACTTAAGAAAATATTAAGTTAAAATAAGTTAAATAATTATACTAATTTTACTTCCTATTCTATGTTTACCGCTTCGCAACGTGTTATTACTGTTAAGGAGAAGAAGCGGCAACAAACTCCCCAGCAACACGTCTAGCTACGGCAACAAACTCGCCAGCAACACGTCTAGCTAAAAATTGTTTTTCTTTATACTTCTTATTCTATTTATATCGCAAGCTCTTTTTTTATAAGTTTTATAGAGAAGTATGTCACAGAATTTTCGAAGAATTAGTGAAGTTGTAGCAATTTATTTGGTGGATCCGTCTAATGTCATTATTTTTTTGTTTCGCTCCATTTTCATTCAAACTGAAAGACAGAATGCACCGTCTAATTCCTGTTCTACTCATACGTAACAACACAATCATATTCATTTGTAATTAAAACATACTAAAAACTTAATGAATACGCTCCATCAGAAAGAGAGAAAGAAAGAAAATATTTATTTCTAAAAATGCGACAGTTTAACAGTACATACATACATACATAACTTCACGCCAGCTCCCTTGCGGGGTAGGCACGAGTTTAACAGTGATTTATAATAATAATAATAGCATTGAAATTGAAAATGGCGCTAAATGGCGCTCTGTTGTTCGTGCCTACCCCGCAAGGGAACTGGCGTGAAGTTATGTATGTATGTATTGAAATTGTGTGCCGCAATTCGCGAAATAAGGTTGGCACTCAGTTTTTTTTTGCTGTGCCGAAACATGGTCCGACACAGCACTCATCAGTTCTTCAAAAACTAATTATATAACATATTCAAGTAATAAACAAAAAAGGAATCTGGAGGAGACAAAAATGACTGTTGCGGAGATAACCCAAGGAATGATAAGCTGGATAATGAGTGTATTTAATGGAAAAATGGTAAAAAAATACAATGCAATTATTACATGTGGCAGACGGAGAAAATATCTTATCCGTGCAGGAACGGAGAAAGAATACAATTTCCTGCGGCCGGGCGGCCTGTCGTAAGAGGCGACTTAACAACCCACAGCCAGGTGGTAGGGCATTTGCCCGACTGGATGGCTACCACCCCTGGTCTAAAGTATGTCGCCATAACAACCTTGAGTTGTGTTCCGGCATTAGTGACCAGGTTCCAGTCTCCCTTAAGAGAGCAGCAGTGCATTTGTAGCACCTTTGGTGTTGCAAATGTCCATAGGCGATGGTAACCGCTATCCATCAAGTGGGCCGTCTGCCTGTCTGCTGATCTACTGCAATAAAAAAAAAAAAAATTAATTATTGACAACTTAACTTGAAGTCAATTAAAAAACATATATAAAAAAGTTCCAGATAAAAGGAGTACGCAACAATGACGTAAAGGAATTTTCAGCAAATCTGTTGCTGGCGAGGTCGTTGCCGCTTCAGGTTGCAAAGCGGTGTACACAGAATAAGAAGTCGACTTGATTTTTATATAGTTTTGTAAGACTTCTGTGTTCACGTGTTCTGCGTGAAACTTCGTCTGAATATTTTTATTCAATTCATCTTTTAACCGACTTCAAAAAAAGGAGGAGGTTCTCAATTCGTCGGGATCTTTTTTTTATGTATGTTCACCGATTACTCCGAGATTTATGGTCCGATTTACGTGATTCTTTTTTTGTTCGACGCGGAATAGCTGCCATTTGGTCCCCTAAAAATTTGACGTAGTTTGACCTAGTAGTTTTCGTTTTAAAAACATTTTTTAGGATAAATTTCCATTCCGTTCCATATGTACACCGATTACTCTGAGAGTTATGATCCGATCTACGTGATTCTTATTTAGTTTGATGCGGAATAGTTGCCATTTGGTCCTTTAAAAATTTAACATAGTTTGGATCAGTAGTTTTCATTTTACGAACATTTTTTTGTTCCCGTTTCTTGGGACCTATTTTTTTTAAGGAGCGCGGCACCTTTCGTAGGTCTACCCATACATAGCTAGACACTAAAAAGTAACAAATAAAATAAAAAGACTTCGTTTAAAAAAACCGACTTCAAAAACTAAAAAACTAAAAAGAAATTTTCAAAAAAATATAATAATTTTTGTTTTACTTTGCACCGACTTTCAAATGTTTTAGATAATATATATTAATAATAAAGGCTTTAGAAATAAGTTATTTTATACTTTTTAGTTTTTTAGTTTTTGAGGTCGGTTTTTTTAAACGAAGTTTTTTTATTTTTATTTTTTTAGTTTCAAACACCGGTCACGTTAATTGCTCTATAATTTTAATCGTACTTTAATAACTATAGGAGAGGTAGTAAGAGCACAACGCTTATTGTGTCGACGGAGTTATCTGTTTATCCGGGAGCTCTACGATGTCGCAGATATCATTTCATGGTACAAAAAGTGAATCAGGAAGTGAATCTAATCATTAATTATCAAAAGGATAATATTGTAAATAACAAACAAACAATCAATGTTTATTTTGAATGACAAGTTAATCGTTTCCGTGGATTCATTTAAAAATAGTTAATTAATCATGCACTGGTTTAGGCCAGCTGTCACTGGGCGACGCGATTAATTTGGTAATCCGATAAGACTGAAGGATTTTCCTGACCTAATTAGTCGAAACCCTGATAGCTCAGTCAAAGTCATTAATGATCTGGGTTCGATTTCTGCCCGCCAAGCACGCTAAAATAATGCCTTATTTACAATCACTGCACAAGGAAAGAACCGATGATTTAAACCCGCCACCTAATCGATTTCCTGTAATAATCAGAGAAGGACCAGCATAGTAGTGACATGTTCTTGAGCTGATTATTTTATCTAACTCTGAGCGCGGGTCTACATGAATTATTTTCTAAAGGAGGGGTTGGATGTGAGAAAAAATAAGCTCACTTAGGGTCAACCCTTTTGAGCATGTTGTTCGCGGACTTCAAGTGATACAAGATTGAAAGAGATCGTCAAGCTATAAGTCTATCTCACGCTTAACAATAATTAAAATAAAACTTACATAGGATATAAGCACAAGAGAAGCCAGCCGATCCGAAGGTAGCCTCGATGATCTCCGACATCATGAACCCGATATAGGTGCCAGCCCAGTAGCGCACGACTCCCAGCCAGGCGGTGTTTAAGGCGTTCATCACCAGGGCTGTCTTCCGACCCCACCTGTCCGAGATGTAGCCAGTGATGGGGAGGGCAGTCAGGGTACCCGCAGTCCGGACAGAACCGATCAGGGAACGACGCCATTCATCGCAACCGAGGTCAAACTGTCAACAGATGTTGTTACAAATATAAGCCAGGATTCAGAAGGTGATAATGAATACCTTACTTTAGATGTTCCTTAAGTTGAGTACGACTTTTAAGCAGAGTGATTGATTGCAAAAATTGCGTATGTAATGTATCAAAATTATCTTTTAAGGAAAAATAATGTATAGGTACATCCACATTATCACAAACATGCAAAGTTGTTAAAAATTCTAATAAAAACATTTTTACGCTCTTACAATTATGTGAATTCTATGAATTACAAAGATGCTCTTTCTTCTCTTCATTTGCCTTTTGCCAATCATTTAAGATCTGCACGATATGACTTTCCTTCCATACTCCTCTATTCTGGCATACGTCTTCTGTTACACCACAAATCATCATGTCTTCACACGATCCATCTATTTTTTAACAGAATCTCTTATAGTAAATGATATACTCACATCATAAACCACAGTATCTGTATTCTGGTAGACGTTTGCATCGCAATTTACAATAGTGTTTTGATCGAACAAGTTGGCTGGGCAGGTGCCACTGGAGTCAAAACTGCTAGTCAAATTAACATATCTTTGGCAGCTGTCAAAGGAAGTCTCACTGGTCCCAGGAATGGCGTTCAGAATCCACGAGGGCGCAAATTCCGATGTTGATGGATCGGTCTCGCATTCCGGTATAAAACATCTGCAAGAAATTGATTATTGTTAAATACTTCTTACTCCTTTATTTGAAGCCACTCCTCCTTATAAGTTTGTATAGATATTATTACTACAAGTCATATTATACGGTTCCGAATGTTGAGCCACTAAACTGATAAACCACAAGCGTCTCCACTCAGCTGAGATGAGAATGTTGAGATGGACGTATGGTGTTACAAGAATGGATAAGCTGAGAAATGAGTACATAAGGGGATCTATGAAAGTTGCACCCGTGACTGAAAAATTGACAGAAAGAAAATTAAGGTGGTCGGTCAGATGACAAAAAGATGGTTAAACTACAAGATGGACGGGTACAAATGTAAATGGATGGGACCAAAAAAAAGATGGATGGATTGTGTGAAGGATGATATAATGATTTGTGGTGTGACAGAATATGTATGTCAGAATAGAGAAGTGTGGAAGGAAAAGACATATTGTGCCAACCCCAATTAATTGGGATATGGTGAAAGAAAATAGAGAGAGGTACTACTAGTATGTTGAAGAAAATGTATTGACATGATAATTATTGGTATTTGGCAGTATCTCTATCTGTGCAGAAACGGAGAAAGAATACTAATTCTTGGTAAGGAGCGGCCTGTCATAAGAGGCGAAAAAACAACCCACAGTCTGGTGGTTGGGCATTTGCTCGTTTGGATGGCTCACCACTCCTGATCTAGAGTATGCCGCCATAATAACCTTGAGCTGTGCTCCGGAGTTAGTGGCTAACTTTCAGTCATTCCTTCAAGGCTGACAACACATTGGCAGCATCTCTGATGTTGCAAATGTCCATAGACGACGGTCACCACTTTCCATCGCCACCATGTAGGCCGTCCGCCTGTCTTCTCCAGGAATAAAAAATGTTCAACTACCCTATTTAAGCACAAGAAAATACTCCAATTCCAATTCACGTTAGGCAGCATCTTTAATTGCTATCACTATTAGATAAATAGAAGATTTCAATAGAACAGTTATGATGTGTAAAATACCTAAAAATCTGTTTAAATTAATTAAAAACAATTGCTGATTAATATGTTGATAATATGTAATGACCGATAAAAAGAACGAAGTAACAAAGAGTATAAAAGAAGTAAATGAAAATACAACATTATCAATTTCTGATCAAAAAATTGAAATAAGTAAACCACAAATTTGTTTATTTACTATGTCATTCGACAGATTCGGAAATTCATTTATGTACATGGCTTGGTAATTAAAATGTAAAATCGGTGATGGTAGATGGAGGGCTAGGAATAGGAGTAGTAGGAGAGGCAGATGGTAAAGTCATGCTAGAATTATTATCTTGACTACAGCTCTTAGGGCCCGACACGATCAGTGTGATACCACCAATACAGAATTTTGGGTCAAACATGAAGAAGTTTTACGTGTTTACAGGAGAAGACTACAAATGTTGGAACAATACGTTTATATGTTTAAATTCGTAAACATGGATGTCTATATGAAAAGTTGTTTAATTAAAAAGTTTATTTTTTGTTATTGGATTGTTTTTCAGCGTCTACGAAACTGAGGTATTCAGTATCCGAACAGTCTGCAGTAGGAGACATTTTGGTTCAAACGAGAGCAATAAAAATAACTTAATTTGTTAAAATACAAAAGACTGTCAAATTTAACATATCCACAACATAATCTTATATAGTATAAAAATGCATGAAAAAATAATGTACATCTGGAATTTATGTAACTTGAACAATTTTGTGTTTGACCCATACATAATAAAAGTACGTTTTGATTTTTATTATTCCGACGTTTCCACCACTTTTCAGTAGTCATGTCTTCCGGTATCACGGCTACTGAAAAGTGGCGGAAAAGTCGGGATAATAAAAATCAAATCATTTACCGCGCTTAAAACCGTTACAACGCAGTTTTATTTTATAACGGGCAATCTTGAGGTAATCCTGTTTCAAGCACAACGTTGTATGAAAGTTTAAAATCAATCCTAAGATTTTTGAGATTTGCGGATACAAAAATATAGAACATACTTAGTGTTTTTAATCAATTATATATAAACATACATTATCCGTGCAGGAACGGAGAAAGAATACAATTTCCTGCGGCCGGGCGGCCTGTCGTAAGAGGCGACAAAACAACCCACAGCCAGGTGGTAGGGCATTTTCCCGACTGGATGGCTACCGCCCCTGGTCTAAGATATGTCGCCATAATAACCTTGAGTTGTGTTCCGGCATTAGTGACCAGGTTGCAAATGTCCATAGGCGATGGTAACCGCTTTCCATTAAGTGGGCCGTCTGCCTGTCTGCTGAACTCCTGCAATAAAAAATAATATTTATCATTTATGTCACCTGCTATTGATCCTAGCAGTAGTGAAGACATATTCACTGGCACCCCATGCCGCGAAGATGACGACGATCACCGCAAGCACTACAGTCTTGAACTGGTACCAGCCGAACTGGCCGATTTCATCGATCAATATAGTGTCGAGGTCGACCCTGTGAGGACTCTTGGGGCTGTTTAGACTCTCAGGGTCCTGCATAGATGTCTTGTCCGCCATGGCAAATGTGACTTACTGCATACCTTTTCTGAAATCCCTAACTTATAATAAAACATTATCTGATTTTATAACTAATCGATAAGCAACAGACGTAGGTATAACCGAAGTTAGTCGTAATTTGATAAACAAAGTAACTAATATATTAATAGAACTTAGAAAAATAGGTATCTATATTAATAATTATAATCCTTAAGTACAAGGTAACGCGACGACATTGTTTCCGGTGTTGCCAATATCTATAGATGTTAGAAAGTAAGATGATAAATATTAATATACAAATAAAAACCCGAAGAAGCAATTACCTGAAAAAAGTAGAAAGGTAAACTTTAAAAAATCTAGCAACCTAGATCACCAGAGAGAGGCATGGAGAGCCAGGTGGTAGAGTATTTGCTCGACTGGATGGCAACCACCCCTGGTCTAGAGTATGCCGCCATAACAACCTTGTGTTGTGTTCCGGCATTAGTGACCAGGTTCCAGTCTCCCTTAAGAGAGCAGCAACGCATTTGTAGCACCTTTGTTGTTGCAAATGTCCATAGGCGATGGTAACCGCTTTCCATCTAGTGGGCCGTCTGCCTGTCTGCTGAACTCCTGCAATAAAAAAAATAAAATAAAAAAGGCATAAAAGTAAAACAATATCTATATAGATGATAGTACTGTAACGGCCAGCGGTTTCAGAGCTGACCGGGGTATCATACAAGAGAATGGTTCTGGTTGGTTGATATTAGCAATGTAGGGACACTTTTACATAGATATGTAGACGGAAAACATGGAAGGAATATTGAAAAGAGAGTCAAAGCAGGTAATAAGGTGAATGAAGCGCTAAATGGTTTTATGAGCAGCCAGAAAGTGTCTGTAAAAGTACGCTTGGCTGTCCATAAAGGGGTTGGTGCTAACCCTGATGTATGGCAGTGAAAGTTAAGTATAGCACACGAAGCATGAAATGAGAGCTTTAAGAAGTATATGTGCGGTTAGCTTGAATGATATGATAAGGAATAGTGTGATAAGGGAACAGTTTGGATTGAAACAAGATGTAATAACAAGAGTTGAAAAAGGAATGTGGTTTGAACATGTAGATAGAATGGATAAAAGTAGACTCACAAAACAGGTGTATAACATTATTGTGAATGGTAGAGTTGTTGTCGGTAGACCGAAACGAACAGACCATGATCAAATATCAGAAGTGTTAACGAGAGGTCAGGTAAAAATCATCTTAAATAACCGTGCATTTAAGAAGAGGTTAATGAAAGTAGATGAAGCGTAAGTTGTTTGTCAGGATGGTCGCAAGTGGAGATCCATAGTCCCTGCCTACCGCCATGGCAAACAGGCGTAATATTATGTATGTATGTGTTTTGCTCGCGGCCCGATACTATCTACTCTTGTTTTGGGAGGTATTCTTCAATGTAATAAATAAATTATGGGCAAGTCATTACTCTGTCTAGGAAAGTTAATTCCTCTAAGGTGATTTATGGCGTCTGCCGATTGGAACAGCCAACTCATTATTTAATCTAATCCCTTATCAATTCAGTCAAAAACTCAATGTCATTATATGCATTATCACTTTTTTCAAAATAAACGAAGTAGGTAACCCTAGAGCACAGATACAAACGCCCTAAGCCGCGTACGGCGTTATAGTTTACACGAGCAACGACTGCATGCACTAGATGTTTCCAGAGTGAGCCTAGGTGTAATGTCAACACACGCCGAAAACGGCGTACAACGTCAATTGATGGTAGATAGCGCTTTTATCATCTGTGGCAGCTGTAATAGCTCAGTCCCCTCTATCGCGTAAGTTCGGTATATTGCTGTACTTACTGATTGTACTACTATTGCTGTTCTCGCGACTATATGGATTATATATATCAGTCAGTCAAATGTTTTCTCAACTGTAACCGTATCAAGATGGCTTTAGCCATGCGTGATGGCTCCCCTCACTTCTAGCACATGAACCATAATAATATGCTATGTGGCAGCAGGATATTGTGGCATGTGATGGTGGAATGATCTAGTTGGTTTAAGAAGTTTTAGAAAAATTTAGAAGATTCATACATTTTAGAAAAGGATAGATGATGAACAAAAAATCTAGAATAGGAGGTTCAGGAAGGAAATGACAGAGATAGATAGATGTTAAGAAAGGGATAAATAGTAAATAAAAGTATAACAAAAAGAAGATCAAAATTATGGGTTCCAGAAGATTCTTCCGGGTCCGAGTAGTTCAGTTCAAGACAGCGAAACGACAAGTGAGATATGGAAGAGTTGGAAGAGAAGTTTAACAGATGACAGTGACGAGTTGAGTGGAGGGTTTAGTGAAGAGTTTAGTGAGCAGTTCAGTGTAGGAGGAGTTTAGTGTAGTTTAAAAGGAGATCCAGAAGCGAGCTACGCGCGGTATATTCAGAGGTGAGCACCGCAGTAGCAGTAGACGGTATTGTGAGTGATATATCTTATCGTCCGTACAGTGTGACGTTAGTTCTGCGTGTAGGGGCAAAACCCTTCGGAGAAGAATCACGTACGGCTCTGCAAGTTAATAAAAGCATTTAGTTGAAAAAAAACTGGTGTTTACTTTCAAGCCCAAGTGCACACCCGCGCTCGGACGTAACAATATAATCAATGTCATTTTCTCTTGTTTCACCTTACCCTACTGATTTGGGATCAGTACAATATGTCTTATCCAACCATACTCCTCCATTCTGAATTATTTCCTCTACAACACCGCAAAACATCATGTCATCCTTCACACACTCTCTCCATTTTTCATTGGTCTACCATTTTACACTTGTACCCATCAATCTTGCAATTTAACATACTTTTCATTATCTATTCTCTGTGCTCATTTTTACATTATCCATTCCACTGATAACTTCCAATATTTTCTACATGCCGACCATGTAATGCAGACTTGCATTGTTTAAATGAACGTTTATCACCCTGACTTCATCGATTGCAAAGGAGTTAACCCTTATAAATTAGGTTTAAAGTACGATTATGGCTTTAACGATAAGATAATAATTATCATTGCTTTCTTTCGCATTTACAGTAGATTAATTTTATTTATAGCTTTCCTCGCGGCCTTGTTTGCACTTTATTGACATTTTTTATATCTACTGCCCGCGACGTCGTCCGCGTGGAATTTGCTTTCAAAACCCTCCGATTTTGAAACATTCTTCATTGGTGCTCCGCTCCTATTGGTCTTAGCGTGATGATATATAGCCTATAGCCTTCCCCGATAAATGGGCTATCCAACACTGAAAGAATTTTTCAAATCAGACCAGTAGTTCCTGAGATTAGCGCGTTCAATCAAACAATATTAGTATATCTGGCTACAACACTAATACTTACATTTTAAATATCGCGATATCTTTTGAATGAAACGTCCGAATTGAATAATTCAAAAAGTTCTAGAAAGGTATTGAATTCGTCTTGAATATGGAGTAATTTATTTTGATAAGGATCAATACCAAGGTACAAAATAAAGAGTTTTTGAAGCGACCACATTTTAATTATTTAAAAAAATAAAAGAAAACACTTATTGTGAGTTAACTACAATAGTTAGACATATGGTTACGCAATATTTTTTGTAGACAATTATATGTTCTGCAAAGTGGTAGTACATTGTTTTGTTCTATAATCAATAGTTTTCGCAGCGCACGCCGTGTAAGGATTTTTTCGGGTCATTTTTTTACACCTTGGGTTACATTATTAGACTTTTAGTAAGAACCCCTAATTTTTTGAAAATATAATATAGCCTTTAGCCTTCCTCGATAAATGAGCTATCCAACACTGAAAGAATTTTTCAAATCGGACCAGCGGTTCCTGAGATTAGTGCGTTTAAAGAAACAAACAATCTCTTCAGCCTTATAATATTAGTATACATACATACATACATACATAACTTCACGCCAGTTCCCTTGCGGGGTAGGCACGAACAACAGAGTGCCATTTAGGCTTATTCTTACACACCTCACTTGCCTCTTTGACATTCATAACTCTTGTCATGCAAGCTCGTCTGTTCTTAAGGCTCCTGACATCACCTTTTGCTATATTTTTTTTTTTTTTTTTTTAAAAGTCGTGTTAGTTACACTGTTTGTAACTCAAGAACGGCATTAACGATTTGGCTGAAAATTGGTGGGGTGGCAGCTTAGAACCAGGAGACGGACATAGGATACTTTTTATCCCGTTGGAACCGGTAGGTGGCGCTGAGATCGGGTTCTAGAATCCTCCTAATCATCTGGAGCGATTTTGGTGATTTTGTTTTTGTGCGTTTGAGTGGGTTCCCGGATGGTTTAATTCCACAATTAGAACCGGTAGGTGGCACTGGGATCGGGTACTAGATTTTTATTTTTTTTAGAGCAGAACAACGTCTGCCGGGGCCGCTTGTTTATGTATAAAGATTTTTCAGAAACTAGAAAATTACAGGTCGGCAAAATAAAGTAGAAAATAACAGAGGCGCCACTTTCGCAATGTCTAAACTAGCAACTCCAATATTAGGTCATGAGTGGTTTCGATACTTACTACTGATTTTTAGTGCGACGTCAAACATCGTGCAAGTATCAAGTTGCTATAGTTACAACGTACGCATTTTGTCAACAAAGCCTATAATGTTTACTTTAATAATAATGAATATAATTTTGTAAGCAAGAGTTTTAACACTTTGTGATAGTTAACTGAACTGTTATTTGATTCAAATAAGCTAAACAACCATTACAAACCTTATTTATTATTGATTATGTTTATCATTATTATTTTGTTTTCTTTCTTTAATTATATTTAATTACGATTGAATTAGTTTTAATTTAGTTAAACCACCAAATATTGATTAATTTTTCATGTAATGTCTCCTTGGACACCGGTTTGCTTGGAAGAGATCGCTATAAGCGATAAACATACATACATACATACATAACTTCACGCCAGTTCCCTTGCGGGGTAGGCACGAACAGCAGAGCGCCATTTAGGCTTATTCTTACACACCTCACCTGCTTCTTTGACATTCATAACTCTTGTCATGCACGCTCGTCTGTTCTTAAGGCTCCTGACATCACCTTCTGCTAGTACCTACATGTTTAAATTATGGTAACAACAAGTGTTCATTCATTCATTACAAACATATCATGTTGGGTGTTATTTGATAAATATTGTCGAATTATAACGAAAAGACTTTTGCTTCAAATTATAATAATAATAATAATAAACCCGCAGGGGGGCTTTGTGGCGAAGCCTTAGGTGAGTAGCGACACCTCGTACTTGACTCCGGGGGCCAAGGCAAGGCCCCCGCCTCCGTGCTTGCCTTAGCTGGCCGGCACGGAGTGGAGATCGCTAGAGCTAAAACTCAAGCTCCAGGGGTGGAGGTGATAAATGGCATCACGTCAGAAGTAGCTTCGGTGAACCTGCAGCCCACCTCTCTACACCTTGGGGCACCAATAGCCCGGTACTTTTTGTCCTCATTTCCCACAATAGGCAGGCCGAGGCTTGTCCTTGGGTGCATTACTATATGGTGTAGACAGGGATAATCGCCGGTCAGTGTCACGCCACATTTACATTAAATTTGTCAAGGGGCCTCTACGTGTTGGCCTTCCCATGGCCCCACGCAAGCTTTCCAAAAGTTCGGGCCATTCTTATGGCCCGTGGTCTTCAAAGTCATACAAATAATAATAATCGGCAGACAAACACACACATTGTATATCCCCAAATTAAGCAAGTTACGCTTGTGTTATGGATAATATACAACGGACTACTCTGGGGCCGATCCCAGACACCCAGACCATAGTAAATAACGAAGAAAATACGTTTCGGAAATTTACTATACCACGAATCGAACCCGGAGCCTCTGCGTTGCAGTGAGGTAAGCCGGCAAAGGCTTAGCCCGCTCAAGCTTGGTAAACTTTAAAAATCACTGCTTATGTGAACCTTGGTACTGTTACATGCGTATTTAGTTATTTTTAATGAGTTTTAGACTAGGATTAACGGTAAAATTAAAATAACATGGATAAATTCGCTTTATTTATGAATCATTATCCTTGACTACAGATGAAATAGAATATTGCCAAAAAGCCAAAAAAGTAGTTCATTTTCTAGACATTTTGGTCGAGTTGTAACTAATTCGCTTAGTTTTCAGTACTGAAACCTACGTAAGCGAACCCTCGTGGAAGTTTTATTTAAAAAATAATAATATTATGAAATTGAAATACAGTTTAAACTCTATGTAACGTCACTCTATTTAACGACAAACTCCCTTAACCATCGAAATCAGTTGGCTTTGATTGGTTTAGCTTGTCTTCCATACAGTGATACTCTCAATAACAAGAACAATTACGTAATAAAAACTACCTTTTAAGTTGCCAAAATTAGTAAAAACTCCGCAGTTGTGTATGTTCTTTTATCGCTTTATTATCCTAGCCCTTAATAAACTCGACTGTCGGCATCATGCATACCTAAATTTCTAAGAAATCCCAAAAAACCGTATTTTTTAAATACTTTCTTTACAACTAGATGGTAACCACTTGCCATCAAGTGGAACCGTCTGCCACATATGCCTCAATATCGCAAGATATGAATAAAATAAGTTAAAAAAATACAACAAAATTACTGGTGCAGCAAAAGACGTCAGACAAAAATAACAGACCTCTCCATTTAACGACAACTCTCTATGACGCCATAAAATGCAGTCACTTCAGTGTCGTTATATAGAGTTTACACTGTATAACGTATTTTCGAGTAGAAAGACAAAACATGATATTATCTATAACTATGGTCTATAATCACTATCACATTGGCTAGGTTCACTGCGCAAAGCAATCACTACAAGATTTGTGCGGAGAACTATATTTTGGTACCTACGCTCACGTATGGAAGCGAGAGTTGGGTATGGAAGAGAGAGCATGAAAGTAGAGTAAACGCGGTCGAGATGCGAGCACTGCGCAAAATCGGCGGAGTGACGCTCGCGGACCGCGTTCGTAATACCGAAGTAAGAAAGAGAGTTGCTCTGAAAGAGAGTGTCGGGGTGAAGGTAAGGAAAGGAATGCTCCGGTGGTTCGGGCATGTGGAAAGAATGACTAAACAGATATACAATGCAAAAGTGGATTGATGCAGAAGTCGTGGAAGGCCACGACACACCTTACATGATCAAATTGATCGTGTACTAGCAGAAGGTGATGTCAGGAGCCTTAAGAACAGACGAGCGTACATGACAAGAGTTATGAACGTCAAAGAAGCAAATGAGGTTTGTAACAATAGGCCTAAATGGCGCTCTGTTGTTCGTGCCTACCCCGCAAGGGAACTGGCGTGAAGTTATGTATGTATGTATTATGTTTTCTATTGGAGTGATGCTACGAGGATGTAAGTTTTATTTAATAACTGTAAATCCAAGGAAATTAATAAAGTTTAATCATCCAACGACAATAAAAGACGGACAATCTTTCAAAATTTTTTTAATAATTAAAATAAGTAGGTTTCGTTCAATTATTATCTAATACACATACGTCATACTCATACGTGTTCAATAAAATTTGTTAAGACCCAAGCGATTCTTTTATATTAGACTAGAGGTCCCGGCAGACGTCCTGCCCTGAAAAAATAGAAATCTATTACCCGATCCCAGCGCTACCTGACGGTTCCAATTGTGAATCTAAACCATCCGGGGACCCAATCAAACACACACAATTTTTTTTTATCAAAATCGGTAAAGTCATTCTCAAGTTATGCACATTTCTACGATTCATTTTTATTTGTATAGATAGATTATAAATAGTTCAAACAATTATTTGACGGCCTCTATAGTTGAGTGAGCTAAGTCTTTGCCGATCAATTTCACTACAACGCACGCAGAGACTCCGGGTTCGATTCCCTGGCATGGTCAATTTTGTAATCGAACTTTCCATTATTTACTCTGGTCTGAGCGTCTGGGATCGGCTCTAGAGTGATCTGTTGTATATTACCCATAAACACAAGCACAACTTGCTTACCTAGAGGATGTACAATGTGTGTGTCTGCTGATTATTGTAATGCAAACATAATACCTGACTAAATAAATGACAACTTTTAAACATTGTAAATTACAATAATTGATGAGTTTTTTCGCACTTTATTTGTATTAAGGTTAAGTGGAGGTCACGTGGTTTGCTTTTTCTTCCCGATGTTTTCTGCTTCTTCGAATGTGTCAGGTAACTTGGTCCCGAGGGTCTCGGGCGTCGTGAAGATCAACGCGCCAGACAATAACGCAAAACTGCCGAAGAGTACTGACGGGAAGGGTTCCCATACTTCCTGAGCCTGAAATAAATTACGACTTGAAGATCTGCATATGCTTATGATACTAAAGCCTTCTTGGTCTGGCTTTAGAGACCAAAAAAAAACAATAGATGATATCATTCCATGCTGTAGATATAAGACTAAATTCAGTGCTAAGGTAGGTGTATTAGATACATTTATATATTATCACAGTTACCTCCATGTCTTAAGTAGATATGTACAGAAATACCCCGTTGCGATATTCAAAAGTTTTTGTTCAAACTCGCTGTGTTGGAACTTTTTAGAATGTATTATTTTTCATAATTTAAATTTATATGTAATATCATTTCTTTGTTTTTTGTTTATGTCACTTGTAAGAAAATTTTCCTAAGAGCAAGTCAAATATAATGTTTTAGAAGCGAATTTTATTTATTTACGTTTTTGCTAATAAATTTATAATACATAAAAAAATAATCTGTAACACGCTGGATAATATTTTTAAAGAACATACATGTAAGTTAAAATTAAAATCTATTTTCTACTTGTACTCTGCTTCACAACGTGTTGAAGAAGTGGCAGAAAACACCCCTGCAATACGTCTGGCTAAAGACTTTTTTACTTCATATTTGTACGTCTCAAACTTTATTTTAATTATAGATTCATACTTTATACATGTCATACAATTTTTTTTTCGAATAATTTATAGAATTGTAGTATTACTCGACAACAAAAAAATGCGTCATAATAATGATAAAACATACAAAAGAGTGCATTTTTATAAATTCCTAACTGCATTTTATTATGCCTATCTGAATACATTTCCTGCGATTTTGGCTTACTCGTGCGGCTCAATCCCTTCGCCACTTCATAATGTAAACGAAGGGTTAGGTTTTATTGACGAAACTTTGAAATTCCAATCACATTATAGTACTTGTCATTTTTACTATGGTCTCATTTGGGTTGTGCGCCTGATAAAATTTAATAGCAATATGTCTCTTGTATGTATTCATTGGGAATAATAATCAGGCGTGACAGTTACTATAATTTTATACGTACACAAATTAATTTTATAAATAAAGCGTTATATATACATGGCTGTATCTGTATAATTTTAATTTATTAAGGACAACGGAGAGAACGCACAGTATAACTACTTATCTATATAAATGAATATGGAGTATATGAGGAATCATCTCCCGTTCGTTATTGCTTGGAACTATCTGCAACCTACAGGTATAATATACAAAAACAAGGGAATTATAGTAGACTTACAAAAGCTGGAGTAAGAGGTGCAGTAATGGAGCCCAATCTTCCAATCATAGAAGAGAACGCAAACAAGTTGTGCCGGTATTTAGTTGGATACAGCTCTGCCGTGTACACATAGACAGATGTCATCACTATGGCAATGCAATACTTGCCCAGAAGGAATAGCGCCAGAGATAGAGCGTCGTTGCCTGTAGATAGAATAAAATATAATGATTGATTGCCAAAAATATATGTAGAGTATAAATAAGGTCTGATGTTATTGTAGTATTAATACATTTGGCCTCATTAGGCGTGCAATATTAAAATATCATCAACATGTCAATATTATACAATAAGAATCAGTGGCGTAGCTTGCCTTAGATGGGCCCTGTATCAAAATGTGTTGGGGGGCCCAAAGGGAAGATAAAGTTTTTGATAAAAGAAACAAAACATGCTCGAATTGAGTTTTAATAATTATATATTGGTCTGAAAGAGAGTGTCGGGGTGAAGGTAAGGAATGGAATGCATGATGAAACAATGACAAAACAGATATACAATGCAAAAGTGGATGGATGCAGAAGTCGTGGAAGACCACGACACACCTTCCATGATCAAATTGATCGTATACAAGCAGAGGGTGATGTCAGGAACCTTGAGAACAGACGAGCGTGCATGACAAGAGCTATGAACGTCAAAGAAGCGAGTGAGGTGTGTAAGAATAAGCCTGGAACTGGCGTGAAGCTATGTATGTATGTATGTATATATTGAATATAAGTTACTAAGTTATTACTTATAATACTTAATGCTCCTAGGAGCTAAGTTAGGTAAACAATTTAAATTAAAAATAACTTTTCTCGCCTTTTTTCGGCAAGCTTATTTATGAAATCATCCATAGCTGAAGACGATTTCAGTTTTTCTAGATTTTCTGCCTTTATCCACAATAATGACAAGTCTGATAGCCGTTCCTGTTGGCCCAGCAGTTATTCTCAAAAATGGTATTAATCTATAAAAGATTGTGGATTTTTCTGGGAACATTTGCTTACACACTTTCGGGGCCCCTATAGCCTGGGGACTCCGTATCATTGATACGGCTGATACGGCGGCAGCTACGCCCCTGATAAGAATGGTCATAAAAACAAGAATAGAAATTACAATCATATTATAATTTTGTCATGTTTATATTTTTAATTGGGTATGGAAGAGAGAGCATGAAAGTAGAGTAAACGCGGTTGAGATGCGAGCACTGCGCAAAATCTGCGGAGTGACGCTCGCGGACCGCGTTCGTAATACCGAAGTAAGACAGAGAGTTGCTCTGAAAGAGAGTGTCGGGGTGAAGGTAAGGAAAGGAATGCTCCGGTGGTTCGGGCATGTGGAAAGAATGCATGATGAAAGTATGACTAAACAGATATACAATGCAAAAGTGGATGGATGCAGAAGTCGTGGAAGGCCACGACACACCTTCCATGAACGAATTGATCGTGCACTAGCAGAAGGTGATGTCAGGAGCCTTAAGAACAGACGAGCTTGCATGACAAGAGTTATGAATGTCAAAGAAGCAAGTGAGGTGTGTAAGAATGGGCCTAAATGGCGCTCTGTTGTTCGTGCCTACCCCGCAACGGAACTGGCGTGAAGTTATGTATGTATGTATATTTTTAATATATGATTTTATTTGTCAAGTCTTGTCTTTGTCGTTCATATATTCACTAGCGTCCCCGGCAGACGTTGCCTGCTCTGAAAAATAAAAATCTAGGACCCGATCCCAGCGCCACCTACCGGTTCCAATTGTGGATTTAAACCATCCGGTGATCACCCACTCAAACACAGGTGATTAGGAGGATTCTGGAACCCGATCTCAGCGCCACCTAACGGTTCCAACGGGATAAAGAGTATCCTATGTCCGTCTCCTGGTTCTAAGTTACCACCCCACCAATTTTCATCCCAATCGGTACAGCCGTTCTTGAGTTATAAATAGTGTAACTAACACGACTTTCTTTTATATATATATAGACTTACTTGTATAGTAACTTTTATTAGACAAAATTGTCTTTTGAGACTTTTTAAATGGGAATAGGCGCTGTGCTCTTAGCGTCTTTTTTTTTATTGTTCAGCAGACAGACAGACGCCCCACTGGATGGAAAGCGGTTACCATCATCTATGGACATTTGCAACAGCAAAGGTGCTACAAATGGGCTGCTGCCCTCTTAAGGGAGACTGGAACCTGGTCACTAAAGCCGGAACACAACACAAGGTTGTTATGGAACGGAAAAAGAATACCAAGTCCTGCGGCCGAGAGGCCTGTCGTAATAGATGACCAAACAAGCCACAGCTAGATAGTTGGGTATTTGCCCGGCTGGATGGCTACCGCCCCTGATCTAGAGTATGCCGCCAAAACAAACTTGAGATGTGTTCCGGCATTAGTGACCAGGTTCCAGTTTCTCCTTTGAGGCCGGCAGCACATTGGTATTGCTAATGCCCTTAGGCGAACGTAACCACTTTCCATCATAGTTGGGCCGTCAGCCTGTCTGCAGTGCTTAAGCAATAAAAAAAGGTGGGCTGTCAGCCGATTTGTTCTACTCCAGAAATAAATTATTTCTTTTTTTAAATTTTTTATTGAAGTAGCTCAGCAGACAGACAGACGGCCCACTTGATGGAAATCGCCTAAAGACATTTGCAACACCAAAGGTGCTACAAATGCGCTGCTGCTCTCTTAAGGGAGACTGGAACCTGATCACAAATGCCAGAACACAACTCAAGGTTGTTATGGCGACATGCTTTAGACCAGGGGTGGTCGCCATCCAGTCGGGCAAATACCCTACCACCTGGCTTTCTGGAAGTTTGTATTACAGGTGCCATGCAGGAAATACTTTGGTTCATCATGGCTGTCTTTGAAGATGCCGTCTATTACAATCAACGACATGGGAAAGCTGATGAAATAAGTCCGGATTATTCTTAACGAACACTGCAGTTTCAAAAATATACAACAATGATATTGTAAGAAATTTATATTTTTTTAAAAAGGTTTGCATGAGTCCGTTTGTTTAAGATTAAACATGGTTCTTATACATCGTTTTTAGTGTTTAAATACTTTATCGACATCTGTGGAGTTGCCCCAGTATATTCCGTATCATATGTTTAACATAGAATATAATAATAATCGGCAGACAAACACATACATACATAACTTCACGCCAGTTCCCTTGCGGGGTAGGCATGAACAACAGAGTGCCATTTAGGCTTATTCTTACACACCTCACTTGTCTCTTTGACATTCATAACTCTTGTCATGCAAGCTCGTCTGTTCTTAAGGCTCCTGACATCACCTTCTGCTAGTACAGACAAACACACACATTGTATATCCCCAAATTAAGCAAGTTACGCTTGTGTTATGGGTAATATACAACGGACTACTCTGGGGCCGATCCCAGACACCCAGACCATAGTAAATAACGGAGAAAATACCTTTCCGAAATTTACTATACCAGGAATCGAACCCGGAGCTTCTACGTTGCAGTGAATTAGGCCGGCAAAGGCTTATCCCGCTCAACCACAGAGGCCGTCAAATATATTATAGATATAATAACGGTAAAGTTAGAAATAGTCTATTACACATTCACTCTCTGCCTAGCAGACATTAATCCACTCCTTTGCAAAACTATATAGCTCTTTAATCTAGTCTACTTTTTGCGATTCTCAATGCATTTTATCAATATACTAGCTGGCATTAAGATATTTCCATTACAAAGAATGTATAACCTTAAGAACCATAACTAAAAGCAGAAATGCGAAATTCAATTACCTTCAGGCATAAATGCAAACGCAAACTGGCAAGCGGCACACAACCAATACGCCCCGATCAGTACTGGCTTCCTTCCTATCCGGTCCAAAAGGAGAATTGCTGTCCAATAGCCAGGGATCTCAACAGCGGCGACCGCAATGTAATTCAGATATCTATTGCCTGACATATTCACGGAGTTGATTGACATGCCGTAATATACAAGAGTGTTGGTAATCCACCATATCGGGGATACTAAACACCGAGATAGTATCACTCGGGACCTCAGGACCTGGATGGGCAACCATGGTTCCTTGACCACTTCTTTGTTTTTATCAGCTTCTGCTGTAGCCCTTAGTGCTTCCAGAGACTTCTCGGAGAGCATTTTATTGTTCCTCTTGGCCACTTTTTTGAGTATAGCTTCGGATTCTTCATAACGACCTTTACTCATCAACCAGCGCACTGACTCAGACAGAATCCAGAAGTAGGAGACGACTAACAATTGTGGAGCATACAGGACTTGGGTCAGAGATCTCCAGGCGGGAACACCCCAGGCAATAAAACCAAGAACCACTTGTCCCAAAGCGAACATGGTTGATACGGTAGCACCGGCGACGACTCTGTATTTGGGTCCAACAAGCTCCGTCACTGCAAATAAATAAAATAACGTGTGTAGTGGTAGTACTTATATATCTGTCACTACCTAATTTGGGTAATTACCTTCTTAGCATACTTACCCAAAATATAGCATGAGGAATAAGCTCCAGCACCAAGTGTAGACTCAATCACTTCCAAGGCAAGGAACCACTCGTAGCTGTTGACAAAGGATCGAACAAGACCTATCCAGCCAGTATTGAACGCGTTAATGGTGAGGGCCACCCGCCTGCCCCACCTGTCAGAGATGTACCCGGTGATAGGGAGAACCAGGAGAGTTCCGATGGTCCTGATGGACCCAATCTGGGAGCGACGCCATTCGTCGCAAGCCAAGTCGAACTAAATGTTGTAAATAAAACAATTCACTTTATAATATTATAACCTCAACATCTTATCAATATTTTAAAGTGCAAGTGCATGATGAAAGAATGACTAAACAGATATACAATGCAAAAGTGGATGGTTGCAGAAGTCGTGGAAGGCCACGATACACCTTCCATGATCAAATTGATCGTATACTAGCAGAAGGTGATATCAGGAGCCTTAAGAACAGACTAGCGTGCATGACAAGAGCTATGAATGTCAAAGAAGCAAGTGAGGTGTGTAAGAATAAGCCTAAATGGCGCTCTGTTGTTCGTGCCTACCCCGCAAGGGAACTGGCGTGAAGTTATGTATGTATGAATGTAAAGTGCAAGTCAACGGTATACTTGTAAAGAGTTAATAGAAACAAGAGAAGAATTAGTAAGAGTTATAACACTAACAATTTCACAACGAATTTCTTAGAGAGCATGATAGAAGTTCAGATGAGTGGCCTGAAGTAGTAACAGTTCTATTCAGTAGAGGTTAGATAATATTCGGTTTATTATTTCTTATTTTACGTAGTATTCAAAATATTACAAAATTATCATGAATTTAATATAAATTTTATTTTGAACAACACCAATACAATGATAATGAAAGTAATTTATCTGTAATTGCAGATATGATACAAGTAATTATCATTTATTCTTAATCATAATCTATCATTACATGAGCCGAGGGTTATTCTGATAAATAAACGTACATTTAAGGGATTAATAGAAATTTGAAATCCCTGGACCCTAAAGTAATACAAGGTCCTACTATAAAACCAGTATATTGTAAAACTGCGTTTCTGTAACTAGAGAAAGTCTTTAGAAACAAACAAGACAGATGTAATATCTATTATGAAAGATTCATTTTCAACTTTAAAAAGTCTTAAACGCTTAGTGTGTGATTAAGACCACACGACATCAGCTAAAACTTCATCAAGACGAGTAACGCAGTAACGCGTTGCCTATATCTCTCTCGCTCCCTAAGACGACTCGGGCCGACTTCTCCCGAACGAACGTTATATAGCCGAACGTGACGGCTCAGTCACATACAATAACCACAAAGCAGAATGCTCAGCGCGCCTAAAGAAGTTTTCACTTCAACAGATGCAAAGACAACTTGTAAAGAAGTAGAAGTTTATCTAGGAGTTGAAATTACAAATGAGACTGATATTGATTGTTGCAACGCTGATGAACAAGTGAAAGAAAACTCACATCATAGACGACGCTCAGTTGGTTCTCATAAACATAAGACTGGCACTCCACCGTCCTTGAAGTATCGAACAGAGTTGCTGGGCAAGTGCCCTCCTGAACTGGCACTTGATTAGTGCTGTTGTCATATTTTTCGCAGCTCCCGAAAGAAGTTTCGCTGGTGCCAGGAATTGCATTCAGGACCCAAGACGGGGCGTATTCTGGATTTTCGCCGTCACATTGTGGGATGAGGCATCTGGTTAGAAATATTATTGTTAAAATTCATCATTAAAATACAAGTTTCTTTACCTTAGAAGGATATTATATCGTCGTCAGTGAAATGTCTAATCGCCATTTTGATAGTTGACCTTCTTCATTCAGTACCAATTGCTACATAGCCCCGTTCAAATTTCAAATTCAAATGTACATACATACATACATACATAAATTCACGCCAGTTCCCTTGCGGGGTAAGCACGAACAACAGAGTGCCATTTAGGCTTATTCTTACACACCTCACTTGCCTCTTTGACATTCATAACTCTTGTCATGCAAGCTCGTATGTTCTTAAGGCTCCTGACATCACCTTCTGCTAGTACACGATCAATTTGATCATGGAAGGTGTGTCGTGGCCTTCCACGATTTAATCATCTATCCACTTTTGCATTGTATATCTGTTTAGTCATTCTTTCATCATGCATTCTTTCCACATGCCCGAACCACCGGAGCATTCCTTTCCTTACCTTCACCCCGACACTCTCTTTCAGACCAACTCTCTTTCTTACTTCGGTATTACGAAGTAATAAATTCAAATGTATTTATTCAAAATAAGTTCCACTGGAGAACACTTTTTAAAGGTCATACGTGTAAGTCAAAATTTAATTCTACTTCCTATTCTATATATACCGCCTCGCAATGTGTTATCGCTGTTCAAAGGAGAAGAAGCGACAAGAAACTCCTCAGCAACACGTCTAGCTAAAAATATTTTGTCTGTTGTGTTGTCTGTTTTTTTACATATAGAAGTTGTATTATAATTACTTTTCAAAGAATGAATTCTTCAGTTCATTCTTCAGCCTGTTTACTATTCAATGTATGTTTTCATACTTCAAATTAAGTGTTTGTTCTTTGTGAATTACAAGTTACATACTTATCGGGTTTAACTATATTAATTTAACTGTTATATGGAAATTTCATGAGGTCAAATTGTGGTTTAATATAGCCTGCGTATAAGTGCCGAATCTAATAAAAGCGACCCGACAATTATATTCTTAATGTATTATAAATAATTCTTAATGTAAAAATGTCGCAGAACATGAAAATCGACCGTGAATCTATTGATTACAACGCCATTGATAATAGGAAAGCGCCCAGCTGATGTTTTCAAGTTAATGATGATTTAAAACATAAACAAAAGATCAAAATAGAAAACAAAAATTTAATCGGAAGATAATTATGCCATACACAACGCGGTGCTGGTACCTACGCTCACGTATGGAAGCGAGAGTTGGGTATGGAAGAGAGAGCATGAAAGTAGAGTAAACGCGGTCGAGATGCGAGCACTGCGCAAAATCTGCGGAGTGACGCTCGCGGACCGCGTTCGTAATACCGAAGTAAGAAAGAGAGTTGCTCTGAAAGAGAGTGTCGGGGTGAAGGTAAGGAAAGGAATGCTCCGGTGGTTCGGGCATGTGGAAAGAATGCATGATGAAAGAATGACTAAACAGATATACAATGCAAAAGTGGATGGATGCAGAAGTCGTGGAAGGCCACTACACACCTTCCATGATCAAATTGATCGTGTACTAGCAGGAGGTGATGTCAGGAGCCTTAAGAACAGACGAGCTTGCATGACAAGAGTTATGAATGTCAAAGAGGCAAGTGAGGTGTGTAAGAATAAGCCTAAATGGCACTCTGTTGTTCGTGCCTACCCCGCAAGGGAACTGGCGTGAAGTTATGTATGTATGTATAATTTTGAGACCAGAAAGAAAAATCAATAAAAATTCTGATAGATAAGAAGAAGCATGTATATCAAAAAGTGTACAAGTTTTGGATGTCTAAAAATCTAGTTATATTAGGCAGGTGGAAGGGCATTTGCCCGACTTGATGGCTACCACCCCTGGTCTAAAGTATGTCGCCATAACAACTTTGAGTTGTGTTCCGGCATTAGTGACCAGGTTCCAGTGTCCCTTAAGAGAGCAGCAGCGCATGTGTTGCAAATGTCCATAGGCGATGGTAACCCCTTTGCATCAAGTGGGCCGTCTACCTGTCTGCTGATCTCCTGTAATAAAAAAATAAAAAAAAGTAGTTCCAAAAACAAGTACATACCTATATTATACCTACTTATAAGAGAGTTTACGGCAATAAGCACGTGCTTAGATTAAAGATTACTTATCATCTAGAATACAATAAATCCTAATCGATATCAATTTATTACTCAATGACGTTGTTTTAATATTCGTTTAATCTACCAATTAAATAGGCTTATGGAGCGGTGTTGAAATTATTTGCTAAGCATCCGTATTTCAAATGCGTTTTGAGATAACCCATGGAAGACGAGTAAAAAATTTAACTTCTAACACACTCTGCAATCACAAATGGCGCCATCTGTCCATTCTTAAATAAAATCTCAATTTCATGACATTTACGCAATTGAAAAGAAGTTAATCGGGACTTTATTTTATTACTCATTTCAGTTTACACACATGTCTTTTATGTTTTAAATAATTAGACATTAATTGAAAGTTTTAATTAAGATTTTAAGATAACAGGAATGGACTGGTAGCGCCAACTGTGATTTACAAGTAAAGTTTTTGGCTGGATGATTCTCATTGGTTAGTATTTTTCTCCTTTGAGTTAATCCATGTTGTCTGTGTTTAGATTTAGAGAAACATACATACATACATACATAACTTCACTCCAGTTCCCTTGCGGGGTAGGCACGAACAACAGAGCGCCATTTAGGCTTATTCTTACACACCTCACTTGCTTCTTATACATTCATAACTCTTGTCATGCACGCTCGTCTGTTCTTAAGGCTCCTGACATCACCTTCTGCTAGTACACAATCAATTTGATCATGAAAGATGTGTCGTGGCCTTCCACGACTTCTGCATCCATCCACTTTTGCATTGTATATCTGTTTAGTCATTCTTTCATCATGCATTCCTTTCCTTACCTTCACCCCGACACTCTCTTTCAGACCAACTCTCTCTCTTAGTTCGGTATTACGAACGCGGTCCGCGAGCGTCACTCCGCAGATTTTGCGCAGTGCTCGCATCTCGACCGCGTTCACTCTACTTTCATGCTCTCTCTTCCATACGTGAGCGTAGGTACCAGCACCGCGTTCTGTATGACAAGCTGGGCCTTCTGGCTGAGTTTCTTAGCGCCTAGAAATTTACCTAACATATGCAACCCTACGTATTACCAATGTGCTGCAGTACTCGCAGGTGGGACTGGAACCTGGCTTCTAATGGCGGAACACAACTCAAGGTGGTTATGGCGGCATACTCTAGACCAGGAGTGGTAGCTATCCAGACGGGCAAATGCCCTATCACCTGGCTGGGGGTTGTTTTGTTGCCTCTTACGACAGGCCGCCTGCTGTAGGAGTTAAAATTCTTTCTCGGATAGAGGATCACTGCACGAATAAAGGACAAATAAGTAAAGATCATAACACTAAACATAATTACATTTATATACATTCCGAATACATTACATTGCGTTGTTGACTGTAAGAGTATGAATAGCAACTGCGTCTACTAATCATCATCATCATCATCCAAGCGTTAATTCCCGGTTGCGTTCGGAGCATTCACTCCGACGCCCAGGGTCCGCTTTCCTACTTTTTCTACTCCACTTCGCGCGGTCTTCAGCATCCCCCGTTTTGAGACCATTTCTTGGGCCTTCCCCTTCGACCGGGACCTGGCGGAGGGGGCATGGCTAGACATTTGTTCCCCACATAATTAGCCGGTCTCCGTAAAACGTGACCGTACCAACGTAAGCGACACTCTTGCAATTTGTCTGCTATGTCACGGATATGAAGACTGCCGCGGATGCAGGAGTTCCTGACTCGGTCTTTCCGCGTCACTCCACACATCCATCGCAGCATATTCATCTCCGTGACACGCTAACTGCGTCTACTAATAAAACTATCTAAGTTTTTCACCTGGTATTAATCCTAGCAGTTGTAAAGATATATTCTCCAGACGCGAACGCAGAAAACATGATAGGGAAAGCAGCCAATAACAGCGTTATAATCTGGTACTTGCCGAACTGGCCAACCTCTTCTACGAGGATCCGGTCCAGATCCACTCCATCCTTCAACCCCTGCTCGGTCTTCTCGAGGTTGGACATGACGACTCAAGTGGGCTGGCCTGCGGCCGCTCAAACAATGACAGGTGGGTTGGTCAATCATTATTTAGTTTCACATTCTAGTGTTGAGCACCGAGTGGTTGTTCGGATATTTTTCTTTGATTATTTTTTATTGCAGGAGTTCAGCAGACAGGCAGACGGCCCACTTGATGGAAAGCGGTTACCATCGCCTATGGACAATTGCAACACCAAAAGTGCTACAAATGCGCTGCTGCTCTCTTAAGTGAGTCTGGAACCTGGTCACTAATGCCGGAACAGAACTCAAGGTTGTTATGGCGACATGCTTTAGACCAGGGGTGGTAGCCATCTAGTCGGGCAAACGCCCTACCACCTGGCAAAATTAATGAACTATTGCGGATGGCGAATTCTTACTTGTGTTCGGTAGTTTAAAAAAAGTATAATACGTCTGATTCACCTACATTAATGTTAGTGTTAATATATCTTATTTATAGCGTTAAGAAATTACTCGTGAACGAATAACTACATTAATGTAGTTCAAAACCACCACCTAAGTTAGCGGTTAATGTTTAACGTCATAACGTATCTCATATAGTGCCTTAAAATTTTAACTACATAGGTGTTATGTCTATATTAATGAATTAGTTAAAGCATTAAGGCGCAGGTGTAATAAATACATTTCAAATAACAAGTTCGGTGTTTTGAAAAAATAAAATTCATATACACTCAAAAATAATTATTATTATGAAAGTCTTTAATCTCATAATCATGTATGTATATATGCATAATCTGAAAAAAATCTTATACTAATATATAAAGCTAAAGAGTTGGTTTGTTTGAACGCGCTAATCTCAGGAACTACTAGTCTGATTTGAAAAATTCTTATAGTGTTAGATAGCTCATTTATCAAGGAAGGCTATAGGCTATATATCATCACGCTAAAACCAATAGGAGCGGAGCACCAGTGAAAAATGTTTCAAAATCGGGGAGTATTGAAAACAAATTCCACGTGGACGACGTCGCGGGCACAGCTAGTTATATATATTTTAAAAATCTATAAATATCTCAATTTGTGCAACACCTACATCGCCGCATTAATATAGAATATCCTAAAATTAAGTTGCTTGGAAGAGTTCGCTCTAAACGAATAAGGCCGCCTATTGTTTTGCCTAAAAATACTGTAATTAATGTAATGTGAGTTAGTTAGTGAAATAAAAAACTTGACTCTCGATTCAGAAGTTAACTTATTTAGTTAAAAGGGAGATTTTTATATATTACATATATTACATTAGTAAGAAAAAGAGTTGGTCTGAAAGAAAGTGTCGGGGTGAAGGTAAGGAAAGGAATGCTCCGGTGGTTCGGGCATGTGGAAAGAATACATGATGAAAGAATGACTAAACAGATATACAATGCAAAAGTGGATGGATGCAGAAGTCGTAAAAGGCCACAACACACCTTCCATGATCAAATTGATCGTGTACTAGCGGAGGGTGATGTCAGGAGCCTTAAGAACAGACGAGCGTGCATGACAAGAGCTATGAATCTCAAAGAAGCAAGTGTTGTTCGTGCCTACCCCGCAAGGGAACTGGCGTGAAGTTATGTATGTATGTATGTACATATATTACAGGACGATAATCTGGACATGGATAGGGATTGTAGGGCGTTATCAGTCCGGGCAAACATGTTGGTCCGCAGATTTGCTTGGTGTACAAAGACGGTTAAAATAACATTGTTTAAGGCTTACTGTACCTCTTTGTACTCGGCAAGTCTGTGGTTCAAATATACCCAAAGAGCTTACAATGCCCTACGAGTCCAATACAATAATTCGCTCAGGGTGTTGTAGAGGCGAGCGCGTTTCTGCAGTGCGTCGGCTATGTTCGCCGAAGCACACATAGATGGCTTTGATGCTTTGTGGCGTAAGAAGACAGCGTCGTTACTGGGCAGATTGCGTGGTAGCAGCAACAGCATCCTGAAGGGAATAGCTGAGAAGTTTGACTGCCCACTGATTTGGTCCTTCATTAAAAGAACTAAATCAGTGCTAGTCATTAATTACTAACATAGACATAAGGGAAAAAAACTAATTACTAATAACATTATAGTATGTATATTTGTATTGGACTGTGTTGTCTTTAAATAAATAAATTATTATTTCAACACACTTGCTCATAAAGTGGCTCTATGGTCACCGCAATTAGGCACAGAATGACACCCATTATCAAACTGTGAGTAAAAAACATTATAACTCATTAGTAAGTTATAGATATTTTTTTTAATTTTACCGATCTCATAGCGCAAGAAACACTGTTCACTAATAACAACTGTCCCTATTAACAGAGTCAGATCTGCAAATCAGCAACTTTACAGGAGAGCTCTCTGAACTTTGAATTGCTTATATTTTTTTTACTACAAGAATTAAATTTTCAAAAAAAATATTATTTATTAATATATGTCCGAGAGCTTATTTGCAATGCAATTAAATAACATTTTTACTTGTCTAAATGTTTGAAAAGCTAGTAATGGCTTTGTTATCCGTACATGGGGCATCATGATTTGTCGGATCTGTCACATCCAACAAAGTTACATGGACAAACATATTTATTCTTTGTAAGAAGTGCCACATACAACATTGTCATTAGTAAATCCTGTTTAAGTTTATGTCGTATTTAAATTGATATTATAAATTAAATACAATTTTTAATAAATTTGTTTTACAAATAACAAATAATCAAACATAATTGACAATTTAGGCACAAAATGAAAACAATATTTGCCATAAAATTTGTTAAAATCATTAATTATAAAGTCTACCTGTATGAATGGCACTTAATAATCACATTTCAGGTTTCATTAGCCTAGATAATCAGTCTTAGTAATTTCTTTCTTACAAAAATATACCCCGCATACCCCCCTCGCGCCCCGCTAATAACGTCGGGAGTTAACATTCGTCATTGTTAATGGGAGATGGTGGCATATATGACATTGTTAATGTGGCTATTTTAAAAACTATGAGGAAAAATTACCTTTTTGTTGCTGCTAGTGAAAAACAATGCTTTTTTATGGTCATTAGTGAAATAAAATCAAAATGTCGACAATTGCATATCCTAAATTGTTAATAGGGACAGGCGAATTGATTAAAGCGTCGTGATGCGGCATTTTAATTCGCCAACAATCAATTCACGAATAAATGGACGTAGTTTAGCAGAAACGACCTAACACACAAAAAGTCGTTTTTGAGTTATTGAGGTTTTAAGTTTAGACAAAAATTGCTGGTAAATTACCAATATACAACTCATTTTTGAGTATAATGTGGGTTGAGTCCTTTCTGCTAAACTACGTCCAAATGACACAGTGTGCAAGAATGGAAATTGGATTGACTTATGCAAAATGGAACCAACCCACATACTGACAGTTTTGAGAAACAGCCGTTTTTATTCAAATTTTGCGTACAAAAAAATGTGTCTATATTTTGGAAAAAACATTTAGAATATTGTATATTATATTTTCTCGTTATGATTTTTATTGAGTCGATAGAAGGTGTATTTTGAAAGTCTTCTGCATCCTTAACTCAATTTTGGCATGTTTGTGGATTGGTTTTGTTTGGCATAAGTAGGTCCAATTAACAGTTTGCTGAACACCAGCATGTAACAGATACACTCTACATTAGTATAAGTTTAGTATTAAAAATAGAATAAATTAATATAATAAGTTATTCTTAAGGTACACTAAGACAGAAAAATTACTTCATATAATGTCACATACACTAACAAAAATAAACAACAAACGTGTACGGAGTCTCAAATTTTTCATAGAAATTAAGTAGTAAAAAAGGGTACGGAACTCGAGTCCGTAGAGATATATATAATAATAATAATATTGGACTAATAGCGAAGAGCCTTGATCGCCACCTTGAAAGGCTCTCGCTTGGTATCTGGGTGAAGGGTCGGATGCAGAAGGCAGCTCTGTTGGACACGGCCCGTATTGTGAGGGGATTCCTGTGTCTGGAGCCTTAACCACCGGTAGCCTGGACTCTAGGCCCCACTGCCGGCGAAGATCAGTTTTTTATATTTTTTTTATAAATAAATTTGTATTTTTTATAAGAAAAATGTAAAAAATTTAGAAATAAAATATATATGTAAATAATAATAATAAAATAATATGGCAGACGCCATAGTCCCCATATTCCCAGACCCCTAGTATCATTAGCAGTTCACCACAATAGCCCGGTACTTTTTGTCCTCATTTCCCACAATAGTCCTACACTGGCCGGAGCTTGTCCTTGGGTGCATTACTATATAGTGTAGACACGGATAATCGCCGGTCAGTGTCACGCCACATTTACATTAAATTTGTCAAGGGGCCTCCAAAAGTCCGGGCCATTTTTATGGCCTGTGGTCTTGAAAGACATACATAATAATAATAAGCAAAAAAAAAAGGTTTGCTGAAAAGATCCGAAGGTCTAATAAAAATAATGCAATGCGTTAATTAGGCCAAAATTCGGATATTTCTCTAGCGGATATTTTTCACATCCCTAGTCATTATTAGATTAGCACATTTGACAAGTGCTGATAATTTTCCGTGAATATCTTTATTGTATTCACGGCACAATTTATTGTCTTTATCTTAATTATAGGAGCTTACGAAATATCTATCATATTTAATTATTATTATTTATTCTATGCAAGGTTATATCAAAATATTTTCATGTAATTGTTCACCTAACAGTATGGTGTGTGTTTTACACCATCTACGTGATACGGTTGAGATGCGAGCACTGCGCAAAATCTGCGGAGTGACGCTCGCGGACCGCGTTCGTAATACCGAAGTAAGAAAGAGAGTTGGTCTCAAAGAGAGTGTCGGGGTGAAGGTAAGGAAAGGAATGCTCCGGTGGTTCGGGCATGTGGAAAGAATGACTAAACAGATATACAATGCAAAAGTGGATGGATGCAGAAGTCTTGGAAGGCCACGACACACCTTCCATGATCAAATTGATCGTGTACTAGCGGAGGGTGATGTCAGGAGCCTTAAGAACAGACGAGCGTGCATGACAAGAGTTATGAATGTCAAAGAAGCAAGTGAGGTGTGTAAGAATGGACCTAAATGGCGCTCTGTTGTTCGTGCCTACCCCGCAAGGGAACTGGCGTGAAGTTATGTATGTATGTATGTACGTGATACGTGACGTTTATACGACCAATATTAGTTTAAGTTTAGATGGTAGCTAAACTATTCCGTAAATTTCGTGAATTTGTATACAGGTTCATTAGAACTTTAAATTTGTCTTTTTAATAAGTTTTTTTTATTAAAAGATTATCTTCTGTCCGCGACCTCGTCCACGTGGAATAGTAAATAAATAAAAAAATAGTGGAACATCCTTCATTGGTGCTCCGCTTCTATTGGTCTTAGCGTGATGATATATAGCCTATAGCCTTCCTAGATAAATGGGCTATCCAACACTGAAAGAATTTTTCAAATCGGACCAGCGTTTCCTGAGATTAGCGCGTTCAAACAAACAAACAAACTCTTCAGCTTTATAATATTAGTATAGATATGTATGTATGTTATATCTTTCCTGTTGGTATGTTACATATAGGTGAAGAGAAGGCTTAAAAATACCTAGAAAATGAACAGATAATTATATAATTTAACAGACAAGTAGATAAATTAAAGAAAAATAACAGTTAACATTTATTAAACACAATTATAATTTTAAACAACATTAATCATAAAGACTAGGAAGAAAATAAATAATAATGTACACAATTTACAAGGTCAGGAAAACCTACCACAACGAGCACACATTCAAATATCTTAACTCAAACAAAAGTGCAGTTAAAAATAAACCACGAAATGAAACAATTGTCTTTTTTATTTACAAGGATTAAGGTTCATAACTAATAACAGTGTAAACTCCATGTAACGTCACTCCATTTAACGACAAACTCCCTTTAGCGTCGAAATCACTTATCTTTGGTTCGTTTAGCTTGTCTTCCATATAGTGATACACTCTATATACCATTACACCCACTCTCAATAACGACAACAATTAAGTAATAAAAAGTACTTTTAAGGCCAAAATTAGTAAAACCTGCGCAGCTGTGTGCGTTCTTTTATCGCTTTATTATCCTAGCCCGTAATAAACTCGATTGTCAGCATCATGCATATCGATCTTTCTAATTAACTAACTTTCTAAGTGCTACCTTTATCAATATCGCAAGATATGAATAAAATTAGTAAAAAAAATACAACAAAATTACTGGTGCAGCAAAAGACGTCAGACAAAAATAACAGACTTCACTCCATTTAATGACAACTCTCTATAACGTCCTAAAAGGCACATTGCTTCAGTGTCGTTATATAGAGTTTATGCTGTATAATTAATAATCCGAGTCGGAATCCTGTTGAGCGTTGTCCCTTGGCTTGATGATGCCGAGTTTGGTGGCCAGAGACGCCACGTTGGCCCGGACTTCCTCCTGCACCAGGTTGAAGGACATAGCCAAGAGAGCGATGCCGAAGAGCAGGTACAGGGAGCAGAGGGCGATGGAGTGCACGGCTGCTGCGGCGTCCGATTCTCGCTGACCCTGGAAAACAAAACGTCATTATTTGATTGATTGACACCTGATACAACTAGATGGCGCTGACGATCGTGTATTCGCATTTCATTTTTATTCAAATTTCAAATTTAAAAAAAAAACAATATTTTGTCATCCACCTCCACGGAAACATTTTTACGGAAATCTATTCATTATCTATGTCTACACGCATAAATCTTAAATATAAAATTCTCGTGTCACAGTGTTAGTTACCATACTCCTCCGAAACGGCTGGACCGATTCTCATGAAATTTTGTGTGCATATTGGGTAGGTTTTATCCGTGCAGGAACGGAGAAAGAATACAATTACCTGCGTTGGGGCGGCCTGTCGTATGAGGCAACTTAACAACCCACAGCCAGGTGGTAGGGCATTTGCCCGGCTGGATGGCTACCACCCCTGGTCTAAAGCATGTCGCCATAACAACCTTGAGTTGTGTTCCGGCATTAGTGACCAGGTTCCAGTCTCCCTTAAGAGAGCAGCAGCGCATTTGTAGCAACTTTGGTGTTGCAAATGTCCATAGGCGATGGTAATCGCTTTCCATCGAGTGGACCGTCTGCCTGTCTGCTGATCTCCTGCAATAAAAAAAAAGGTCTGAGAATGGGACAACATCTATTTTTCATCCCCCTAAATGTTAAGGGTAGTCCAACCCCAAATATTTTTTTAAAAATATTTAGATATTTTTTTAGGATACAGCATTTAAAAATACATACAACCCTAAATTTTCACCCCTCTACGATCAACCCCTATTTGTTAATTATAAACTTTAATTTTTTGGCAAGATTTTTAGTCTTATTTTGTCATGACTTAGAATTAAAAAAATATATTACTCTTTTAGATTCACAATTAGAACCGGTAGGTGGCGCTGAGATCGGGTTCTGGAATCCTCCTAATCACCTGGAGCGATTTTAGTGATTTTGTTTTTGTGTGTTTGAGTGGGTGGGTCCTCGAATGGTTTAGATTCGCAATTATAACCGGTAGGTGGCGCTGAGATCGGGTTCTAGAATCCTCCTAATCACCGGGACAGGTTTTGGTAATTATTATTTGTGTTTGAGTGGGTCCCCGGATGGTTTAAATCCACAATTGGAACCGGTAGATGGCGCTGGGATCGGGTCCTAGATTTTTATTTTTTAAAGGCAGGACAATGTCTGCCGGGGCCGCTAGTTTTATTTATAAAATTCCTATCTCCTTTAGTTATTAAATACAATTTAAAGATTTGATTATGTCAACGACATCTGGGACAAAGTAAAATACATGCGTTGGTAAACAGAATGATTTAGACATATTAAGTATGACTACTAGATGGCGTTTATTCTCGATAATTAAAACATGTTTTCCTATTTAAAATAATAATAGAAAAAGTAAAAAAATATACCTCTCTTGGGGGCTGCCTGGAAGAGATCGCTTTAAGCGATAAGGCCGCCCTTTGTTCAACATTTATTGTACTTAGTTTTAAGAACGTAGTTTTAATTTTTAGTGAACAATAAAGTGTTTTCATTCATTCATTCATTCATACACTATTTGAACGGACGTTAGTAGCTAAATCATCTTTATGCGGACTTGAATTTGCATTTTTTAAAATTTTTGTTAATTCCCAATATTTGAAAAGATTAGATAATAGAATTGAAGTTAGGGTACCTGCGCTGGCACGAAATCCCCGAAGCCAATGGTGGTGAGGGTTATGAAGCAGAAGTAGGCGGCGTCCAGGTATGCCCAGCCCTCCCACTGCTTGAAGAGGAACGTCCCAGCAACGATATAGGACGCCACCAGGAACACGCACAGCCAAATTGGCACTGGTTTTATCTGTCCAGACAAAAATGTGTAGCGTTATTTTTCTGTATTGCATATTAGCAAAATCTTTTTAGCTAGAAGTGTTGCTGGGGAGTTTCTTGCCGATTCTTCTCCTTTGAACAGCAATAACACATCGCGAAGCGGTGTACATAGAATAGGAAGTAGATTTAAATTTGACTTGATCTATGACCTTCAAAAAATGTTCTCTAGTGGAACTTATTTTGAATTAGAATATAAAGACTTCTCGAATCGAATCCATGTATTTTAATTCATTCAAAATAACGAGCCACAAGATATCAGGTAATTGTATTAATTCTTTGCCTAATGCAGACACATTCATTCGTACTTAAACGAATAAATTTTTATGCATTGAAACAATTTCTGTTTATATTGGATGCCTATTATCATTTCTCTCATCAATGCTATTAGATTTAAACCCATCTCACCTAAAACTTGTAAAAACTGACAATGACCTGACAAAACAATTTGTTTAACTGAGACACTACAGGGAAATCAGGGAAATTGTTTTAGGTGCCAACAGTTTATTTACGAAAACAAAATTAAGACCTAATCAAGAATTTGATGAAGCGCATGTTAACAATAAATGAGAATTTGCCAGATACCAGAAAAAGTTAATAGCGTGTGGTACAGAAGTTCTTCTTTCACGAAAACGACACTGGGCACAATACACATTTTTGCTACTTTGCTAGCACCTAAGTTACGCCAGGAAATAGGTATATTTCTTTGCTTTGCTTTGTGCTCTTACCTCTTCTTTAACAACGACTTCTGAAGGCTGAACATACAATTCCGATTGTCTTGAACCCCAAACTGCAAGATAATCAAACATTATAATGTTTCCTTCCCAAAATGTGTGATTTTTAAAGAAAAATGGATAATATACCCTGAGATGGAGGTTTATTTCTTCGCGGTACTGCAACTACTTCGTCACTCCAATCTTCTCTTTCAGGGGATGATGTCTGAAATAAAAGTTGCAAAAATTTAATAAATCGATAACATACCGTATCCCTAATATTAAATATTGAATTGTTGTTGACTGATCATCTATAGGTTAGTTAGACAATTAACATAATTATACTTACATATCTGTAAGGTCTACCACTGTCATCAAGCGTCTGCAGCCTCCTCAGCCGTCGATTCCTTGCTGTTTCGAAATCTCTTCTCTCATCTCTCTCGTCCTCCCATCTTGGTTCATAATCGTATATGGCGCTACGGGCCCTTCTATTTCGACGCTTATCATAAGTGAAGTCTTCTCTGTCGCGCTCCAGGTATTCTGAGCGGCCGCGGTCTGACCTCCAATCACGCCTCGGTCTTCTTCTCGGGGCATCAAATTCATAATCATCATCTTCAGGATCATAACCTCGGTCCCTATAACTGTAATCGTCTCTGTCCTTTTTTCTTTCTTTCTCTAAAGCCTTTCTTTCTTTATAATTCTCATAATCCACATCTCTGAGATCATGCATCTCGAACATTTCTCTACTTCCATCGATATCATAGTGCCTTTGATCGTCAAAGTCCTTTCTTGGTCCGTAGTCAGCTTTTGCTTTTGGTAGACGAGGTAAAGACTTACTTTGCAGTTCAGGTTGGGATTTCTTCACGTGATGGTCCTCTAATTCTTTAAGCGCCGCTTCCAAGTCTTGCAGTGGCAGGGATATTTTTGGAAACTCTTCTGAAATAATTATAATAACATGGACTTAATCCTGAGGCATGTAATTTTTTAATTTTATGTACAGTATTTAACTTACCATCTTCTTCGTCGTATGTACCTCGAGGATATTTTTCATATCTTACAGGCGATCTGTCCTCTCTTTCATAATCGCGAGAACCTGAAACAAGGCTAAATGTAACCAACAAATGTAAAAACATTTTTGTTGTATTGAAAAGCTTAAAATGTGCATGACGTAGTGCTAAAATTAAAATTACCATCAGTAATAAATTTAAAATATCACATTTTTAAATACATCTTTAGGTATATACTTCGTATATTACAGATCTTGAAAAAAGGAGGTAAGTAAGTACAATTTTAGGGAAAACATTTTTAATTTATATTATCTAGATTTATTATTAATTTATTGATTTAGATAATTTTAAGTAGGGCATCAAAGAGAGTTGGTCTGAAAGAGAGTGTCGGGGTGAAGGTAAGGAAAGAAATGCTCCGGTGGTTCGGGCATGTGGAAAGAATGCATCATGAAAGAATGACTAAACAGATATACAATGCAAAAGTGGATGGATGCAGAAGTCGTGGAAGGCCACGACACACCTTCCATGATCAAATTGATCGTGTACTAGCAGAAGGTGATGTCAGGAGCCTTAAGAACAGACGAGCGTGCATGACAAGAGCTATGAATCTCAAAGAAGCAAGTGTTGTTCGTGCCTACCCCGCAAGGGAACTGGCGTGAAGTTATGTATGTATGTATGCATCAGGATTATCATTACCAGCAGTGACTTGGGGGTATGGGAGGGACGACAAAGTCTACCGCCGGTGCCGTCTACACGTGCGCTAAAGCGTTGATTTGTTAACTTATTTTAATAATAATAACTAGCTGTGCCCCTGACTTCGTCCACGTGGATTTTTTTTCGCGAAACACTATTTTTTTTAAATATCGGTCCAGCCGTTTCAGAGATCAGCCGGAACAGAACAGATAGACAGACAAAAAAAAATTGATCTTTTGATATACATATATATTATTTTCGTATGCATTTAATAAAAACCTGTTATTTTTACATTACAAACAGACAGTCAATTTTATTTATCTGTATAGATGAAATCCAAACACTGCACTTACCTTGGACTCTAATGGGAACTGGTGGCTGCGACTTGGGTCTGGGATACGTCGCAGCGGGGGGCTGCACTGGCGCCGAGCCCGGTCCCAAGCAACTGGACCCCGGAGGCCGAAGTTTACGAGTCCTGCCACTACTATACCCACTGTCACGATATCTAAGACAGGTGAAGTAAAACATTTTTTAGGAAAAATAATAAAATTTATTTCCGTAATGATTCGTAATACTCGATTTTGAAAAATATAGATCACAACATCAAAAATAACATGAAAAGTTAATTGGCACAGTTTAAATTAAAACACCATTGTTCAAGAGTAAGATAAACGCTTGTTGTGATCACTGATGACAAATTTCATCTAAAACAATGAGGACAATTCGCAAGGCGTTTGTCAATTAACGATCACGGCGCATGCGACGCGTCTACATGGATATGTAGGATTCATGTATTGTCATACTAAAAATCCAATGAATTTTTAATATTGGTAAAATAACTTTAATCTTAGCTATCTAAAAAAAAAAATAATATATTTATTTCAATAAGTCCATACATGTAAGTTGCCGGGGCTTCCCAGAAAGTAATCAGGTGATACTTGTGTTGGGAAACCTCGCACTTTCTATGTTTCATCAATTTTAAGACTATCAATTCGCTGAATTACAAAGAGTACTTTTACAAATATTTAAAGAAAAAAAAAAGAGATAAATAGATGGGTTTCTAATGGTTGTGTCCGCAAGGGCAAGTAGCAAGCAAGTGTAAGGTGCGTGTATATGTGCGTGCGTGCGTGTGTGTGTGTGTGTGCGCGTGCGTGCGTGTGTGTGTGTGTGTGTGTGTGTGTGTGTGTGTGTGTGTGTGTGTGTGTGTGTGTGTGTGTGTGTGTATGTGTGTGTGTGTGTGTGTGTGTGTGTGTGTGTGTGTGTGAGTGTTGTGTGTGAGTGTTGTGTGTGTGTGTGTGTGTGTGTGTGAGTGTGTGTGAGTGTGTGTGAGTGTTGTGTGTGAGTGGTGTGTGTGTGTGTGTGTGTGTGTGTGTGTGTGTGTGTGTGTGTGTGTGTGTGTGTGCGCGTGCGTGTGTGTGCGTACGGGTGGGAGTTTGAATGGAACACAAATCCCTACTAATTTCTTTTGAGTCTTATTGAAAACACTTATGTGAATCAAGTCGAGGGCATATACTAAATACGTTATAAAAATAAAAAAGATGCTTCTAAGAGTAATTAGCTATTTGAGCTTTGATTTAGTATGAAATCATCTCGATTTGACTCTAATCACATTTAGAATAGAGTTCATTTTTCTAGAGTGTGACGTACTTATGGATACTTTGGCTGCTTAGTTACCTTTGCCGCTGTGGTTGTTAACATAATAATAATGGCTTGAATGAACTCATCTATTTAACGTTGTTCGCGTACCGATATTTTTGGACAAGATGGCTGATTCGAACTGTAAAGGAATTGGATCACGTAATAATACGAGTGCCTTCTATGTGCCTTTCCTTCATACCTTTGCAGCTCCCAATAACCCTTTCCTTATCCCTTATAATTCGCCAAAATTATAAATGCTGAGCCACCTAGCGGACGGCCCAGTCTTCGATCTGTTACGGCGGAACAATTACGTGCGCGTGCGCTACCCTCTTGCTACCCTTACCAAAAGTGCTGTGTAAATTATTCATAAACTATAAAAATCAAGAAGTGCTGAGTTTCCTGGCTTCCGTCATCGGCATCAATACAAAAAATCGGTGAGTCCTCGCTTGTTTTTTTTTTTTTTTTGGTTTTGAGGCGAGGGAAAATGCTTATCCGATTTACGCACAAACTGGGTCGTTGCTAGGGGAACGACACGCGTCGGTCGGGGGCGATAACACTGCAGCAATAGTATGCTCTTGGCAGCGCTCCGTCCGCGATCGACGTCACAGAATAGTGTGGAAGACTCCGAGCGATGCTGCGCGGGCGAGCAACCCCAGTACCCACTAAAAACCCCCTCCTCCCTGACGACCCTGCGCTTTAAATGTGTTGGAAAGGCTGAGATTTAGAACATAGTTACGCCCAGCCGATCCAGCGCAATAAAGTGCCTGGAGTGTGCCCTGGGAGAACACACCCCACTTCGTTGTGCGGGGGTAGAAGGTCCTTTGCTCTTCCTAGCAAGCTAAAGGCCCCCCGCGGTAAACGGAACGAGTCCTCGCTTGTATCCTATCCTCTGTCAATAGAGGGTTACTTATATTTATTGCGTGATCCATTCTGCCATTTTTGCCAACACGACGAGACAATCAAAACACCAGCGCGTAACTACGAACTATTAGACGACCTTGGTTGTATATTAATGATAATTTTCGATGTTCTTATCTATTTAACCATCTTGGCCACTCCTTTCTATCAGACGCTGACTGTACAGTATAAAAATTATTAAAAATGTACTTACTTCTAGCCGAAACGCTTTGGTTATTTGTATTACACATTAGTATATTTCAAAATTGCTAAAGAGATTACACAGATCAGGTAACCGCCGTCCTAATACCGACAGACTAAGTTCGAATAAAGAACATTGTTTGATAGTCAGGTGTAAGTGACTTCGTAATCTGTTGGTGCAGCTCTCCGCTTTAGCAGAGGATCAAACCCCTGTTGACGAAATGAGTTTGCCTCTCTCGGGGCATTCTCAAGCACTGATACGCTGGATCATCGTGGGCGTAACTACGTTCTAAGTCTCATGTTGTTCCTACCATGAGTGCAGGGCACAAGAAGGAGGTTTTAGTGGAGTAACAGCCCCATGGGTTACCTCTTTAATAGAGGTACCTTGCTGACTACACACAAGCCGGCAATTGACTCTGTTATCTGCGCCATCTTCAGTGGATAGTGTACGAAATGTATTTCCGACGAATTGCTATTTTTGAGCGAAGAAACTATAAGAAGTTCCCCAGCAACAAGTCTAGAATTTTTTGAATATTGCTCAACAGTAATATAGATAAAATTAGTATAGTGGTTGACAAGTCCACGTTGACAAAACTCCCGAAAAAATTTAAGGGAAGTACATACATACATAACTTCACGCCAGTTCCCTTGCGGGGTAGGCACGAACAACAGCGCCATTTAGGCTTATTCTTACACACCTCACTTGCTTCTTTGACATTCATAACTCTTGTCATGCACGCTCGTCTGTTCTTAACGCTCCTGACATCACCTTCTGCTAGTACACGATTAAGGGAAGTAAAGCTTATTTAACCATGGAAAAGCAAACTACCTAATTTATTGGAGAAAATTATACTTTTGTGTTCATAACTTATTATTTACTTCGCGAATGATGACGATAAATCCAAATATAATTAATTTTTTTCAGTTTTTCAGTTTCAGTTGAGCGGTGCCCTGCTACCCTACCCTACATCAAGGGGGTCACAGACAGAATTGGCCACATCCTCAGGCGAGCTTTAATCAAAACATATTTCAAGCCGCAGAAAAAGATTACCCAATTTCTGAGACCTGTGAAATGCAATATCCCACTCCAGGATGCAGGGGTCTACAAGCTTGATTGTGAGTGTGGATTGTCATACATTGGGAAAACAAAGAGGAGCATAAAAACACGAGTAAAAGAACACATTGCTGACATGAAACACATAAGGTCTACGAAGTCTGCTTTCAGTGAACACACGCTGGATAAACCCAACCACTACATCAGATTCGATAACCCACAAATCCTCGCGAAAGAGAATCGTTTCATACCTAGAATGATGCGTGAGGCTATTGAAATCAAAAAACACCCAAATTTCAATAGAGAAGATGGTTGCCAAGTACCACCTGTTTGGGATCCAATTATCAAAACTATTAAGACCCAAACCCAGCAAAAACCATCTGCCAGACCTCAAGACACTGTGAGCTCTTTCTGCGTACAACGGAACACAAACCCACTTGACTGATAATAACTTTTATTTTTCCTTCCACCCATTTTAATATTATATAAAATGATTAGAGCTAGGCATGTTTGCTGAAGAGTTTCTTGCGCCGCTTCTTCTCTTCAAGCCATAACATGTTGCGAAGCGGTAGTAAATTAGATTAGGCTCCCATAGAGTAAATAATAACCATATACAAAATTAAAATAAAAATAATTAAAATTAAGTACAAGTAAAAGTAGGTAAAAGTTGGCGGTAGGCTAAATAAAACTTTAACAATACTCGTTGACACTTAACATCTTTGTATTCCGTGATCACGGCCACTGAAAAGTGGCCGAAAGGTCAGAAAAACCAAAATCAAATAAAATTACCGCGCTTAAAACCGTTAAAACGTAGTTTTATTATGATTTTTTTATTAAAAAAATGGGTAGATGACATGTTGTAAAGCATTTTTAATTTCTATTTAAACAACAATTAAAGCAATATTTGACTCGTGTAAGTTATGACGTAGTTACTTGTTAAAATCTAGGGGGGAGGGCTTTGGTGTATATAGGACCACGTCCACGACCGCGATTTTTCCCGTTCCACTTTAATGCCGGCTTTACAATCGTAAACCCAAGTGGAACGGTTATTCGACCCATCTCTTGACATGGGTCGTTGTGAGCGTCGTGTGATGGAAAATGATGACGTCATTAGTGACGTTTTCGCCACGACCATGACGACCGCGGTCGCCTTGTGGAAGGCGGCTAACGGAGCATTTTGGGCGTTGTGCGCTACTAGTGGAACGCGCTGATAATAGTGACTTTTTTTTTTTTGAGGCGAGGGAATGTGCTTAACCGATTTACGCACAAACTGAGCCGTTGCTAGGGGAACGACACGCGTCGGTCGGGGGCGATAACACTGCAGCAATAGTATGCTCTTGGCAGCGCTCCGTCCGCGATCGACGTCACAGAATAGTGTGGAAGACTTCGAGCATTGCTACACGAGCGAGCAACCCCAATACCCACTAAAAAACGCCTCCTCCCTGTCGACCCTGCGCTTTTGTTTGTGTTGGAAAGGCTGAGATTTAGAACATAGTTACGCCCAATCGTCATAATAGTGACTCAATTAACTTGTTGTCAACTAGCCCATTGTTGTTGGCGGTTAGAGGTCCATTAACTGACTTCGAGTATGGGGTTGTTGACAATAATTATAATAAGAATAAGAAAGAGAGTTGGTCTGAAAGAGAGTGTCGGGGTGAAGGTAAGGAAAGGAATGCTCCGGTGGTACGAACATGTGGAAAGAATGCATGATGAAAGAATGACTAAACAGATATACAATGCAAAAGTGGGTGGATGCAGAAATCGTGGAAGGCCACGACACACCTTCCATGATCAAATTGATCGTGTACTAGCAGAGGGTGATGTCAGGAGCCTTAAGAACAGACGAGTATGCATGACAAGAGTTATGAATGTCAAAGAAGCAAGTGAGGTGTGTAAGAGTGGGCCTAAATGGCGCTCTGTTGTTCGTGCCTACCCCGCAAGGGAGCTGGCGTGAAGTTATGTATGTATGTATGACAATAATATGTAAAGTTAAGCAAGGTTACCTGCAGTCAGTGTCCGAATGCGCCCTCTCTATGGGCTTCCGTCGTCGCGTGGACCCACGACCACTGCCGCCGCGAACTGAACGTCTGTTCATTATAAAAAAAAAACATTATTATTTTATATCAATATAATGGCACATTCAGATGTAGCTATTCCCGCTGTCGTATATAGCTTACAAAATATTTTTTGGGGCAGCCTCATAGGCAGTGAGCGTTTACATGCTGCTCCTCTAATAATTAAAGTTTTTCTGATTATCAATCAATCAATAACTCTTTATTGTACACCAATATAAAAAAAAAGAACTTACAGACTAAAACTATGTCTCATTATGCACAAAGGGCGGTCTTATCGCTAAAAAGCGATCTCTTCCAGACAACCCCAGGAATGAATTGAGGTTATAATGACGTATACATAATACAATTTTTTACATTCTAGTAATAAATATATACCTAAATGCAGTATATACATATGTTCTATATATTAAATAGATATATACTTAATATACATAACATACAAATACATATCTATAAAAATATATAAATGTTTATACATACATACATAACTTCACGCCAGTTTCCTTGCGGGGTAGGCACGAACAATAGAGCGCCATTTAGGCTTATTCTTACACACCTCACTTGCTTCTTTAACATTCATAGCTCCTGTCATGCACGCTCGTCTGTTCTTAACACGATCAATTTGATCATGGAAGGTGTGTCGTGGCCTTCCATGACATCTGCATCCATCCACTTTTGCATTGTATATCTGTTTAGTAATTCTTTCCACATGCCCGAACCACCGGAGCATTCCTTTCCTTACCTTCACCCCGACACTCTCTTTGAAACCAACTCACTTTCTTACTTCAGTAAATGTTTATAGATAAATATATATGATTATTAGTGTTTTGAATTATAATATCATACAAAAAAAAAGAATAATTTCCGTCGTGGATGACGGTGGATGATGTAAATTCATCGTAGTAGTACATTGTATCTTCAAGTGAGTGGTAGTACCTACAGCAGTAAGTACCTACCTAAATACGTAATCTTACCTGCTAAAGTGGGCATTATATTAACAACGAGTCAGAAACCTGGACGGTGTATGTGAAAAACAAATCCAAAGCGCTGAACACCATCAGGATACATACATACATAACTTCACGCCAGTTCCCTGGCGGGGTAGGCATGTACAGCAGAGCACCGTTCAGGCCTATTCTTACACACCTCACTCGCTTCTTTGACATTCATAGCTCTTGTCATGCACGCTCGTCTGTTCTTAAGGCTCCTGACCATCAAGATAAAGCTTATAAAATACAGGCTTACCTTGAGGAAGGGTGATGATGCCTATTTCTTCGCTTCGGAGGTCGAGTGCAAACATAACAACACATCCTCCAGTACAGGAACCTACAATATTATATTTTTTACGATATAAAATTCAGTGCTAATGAAGCCATATTTGTTTACTAAACGCCTACAGAAAATCTTATAGCAAAACGTTAATAATTCGTTTTACAACATGTATTATTCTTGCAGGCGTATAATAAAATACTTGAAAAAAATAATTCAAATTCAAAAGTTTTTGTTCAAAATAAGTTCCAATGGAGAACACTTTTTGAAGGTCATACATGTAAGTTAAAATTTCAATTTTTACTTCCTATTCTATGTACACCGCTTCGCAACGTGTTGATGCTGTAAAGGAGAAGAAGCGGCAAGAAACTCCCCAGCAAAACGTCTAGCTAAATATTGTTTTTCTTTATATTTCATATTCTATTTATATCTCAAATTCTTTTTTTTTATAAGTTTTGTACAGAAGTATGTTACAGAATTACTTTTTGAAGAATTAATGGAGTTGTAGCAAACAATGCATCCTCAATAAGACCAAGACAATAAAAGGAAAGAAAAATAATATTATAGTTATAATAATGACATGACGTGCTAAAATGTTATGCTGCAATATGTCTCCACAAATTTCTTACAAGCATGGCAAGATAAAAAAATAAATAAAAACGTTATACAAAATTTAGTATAAGAGGTTGGAGCGAGCTGCTATGTAAATGAATTTTAGTCATTTAAGTATTCTTCAATAGTATAGTATCCCCTTTTTAGCAAGATGCTTTTTAATTTAGTTTTAAATTTAGTGAAAGGCAGATCTAACATTTCACTCGGAATCTTATTGAAGAAGCGTATACCAACCCCCAAGAAAGAAATTTGCAATTTACCTGAATGAAGAAGCCATGACGTCGCCAATATTACTGAGACAGAGCAGCATCAGTGGAATACCCAGGATGGCGTAGAATATTGTCACAACCTTGCCCGTCTGCGTTTTGGGTGCTATGTGCCCATACCCTGTAACAAAATATGATTGGATTATAATACGATCCGTAGAACAGTGCCGTAAATAGCCTTCTATGCGCCCTATGCGAGCTTCTATAACTACGCCCTTGTATTTTTTTTTTTTAGATAAGTACCCTAGCCAGAGCAATGCTATGTATAGGGCTACTTTATCATTCATTCAGGGTGTAAAAATATTTCTATCCGTGCAGGAACGGAGAAAGAATACAATTTCCTGCGGACGGGCGGCCTGTCGTAAGAGGCGACTTAACAACCCACAGCCAGGTGGTAGGGCATTTACCCGACTGGATGGCTACCACCCCTGGTCTAACGGCCTCTGTGGTTGAGCGGGCTAAGCCTTTGCCGGCCTACCTCACTGCAACGCAGAGGCTCCGGGTTCGATTCCTGGTATAGTAAATTTCGGAAAACGTCTTTTCTCCGTTATTTACTATGGTCTGGGTGTCTGGGATCGGCCCCAGAGTAGTCCGTTGTATATTACCCATAACACAAGCGTAACTTGCTTAATTTGGGGATATACAATGTGTGTGTTTGTCTGCCGATTATTATTATTATCTTATTATTATTATTAAAGTATGTCGCTATAACAACCTTGAGTTGTGTTCCGGCATTAGTGACCAGGTTCCAGTTTCCCTTAAGAGAGCAGCAGCGCATTTATAGCAACTTTGGTGTTGCAAATGTCCATAGGCGATGGTAACCGCTTTCTATCAAATAGGCCGTCTGCCTGTCTGCTGATCTCCGGCAATAAAAAAAAACGCACAAGTACCTTGGTGTTGGTAGACCAATTATCTAATATTTTTGAAGAAAAATCAATTTTTTAAAGCACTAGAACACAAATACGCTCGTGCTTTTGTCTAATTTAACAGACGTTTTTGATGATACTGGCATGGAGGTACGTATGTGTTGGAATCGAGCACTAGGGCCGCAGCGGGAGCTTATCAGGAGCAAACCGAAAAATTAATAGTCATGCCTGGTCTGGCCATTCTTGCGCCTCCAGAGTCTACGCCCTGGGCCTGGGCACCGGTGGCACCGCCCTATTTACGGCACTACCGTAGAAGTGGTACCTATGTAATAAATAGTCAACTTAAATTACGTATTAAGACGGATTAGAGACGTATGTTCGTTTAATGAAGTTAGTGACAAGTGACAAAACGGCTTTAGTATGGTAGCTAAAGTCAATCTAAATCAATAATTTACCAACAATTACTGTTACTATATTATTGCTTAGTTTTAAAATATAATATTACAAACAGAACCAAATGTAGCAATAGATAAATTGGTCACGGTCAAACGAGGTCTTGAAACAAGTTACGTCACGAGTACTTATCACTCTAATATGTTCCATAAATTCAAACGTTTGTCTGTGAGCATCGGTGGTTCAGTGGTAGAATGCTCGCCTGCCACGCGGGCGGCCCGGGTTCGATTCCCGGCCGATGCAATACTTTTTTTCGCGGTCAATGAAATAAACTTTTTTTTACACTTTTTTAATACTTTAGACGGTGATACAGTATCTACACTCAGTTAATAATACCATAATATGGAGGTACTATGTACAATATAATAACAACGCTAACATTATTTAATTTATTAATCGAATTGTATCTAATAGATGATTCGATACAAGTTGTTACATGGGTATTTATTTTAATTTTGAAGTAACAAAGTATTTTATTGTTGGTTTTATTAAAATTTATTTATTTCTTTTACTAATTAAATATTACATAAGTGGAATTAGTTTTATTAATTACTATTTTTATTTATAAGAGAGTTGGTCTGAAAGAGAGTGTCGGGGTGAAGGTAAGGAAAGGAATGCTCCGGTGGTTCGGACATGTAGAAAGAATGCATGATGAAAGAATGACTAAACAGATATACAATGCAAAAGTGGATGGATGCAGAAGTCGTGGAAGGCCACGACACACCTTCCATGATCAAATTGATCGTGTACTAGCAGAAGGTGATGTCAGGAGCCTTAAGAACAGACGAGCGTGCATGACAAGAGCTATGAATGTCAAAGAAGCAAGTGAGGCGTGTAAGAATACGCCTGAATGGCGCTCTGTTGTTCGTGCCTACCCCGCAAGGGAACTGGCGTGAAGTTATGTAAGTATGTATGTATGTATGTAAAATTGAATCGTTTTGGTCTTACGCCAAAAGGAAGGTTTGCACTGAAAACCAGCGTTGTGTGGGATATAATTCCGGCACAGCAATATGCTGAGTGCAAACCTTGTTTGCTGAAAATGCGGCGTACAAATTCTCAAAATATGCTTTGTGTATAATAATGTATAAGGAATGTAATTACGTCGCTATTTCTTCAAATAAAGTTTTACTTTCTTTCTTTCTTCTTATTGTTTGTTTTCTTTTTTAATTAATGAAATTTAAATTTATGTATGAAATGATATTATCCAATCAATTGGGATGTATTGTAAATTTTACGTTTAAGATTAAGAATGTACCATTAGGGCAGGCGGCGCACTAGGCAGCCTGGCTGCGGCATTCGAAATATTGTGAAGTCAATTTCAGCAGGCTAGGCAGTTCACGTCAGTTCCCTTGCGGGGTAGGCACGAACAACAGAGCGCCATTCAGGCTTATTCTTACACACCTCACTTGCTTCTTTGACATTCATAACTCTTGTCATGCACGCTCGTCTGTTCTTCCTATATAGTTACCTACGTATTTGTTTCTCACGGAACTAAACTTTACAGAAATAAACAACTGCTTACTTAATCATCGATAATGATGACGTGTAATTTTTTTGTTAGTAATTAGTCCGATTTCCTTTTGCTGGTCAGACCGAACGGATGCCAGCGAGGCCGCCCTCTTTAGCAAAATACGGTCGATTGGCCGAAATAGAATAATCCAAATTATACCTATTATTGTTATAAATTAATGATATAATTCGTAGGACCTTCAAAATTGATAGAAATCGGGAAAAACCAAGATTCGCGTGGCGATAGTCGCAGTCGGTCGGAGCGCTTCTAACTGGGTCAGATAGATATCACGCTTCTTACAAATGCTGCGATTACAAGTCGTGGTAGCGTAATGGCTGCCGCACGCGTCCCAAAATCAAAGGGCGCGGGTTCGATCCTGGCCGGAACGCATGCACCGCTTAGGCAGTTTTCGGACCTAATGTGCATATTGTTACAATTACCAAGTGCTAACAACTGTGAAGAAAAACATCGTGCATACTGAGATAACCGATGTGTCAAACCTGCCAAGCCGCCTTGGAGAAACGTGGCGGGTATACTGTCCGTTTCCCTATAATCTGAGGCCCGAGCCCAGCAGTGGGACATTTATGAGCTGTTATTATAATTATATATTGCAATTTTTATGTATAGATGCAGATCGTACTCCAATATGATGGCTTCTACGCACTGTAGTATGTATTATGTGTTAGCTCACCTACTTCATTGCAATGCAGGGGTTCTGGGTTCGATTCCTAGTATAGTATGGCATCTAAGTGTCGATGGAATCGAGTGTGTTGTACATATTCATAAGACGAGCGTATGTTACAGTCAGTAAGTAGCATAGTTGTTTAAAGTCTAAACAACCCACAGTCAGGTGGTAGGGTATTTGCTCGACTGGCTGGCGACCACCCCTGGTCTAGAGTATGCCGCCATAACAACCTTGTGTTGTGTTCCGGCATTAGTGACCAGGTTCCAGTCTCCCTTAAGAGAGCAGCAGCGCATTTGTAGCACCTTTGGTGTTGCAAATGTTCATAGGCGATGGTAACCGCTTTCCATCCAGTGGGCCGTCTGCCTGTCTGCTGAACTCCTGCAATAAAAAAAAAAGTTAATAGATAATTTTGTTATATACCCTCTTATTTCTAAACGATATACAAACGACCATTTCCTTAATTCGATAGTAATGTTATATTTTAATTTATTCTGTGTTTAGCGTCTGTTGTATAGAGTAGTTGTCCATAATTTACAATAATTTTGTTACAATATTTACTTTTTGTATAATGTGATAATTGTGTAGATTATAATTCAAAATGTCTTAATTGTATATAGACGTTGATCCGTGCAGGAACGGAGAAAGAATACAATTTCCTGCGGCCGGGCGGCCTGTCGTAAGAGGCGACTTAACAACCCATAGCCAGGTGGTAGGGCATTTGCCCGACTGGATGGCTACCACCCCTGGTCTAAAGTATGTCGCCATAACAACCTTGAGTTGTGTTCCGGCATAAGTGACCAGGTTCCAGTTTCCCATAAGAGAGCAGCAGCGCATTTGCAGCAACTTGGCGTTGCAAATGTCCATAGGCGATGGTAACCGCTTTCCATCAAGTGGGCCGTCTGCCTGTCTGCTGATTTCATGCAATAAAAAAAAAAACAGGACGGTATTCACTACATTTTGTTTCCATGTTGGCAGACGCGATAGATTTATACTGTGTTCGGCTTATTTTATTGCATATAAAACTTTAACTATAATATATTATAAAATATCTTATATAAAATATTATCGGAAATATCCAAACAATAATGTATTAAATTCTTGTCATGCATAACCCTTTAATTCAAATAGTTTATCAATGACTTCAACTTGCTATCGGTTGTGCCAATTGCTATGTTTCTTAAACTGTTAAATTGTTGGAGGGATGGCGAGGTGTTCTAAAAGTGCTCGTCGAGTGTTAAAATTAGTGACTGCAATGTGTTAAAACCGGTTCTCTTCTTATACAGTATTGTGACCAGTTGCTGTTCTTTTACTATCATAAACCCTTCTGAGTTATTGCAAGTATTACATACATACATACATACATAACTTCACGCTAGTTCCCTTGCGGGGTAGGCACGAACAACAGAGTGCCATTTAGGCTTATTCTTACACACCTCTCTTGCTTCTTTGACATTCATAACTCTTGTCATGCAAGCTCGTCTGTTCTTAAGGCTTCTGACATCACGTTCTGCTAGTACACGATCAATTTGATCATGGAAGGTGTGTCGTGGCCTTCCACGACTTCTGCATCCATCCACTTTTGCATTGTATATCTGTTTAGTCATTCTTTCCACATGCCCGAACACCACCGGAGCATTCCTTTCCTTACCTTCACCCCGACACTCTCTTTCAGACCAACTCTCTTTCTTACTTCGGTATTACGAAGTAGTATGCAAGTATTACACGTAATTTATTTGGATTGGAGATGTAAGATTTGTTACTGTGTTAATCTGCCGATTAGTTATTATTGCTGCAAGCAATATAACTGTTCAAAAAGGCCTTAAAATTTGACCTTGTTAAGATTTATTTTATACTTTTGTTAAATTACTGAAAATTACTACTTGCGGGGTAGGCACGATCAGCAGAGCGCCATTCAGGCTTATTCTTACACACCTCACTTGCTTCTTTTACATTCATAACTCTTGTCATGCACGCTCGTCTGTTCTTAAGGCTCCTGAAATCACCTTCTGCTAGTACACGTTCAATTTGATCATGGAAGGCTTGTCGTGGCCTTCCACGACTTCTGCATCCATCCACTTTTGCATTGTATATCTGTTTAGTCATTCTTTCTTCACCCCGACACTCTCTTTCAGACCAACTCTCTTTCTTACTTCAGTATTACGAACGCGGTCCGCGAGCGTCATTCCGCAGATTTTGCGCAAATTCATATATAACCTTAAAATTAAGTCTATTACTTGTTCTATGTACACTAGGTACCCTTATATTACTGTAAGATCACAATCAAACCTCGTTGAAGGAGTTTTTGGCGGGAACTGAAAAGAGATGTTGTGCAGTGCAGTTTTATTTTCTAAAAATGTGTAAAAGTACTCTAAAATGAACAATAATTCTATAAAAATTGATAGTTTTTGAGTAGTAATTATGTGTTTTTGTGAGAAATGTGAACTGTATAGGCAAATGTATTTATATTAATGATTGTAGCCTACAATACAACTGCGCCTGGCTTAAAGGCCTAGTTGCCAAGCCTTAAACATAAAAAAAAACCTCGTTGAATGTAGGATAAGGTGATACCAAACAATAGGTTTACGTAAAGCGTAGATATAATTAAAGTTGCGGCGCATTGGAACGATGAAGTCACTAAGTCACGCGCCCTGCGCCCTGCGCTCACTAGGGGAAACACTGAGGTCGGAGAGCGGCGCACGCGCAGCCGCCTAAGGACACGGCTCATCTAGTAGACACCTTATTATTTGGGTGGATGATTCAAACATGTTACAATAAATAGGTAAACACGTTAAAATACCACCTAACTTTTAAAATATCATCATGGACAATACTAAAATGCAGCAGTCAGTATACTGGCCAAATTCAAAAGTTTTTATTCAAAGTAATTATATAATAATAATAATAATAATTCATCGAGCCTTCAACAGCTGGGTTATGCCCGTGTTAGCATACTCCTTTGGCATACTTAGGTGGACCCAAACGGAGCTGGACGCCCTAGATCGAAGAGTCCGTTGCCTACTGACAAAATATCGTATGCATCATCCACGTTCATCAGTAATGAGATTGTACATCTCGCGAAGATGTGGAGGCCGAGGCTTTCTAAATGCCAAAGATCTGCATAATCGCGAGGTGAACAATCTCAGGGCATATTTCCTTAAGATGGACGTGGGCTTGCATAAAGATGTTGTGGCAGTAGACAAAGGTCTTACCATGCTCTCGTTGGCTAAAGAGAATTGGTGCAATCTGGCAGTACTGAGCGCCTCCGACCGCATCAACGTATGGAAGAGCAAGGAGCTGCATGGTAGGTTTTATCGGGCCTTAACAGGGCCCGATGTAGACCTGTCAGCGTCGGTAAACTGGCTACGGTTCGGTAACCTCTTTGGAGAAACCGAAGGTTTTGTCTTTGCAATTATGGACGAAGTTATTAAGACGAATAACTACCGAAAATATATCCTGAAGGATGGCACCTTGGACATCTGTCGGGCATGTCATCGCCCAGGTGAATCCCTCAGGCATATTGTTTCCGGCTGTTCACATCTTTCTAACGGCGAATACTTGCACAGACATAACCTCGTAGCCAGGATTATCCACCAGCAACTTGCCCTTCGATACGGTCTTGTGGAAACGGAGGTGCCTTATTACCAGTACTCGCCGGAGCCAGTTCTTGAAAACAGTCGTGCCACGCTCTACTGGGATCGATCAGTTATCACGGACAGGACTATTGTAGCCAATAAGCCTGATATCGTGATAATAGATCGATCTGCGCGACGAGCAATACTCGTTGACATCAGTATCCCGCATGACGATAACCTTGTAAAGAAAGAAAAAGAAAAACTAAGTAAGTACTTAGATCTTGCTCACGAGGTTACCGCTATGTGGCGTCTGGAGTCAACGAGCATTGTGCCGATAGTTGTCACCGTCAACGGTCTTATAGCGAAAAGCCTCGACTGTCATCTAGAGAGGCTTTCACTGGGAGGCTGGGTGAAGGGCCAGATACAGAAGGCAGCACTCTTGGACACGGCACGGATTGTGAGAAGGTTCCTGTCTCTGGAGCCCTAACCACCGGTAGTTTGGACCCTAGGCCCCGCTGGCGGTGATCTGCAAGATTTTATATTTTTTTTTATTGAATATATATTTTATTTTTGATGTATTTTTATAAAAGAATAGTGTTATTTATTTTTTTATAAAAAAATGTCTACTTTTTATATGCATTGGTCTCTTATTTATTTAAATTATTAAGAGGTAAATTATTGACCCCAGGAGTATTAGCTGAAATCAAACTGAAAGTTCCAGCGAATTTTGTGCTGAGACGTAGGCAGTCACCAATGTTCGTAGTACCATATGGCAGGACCAACTTGCTTTGTAGGCGCCGATGACACAGGCCTTGCGAACATTGAACAAGATATGTCAACAAATCGACATTTTATCTGTACTGGGACTGAATTCACAAGTACTGCCTATTATATTATATGTTATGACGACTGAATTTGTATATATATATCTATAGTATATTATGTATACCACGCGATCGTATTGGTGGCACCTGTAATGATAGCGATGTTTGTAAGCTAATAAATAAATAAGTTAAAATTTCAATTACTTCCTATTCTATGTACACCGCTTCGCAACGTGTTATTGCTGTTAAGGAGAAGAAGTTTTATCCGTGCAGGAACGGAGAAAGAATACATTTTCCTGCGGCCTGGCGGCCTGTCGTAAGAGGCGACTAAACAACCCACAGCCAGGTGGTAGGGTATTTGCTCGACTGGATTGCGACCACCCCTGGTCTAGAGTATGCCGCCATAACAACTTTGTGTTGTGTTCCGGCATTAGTGACCAGGTTCCAGTCTCTCTTAAGAGAGCAGCAGCGCATTTGTAGCACCTTTGGTGTTGCAAATGTCCATAGGCGATGGTAACCGCTTTCCATCAAGTGGGCCGGCTGCCTGTCTGCTGAAATCCTGCAATAAAAATAAAAAAAAAGAAGCGGCAAGAAACTCCCCAGCAACACGTCGAACTAAAAATTGTCTTTCTTTATATTTCTTATTCAATTTATATCTCAAGCTCTTTTTTTTATAAGTTTTATACGGAATCATTTTTTGAAGAATTAATAGAGTTGTAGCAAACAGAGCATGCTCAGTAAGACAAAGACAGCAATATATCTTCATAAACTCCTTACATGTTTGGCAAGATAAAAACGTTATACAGAAGATAGTATAAGACGCTAGAGCGAGCTGCTATGTAAATGAATTTTTGTCATTTAAGTATTCTTCAATAGTGTAGTATCCCCTTTTTAGCAAGGTGCTTTTTAATTTGGTTTTTAATTTTGTGAAAGGCAGATCAAACATTTCATTCGGAATCTTATTGAATAAGCGTATACCAACCCCCAAGAACGACTACAATACTTTTTGTAATATAAAAGAATGCCTTTTTTTTTTATTATTATATATATCTCTACGGACTCGAGTTCCGTACCCTTTTTTAATACTTAATTTCTATGAAAAATTTGAGACTCCATACACGCTTATTGTTTATTTTTGTTAGTGTATGTGACATTATATGTAGTAATTTTTCTGTTTTGGTGTACCTTAAGAATAACTTATTATATTAATTTATTCTAATTTTAATACTAAACTTATACTAATGTAGAGTGTATCTGTTACATGCTGGTGTTGTGAGGAGGTGCATGTGCAGTGTTGGCCTTATATCTATACTTATATATAGTCCTATCTAGTGCCATGTGTGTTGTTTTTTTCTTTTCTGTGCCTGGGTTATTAATTTTTAGGCTCTTTGTGTGTCTTGGTTTGTTTGTGGAGTGTGTGTGTAATGCAATGCGATGGTAGTGCGCGTTGGTTTGAGTGTGTGTATAAGTTTTATTGTTAGTTATGTGTTTGTGACTTTGTGTGGCGTTATAATTTATTGTTTAGTTGTTGTGACAAAGATGGCAATATCAGCCTATTACTATGCCTGGTGTTGAAATTGTGAATATCCCTATATTGTTTATAGGCACATAAATTATTACGAATATAAATTATATTATTAAAAATATATTGACAGGAGAAGCGAGGCGAGGCCACGTTTGCCCAAGATGGATTATCGGCTTTGATACCTTAACCATCTCGATGTGCAGGTTTCATCACAATGTTTTCCTCCACCGTCAGCACGTGGTATTATAACAATGCACATTAGGCTAGAAAACTGCCGAAGTAGAGCATACTTTCCAGATAAGATTCGAACCCACATATCTTTTAAGACACGAGTCTGAGACTAGAGAGCGTTGCCCACTAAGCTGCCACGGCTTTTTGTATAGGTGAAATAGGTTTCAAATCTACGTTCATTGCAGTTGCGCGGGCGCAGCTGAAATGAACGCGACCTGCAGAATTAAGCTCAGTTACATAACACAAGGCGCAGTGATCAGACGCCTACAGAACCACGTTATAAGTTAGTTTTTCGAAATTCGGTGATGGAAATTGTTTGTTGATTTGTGAGAAAATATTTTTAACAACAGTACAATGGTGATTGGTTAGTATTACAATATTATAACTACGTAAGCGAATGTTAGTATTAATAAAATATTAAAAAGGAATAATTGTAAATAATCAAATTAAATAATTAAACATCAAAGTAGATTATAAATGATTTTAAATTAAAATATTTTTTTTTAATAAAATTTAATTCTGTAACATACTTCTGTGTTAAACTTATTAAAAAAAAGAACTTGAGATATAAATAGAATAAGAAATGTAAATTATTATAATATAAAATATTGTGCTGTTTGTGCCTATCCCGCAAGGCAACTGGCGTGAAGCTATGTATGTAGGTATGTAAGAAATATAAAGAAAATCATTTTTTAGCATGACGTGTTGCTGGGAAGTTTCTTGCCGCTTCTTCTTCTTAACATCAATAACACGTTGCGAAGCGGTATAAATAGAATAGGAAGTAAAATTAAATTTTAACTTTATATTTATGACCTTCAAAAAGTGTTCTCCAGTCGAACTTATTTTGAATAAAAACTTTTGAATTTGATAAAAATTTAATTTAATCGTGGTACATTTATTCTATACTTTTTAAAGTACTTAATTTTTTTTTGGTAATTATCACTAAATTAATTACTTGATTTATACAAGCATAGAAGTTAAAGAATGAATCCTAGATTTTTGTAAGTGGAAGCGATTCAAAAATTTCAATATATAAAATTACTTCATATTTATGCCCGTTGTTAATTTCATTAGTTTATTAAAAGAATATCTCATTAATAGAAGATAGTTGTAAACAATTATGGATCTGTTGCCAACAGTAAACCTTGGACCTAAAGTGGCTCCTTGCGCAACCCCAATGCCGCCCGCCCACCGCGCATCGCCATAACCGCATCAAACGTCACATACCTAAACGTTTCTAATACATGCACGTTTTTATTCACTTTATAAATATGTTTAGTCTTTTAAAGATAGCAATGTATACAAAAACATTTAAGCAAAATTTTGCAACAATCCTAGTTGTATCTTTTGGATCAACATTATACTAGCAAAGTCCAAATTCTTCTAATCTCTAATCTACAAATTTAGCCTTCATGGATTTGTCTATGTTAAATTTAATTTCGTCAAAATTAATCAATAAATCGATATAATACTTTGTATTATTCACCACATACACTGAAAGTAAATAATTGACAGTTTCTTCTGAAAGTAGGATCAAAATGCATCTTTATGGCTTTGCAGCAATCTCTTCCAGACCCCCCCAGATATGGATTGTATGTATGGAATCGAAACATGCTATATATATATTAGTAATGAATAGTAATGATAATTCAATGTGCTATATGAACAGAAAGGATAGATTAGGCTCCCATAGAGTAAGTAATAACCATAAACAAAATTAAAATGAACAAGTTGGCGGTAGGCTAAATAAAACTTTAACAATACTCGTTGACACTTGACATCTTTGCCTTCCGTGATCACGGCCACTGAAAAGTAGCCGAAACGTCGGAAAAACCAAAATCAAATAAATTTATCGCGCTTAAAACCGTTAAAACGTAGTTTTATTATAGAAAGGATAGAGGTAGAAATGTTAAAAGAATATTTTTCTATGGTAAGATATTAATTTATGTCATTTTCATACTTATTAAATTATATTCATTTATAATTATTATCAAATGAATGATGAAGAAGAATGAAGGAAACTTGACCTAAAACCTAAATAAATTAATCATCATCTTCTATGGGTAAAGTGGCCAGAATGCTGGCTACGCTACCTCGCTTGAGCACCATACTGATCCTTCGGCCCAGATTGGTATCGGTCATCGCCTATAGGCGACGATGATCACTTTCCATGAGCTGGACCCTCTGTTTACCAGTTTTGCAATCAAATTAAATGAAGAGTCGATTATGCTTGATTATTAGAATTTTTAATATTCTATCAATCTCAGCCAAGGGTTGCGCGTGGAACTGTATTGTCGTAACCTAAGTCTTTATTATCTTTTCTCTTCTGTCTATGCTATATCCTTATTATTTTAGATTTATTGCTAGATATTTATTTGTAAATAAAAGATGTTTTTACATACATACATAATTTCACGCCAGTTCCCTTGCAGGGTAGGTACGAACAACAGAGCCGCCATTCAGGTTTATTCTTACACACCTCACTTGCTTTTTTGACATTTATAGCTCTTGTCATGCACGCTCGTCTGTTCTTAAGGCTCCTGACATCACCTTCTGCTAGTACACGATCAATTTCATCATGGAAGGTGTGTCGTGGCCTTCCACGACTTCTGCATCCATCCACACACAAAAGATGTTTTTGATTTACTAAACTTTCAAAGAGTAATATTATGGGATTTTAAATGTCTACCTTTAATACTAAATTAAAATTAATACTAAATAATTAAATGGCCCGGACTTTTGGAGGGCTTGCGTGGGGCCATGGGAAGGCCAACACGTAGAGGCCCCTTGACAAATTTAATGTAAATGTGGCGTGACACTGACCGGCGATTATCCCTGTCTACACCATACAATAATGCACCCAAGGATAAGCCCCGGCCAGTGTAGGGCTATTGTGGGAAATGAGAACAAAAAGTACCGGGCTATTGGGGTGAACTGCTAGTGGTACTAGAGGTCTGGGAATATGGGAACTATATACTATACATTATTATTATTATTACGCATTATCTGAAAGTTAAAATATATTATTATAGAATAAATCATTGATCGGAAAATCGGTAATTATTGTTTTAAGTTTTCATGTTTTACATATACCACATACCTCAGCCAGAAGGCCCAGCTTGCCATACACAACGCGGTGTCGGTACCTACGCTCACGTATGGAAGCGAGAGTTGGGTATGGAAGACAGAGCATGAAAGTAGAGTAAACGCGGTCGAGATGCGAGCACTGCGCAAAATCTGCGGAGTGACGCTCGCGGACCGCGTTCGTAATACCGAAGTAAGAAAGAGAGTTGCTCTGAAAGAGAGTGTCGGGGTGAAGGTAAGGAAAGAATGACTAAAAAGATATACAATCCAAAAGTGGATGGATGCAGAAGTGGAAGGCCACGACACACCTAGCATGATCAAATTGATCGTGTACTAGCAGAAGGTGATGTCAGGAGCCTTAAGAACAGACGAGCGTACATGACAAGAGTTATGAATGTCAAAGAAGCAAGTGAGGTGTGTAAGAATAAGCCTAAATGGCGCTCTGTCGTTCGAATTGGCGTGAAGTTATATATGTATGTATGTTTTACATATAAGTATTTGACTTAAGTTATTTTGTAATGGGTTTCAATAATTGATTGTAGGTAAGAAGGCTTCAGGCGCAAGGAAAGGGTGGTTCATCTATATATATTAATGTGTAAATGAAGTTACATATTATTAAATATTTTCGATACGCACAGTCCTCTATTTGTAAACTGCCATCGCGTGTTTTGATTAATTACGTGCAAATGTGAATCATCGACATGCGCGTGCGCAGGGAATACTATACACCATCTAAGTAATATAATATAGTGGCTCTGAAAGAATGCTAATGGTGAATCAATGCGTTAATTAATACATATTTCAATCATTATTGGGGTTGGAACTACCCTCTTTTTAAGGGGTATTGAGGGTATGGTACACTCGCCACGCTTGTCCAAAGTGAAGCTTGTGTGATGTTGGCGGGGTGGAATATTCTGACACAAGTCCTAGAACAGACGAGCTTGCATGACAAGAGTTATGAATGTCAAAGAGGCAAGTGAGGTGTGTAAGAATAAGCCTAAATGGCACTCTGTTGTTCGTGCCTACCCCGCAAGGGAACTGGCGTGAAGTTATGTATGTATGTATGTATGTAAGTCCTATAAAGGAAAATTGGTTTAACCTAGATATCTTGAGTAGTTTTTTAGCTAGTTGATATTTTTGATTAAATGCTTAATTTTAGAATTCAATAGCCCCAAAACCTGACACGCAATTGGTTGATATTTTCTCTTTTAAACTGTGTCTTATCCGTGCAAGAACGGAGAAAGAATACAATTTCCTGCGGCCGGGCGGCCTGTCGTAGGTAGGGTATTTGCCCGACTGGATGGCTACCAGCCCTGGTCTAAAGTATGTCACCATAACAACCTTGAGTTGCGTTCCGGCATTGGTGACCAGGTTCCAGTCTCCCTTAAGAGAGCAGCAGCGCATTTGTAGCAACTTTGTTGTCGCAAATGTCCATAGGCGATGGTAACCGCTTTCCATCAAGTTGGCCGTCTGCCTGTCTGCTGAACTTATACAATAAAAAAAAAGTTATTTTTTGAAGAATAACCAACTAAGTTCAATAGTAGACTTCTACTGTCGTTAAACCCGAGAAGTCTTACTGTATACCTACTACCTATTGATATTTTTATGTATTGTCATTACAGGGAAGACGTGTTGTTTTCTGGTGGTGGTGGCTGTATGTCACGGAGAGAAATGGAGGTTCCCTGAGGAAGAGACGGCTGCCTCCGTCAGGATCGACACCAAGGTCAAATTCGTAGACGACCAGAGCGGACAAAGAAAGTAAATATTTATTGATTTATACAATTATAAATCAAATTACATTTTTGTAAACAGACATATTTGTCTATCTGTACAACTATGACTGCTACAAATAATCCAAAACGCCAGAACATATTGTTACGAGTGTGGGACTCGAATTAAAATGCCGTTGAAATTACTATAGAAATTATTAGAACTATACAAACACGTATAACATAGGTGCAAATATAACTAGGCACTACTAGTACGACTGCACGATTCAATAACACGCGCAAAGTCCGTCACTATATCGCTTGTCGAATGTACGTCTTACTCGTATCGTAACCCTCGTTCGACTCACTCACCACTACGTTCGGGCATTGTTTTACAGTATACTGTACAATACACAATGGAAGCTCGTGGGCTGGGTTCTTCCAAGAAAATGTAATTTGCACACCTACGAACGGCCAACAAAATTGAAAACAATACCAATAAGGATTAGTTCGACACTAATGATGGCTATAAAAAAAGTAGAAAAACAATAACATGTTTTTCTTAATTACAAATTCTAAACACAAAGTAGGCAAAAGAATTCCTAAATCCGGGAAGGCAATAAACTGCGCTTTTACGACCGGCAGGTGTGCAAATTTCTTTATCGATATGTAACAATATTATCTATATACATAAAATGAATCGTAGAAATGTATGTACGCGTATAACTTGAGAATGACTTTACCGATTTTGATCAAATTTTTTGCGTGTGTTTGAGTGGGTCCCCGGATGCTTTAGACCCCCAATTGGAACCGGTAGATGGCGCTGCGATCGGGTCCTAGATTTTTATTTCTTCAGAGTAGGACAACGTCTGTCGGAATCTCTAGTATAATAACATATCTAACTGAAACCAAATCTTTGTATCAGGAACAAATATATGTTTGTTTGTAACATTGGTAACATTTGCGAGTTAATTGTGTATCTTATATCTGTTTAAATATAATATGTTACTATTTTATATTTATTTTATAAATAAATTTGTATTATTTATAAGAAAAATGTAAAAAATTTGGAATTTAAATATATATGTGAATAATAATGATCGGCAGACAAACACACACATTGTATATCCCCAAATTAAGCAAGTTACGCTTGTGTTATGGGTAATATACAACGGACTACTCTGGGGCCGATCCCAGACACCCAGACCATAGTAAATAACGGAGCAAATACGTTTCTGAAATTTACCATACCAGGAATCGAACCCGGAGCCTCTACGTTGCAGTGAGGTAGGCCGGCAAAGGCTTAACCCGCTCAACCACAGAGGCCGTCAAATAAATCTGTATGTATTTATCCGTGCAGGAACGGAGAAAGAATACAATTTCCTGTGACCGGGCAGCCTGTCGTAATAGGCAACAAAACAACCCACAGACAGGTGGTAGGGTATCTGCCCATCTGGACGGCTATCACCCCAGGTCTAGACTATGCCGCCATAACAACCTTGAGATGTGTTCTGATATTAGTGACCAGGTACCAGTCTCCTTTAAGAGAGCAGCAGCGCATTTGTAGCACCTATGGTGTTGCAAATGTCCATAGGCGATGGTAACCGCTTTCCATCAAGTGGACCGTTTGCCTGTCTGCTGAACTCATGCAATAAAAAAAACGTAAGGGAAGTCGATCAAGGGACTTAATTCGGACCAGTGTTTGCGAAAGCATTACTTGAAAACTATTGAACGGAATCAACATAGACAGCATAGACAAATATAGCAGAAAACGCGAACGAAGTTTCGCATTACTTAGTATAAAATATATTTTTATGTTAGTACCTACATAAGAGAAGAAACCAGAACCGAATGCAAGGATAATGGTCGATGATGTTATGCTAGAGCAAGTGAATGAGTTTGTATATCTTGGATGTGCTTTTAGCAGGGATGGAAGGTACACCGCTGATATAGAAAGAAGAGTGAATTTGGGGAATAGTGTGAATGGAGCGTTAGGTAAACTTCTAGGCGCTAAGAACCTCAGCCAGAAGGCCCAGCTCGCCATACACAACGCGGTGCTGGTACCTACGCTCACGTATGGATGCGAGAGTTGGGTATGGAAGAGAGAGCATGAAAGTAGAGTAAACGCGGTCGAGATGCGAGCACTGCGCAAAATCTGCGGAGTGACGCTCGCGGACCGCGTTCGTAATACCGAAGTAAGAAAGAGAGTTGGTCTGAAAGAGAGTGTCGGGGTGAAGGTAAGGAAAGGAATGCTCCGGTGGTTCGGGCATGTGGAAAGAATGCATGATGAAAGAATGACTAAACAGATATACAATGCAAAAGTGGATGGATGCAGAAGTCGTGGAAGGCCACGACACACCTTCCATGATCAAATTGATCGTGTACTAGCAGAAGGTGATGTCAGGAGCCTTAAGAACAGACGAGCGTGCATGACAAGAGCTATGAACGTCAAAGAGGCAAGCGAGGTGTATAAGAATAAGCCTAAATGGCACTCTGTTGTTCGTGCCTACCCCGCAAGGGAACTGGCGTGAAGTTATGTATATATGTACCGACATAACTATTTTGTTTTTTGAAAACAGGGTTTTGCTGGCAAATCCTTGAATGCCTGTTAGTTATTTATGATTTTCATTGTTTTCTTAGTAACTAAGTTTCACTAGAGACAATGTACTTATAAAAGGTCAAATTAGCGTCAAATGCAGCTTACGTGTTCAATGATACCCTGTGCATCCATGCGAATGATGTTAGGCTTGTCGCGGAGGAAATAATTAGGTAGACGAAGAGAAGGCTTGATTATATTCCTTAGGTTGTATAGGTGTATTTACTAGAAGACCTGCATCGGCCTGCTGCAACATTTTATCCGTGCAGGAACGGGGAAAGAATACAATTTCCTGCGGCCGGGCGGCCTGTCGTAAGAGGCGACAAAACAACCCACAGCCAGGTTGTAGGGCATTTGCCCGACTGGATGGCTACCACCCGTCGTCTAAAGCATGTCGCCATAATAACCTTGAGCTGTGTTTCGGCATTAGTGACCAGGTTCCAGGCTCCTTCAAGACAGCAGCAGCGCATTTGTAGCGCCTTTCGTGTTGCGAAAAAATTAAAAAAAACTTGTATTTGTCCTGATCGTTTGCAAATTAGAAACGAGAGTCAACTTCGTCTACTTTCACATATCTGCCCGTCTCCATTGGGATACTATGACATCTAAGCTCCTTGACATTGACGTTACATTTTGGCCAATTTCAATAATACATACATAACTTCACGCCAGTTCCCTTGCGGGGTAGGCACGAACAACAGAGCGCCATTCAGGCTTGTTCTTACACACCTCACTTGCTTCTTTGACATTCATAGCTCTTGTCATGCACGCTCGTCTGTTCTTAAGGCTCCTGACATCACCTTCTGCTAGTACACGATCGATTTGATCATGGAAGGTGTGTCGTGGCCTTCCACGACTTCAGCATCCATCCACTTTTGCATTGTAATTTCAATAGTATTTATAAAAATTATATTATTCAGATATATACGCTACATTACTGTTAAATTTCATTACAATAATAATAATCGGCAGACAATTACACACATTGTATATCCCCAAGCTAAGTTAGGGAATGTACCCATACTATACTATGTGACACATTTTTTCAATATTTTACCAACCCCCCCGTGACTACCCGTAACGTAAGTCAAGACCCCTCTCCCATAAAAAAACTCGTACTCCCAGAAAGAAACTCGTGACCAAGCGTGGTATTGCTTTTATTCTATTAAGGATCACCAAGAGTTTTGTACATTTGATCAATTACTGGACTTATGACTAAGGTTTACAATGCGATGTAAAAACATTTCATTAATAATATATAAATATATATAATAATCAAATTGATCGTGTACTAGCAGAAGGTGATGTCAGGAGCCTTAAGAACAGACGAGCGTGCATGACAAGAGTTATCAATGTCAAAGAAGCAAGTGAGGTGTGTAAGAATAAGCCTGAATGGCGCTCTGTTGTTCATGCCTTACCCCGCAAGGGAACTGGCGTGAATTATGGGTGATATACAACGGACCACTCTAGGGCCGATCCCAAACACCCAGGCCATAGAAGATAAAAGAAAGTTCGTTTCCGAAATTTACCATGCCAGGAATCGAACGCGGAGCCTCTGCGTTCCAGCAAATACATAACCCACTCAACCACATAGGCCGTCGCTTCATAGTCCGTTTAGTAGTACAAATAGTAACAACTATACATTTATTCTCACAAACTTTCCATAGGATTGTTGCAATCATCTCTACGCCTACGAGAGACGCCATTGCTGCAGTTAAAGGAAACAGACGAAAGAATATTTAAGCTTTACGTAAATTAAACTTGACATTATCCGTTGTGAAGTTTTTGATAAAAATTTCGCAACAAACCGGACTTCCCGCCGCTTCGCCTTGACCGTGTCAATGCCGCGTCGCGTGCGCAGCCCAAAACTATACTTAGACAACCTGCATCTTTTTAATATGTTAAAGTACATTATTATACATACATATAAACATACATACATAACTTCACGCCAGTTCCCCTGCGGGGTAGGCACGAACAACAGAGTGCCATTTAGGCTTATTCTTACACACCTCACTTGCCTCTTTGACATTCATAACTCTTGTCATGCAAGCTCGTCTGTTCTTAAGGCTCCTGACATCACCTTCTGCTAGTACACGATCAATTTGATCATGGAAGGTGTGTCGTGGCCTTCCACGACTTCCATACATTATTATGATAATATTATAAAGCGACAGAACCCCTGTTGGTCTAAATTAAAATAGTCTTAACGCATGATCTTCTTATAAATAAAAATCAATGTTTGTATGTTTGTTCTCAGTTTCTAAAGCATTGATCAGATCCTGATGAAACTTTAATACGGTGTTCTGGTGACGCCTTTTCTGACCCAAAAATGTTTACATATAAAATACTTTTGATTTTCAAGTGGATTCGAGAATAGTTTAGTTTAACATTTGGTCCCGGCAGATTTTTATTTTTTAAAGGCATGACGACGTCTGCTGCTGGGTACAGCTAGTATATTTATAATTTTTTGATAGTTGTAATGTATGGGCAATGAGTCATACCAAATGCCAATCAGCGAGCCGCGGCCGGCATCATGCCACCTCGTCAGTCTCTCAGATGCCACCAGTGGCGACGAGGATGGGATGTTAACACCCTTAGTAAAATACGGGGGCACAGAGAAATATCTAGATTTGTTTGTTATTAAAGATGGCAAAACATTATTATTAGGAAGAAAACTACTACTGGTAACGGTCGACGAATAGTTAGACATACCGACCAAATTAAACGCAGATCTGGATTATTTGAAGCCCCCTTTGAAAGAAATGATCAGCAACTGACTGAAGGTGTTAGCGGGGGAAGGGAGTCCGTCGTACAGACACCTGTAGTGACGGAAGTGGTGAATGAAGATATAATTAACAAGAATAAAAGCCCTATGAGTGACAGTAAGCCAGGGACACCACGATCGTCACCGCAAGGGTCACCAGAGCCGTCACAGCCCCCTAAAAGAATTATTAAGCAAGTTAAAAGATTGATTGTAGACTAGACCTAAGTTATATTAGTTAGTCATAAGGATATTAGAGTTAACATAGAAGTAAGTTGTAAATAACTGAAAGAGGCTAAGTGGGGAGGTGCAATGTACGGCCAATCAGCGAGCCGCGGCCGGCATCATGCCACCTCATCAGTCTCTCAGATGTCACATTAGTGGCCTACCTCCTACATTCATCACGGTCTCTACAGTAAAGTGACAAAGCCTGTAACTCACTGGAAGGCAGAAGTCCTGAATTCGATTCTTAGTATACAGTAAATTTCTTAATCTAATTGCGTTGATCTAAGAGGTATCTGGAATAGGTCTCAAAGTTGTCGTTGTCCATAACGCAAGTGTAACTTGTTTAGCTCGAAGATATAGAACATATGGTTTTTTTTTATTCCTCTCTCCGGACGAACGAGATTACTACATTTTTCAGTTCTTCCAAAAAGCTTAATGCTTATACATTTTATTTGTGCAGGAACGGAGAAAGAATACAATTTCCTGCGTTGGGGCGGCCTGTCGTAAGAGGCGACAAAACCACCCACAGCCAGGGGGTAGGGCATTTGCTAGACTGGTTAGCTACCACCCCTGGTCTAAAGCATGTCGCCATAACAACCTTGAGTTGTATTCCGGCGTCAATGACCAGGTTCCAGTGTCCCTTAAGAGAGCAACAGCGCATTTGTAGCACCTGTGGTGTTGCAAATGTCCATAGGCGATGGTAACTGCTTTCCATCAAGTGGTCCGTCTGCCTGTCTGCTAAACTCCTGCAATAAAAGTTATACGTGTGTTATATACTCTAGACACAATCTATCTATCTTAACATACATTTTACTACTTATGCAAGCTTCTTTTACTATTTTCCATTTTACAATTACTATTTATGTATTACTGTCTTTACTATATTGATTGCTTTTTTACTTTTTTGTATTACGGACTATGTTTACTTATCTATATCTATTTTATACACTGTTTATATATGTTTACTGCCGATTATTATCAATGAACCTCTGATGATCAATGAATTATAGTTAAGGAGTGAAGGAAATAAAATAATTTTATTTAGGATAGATACGCTAATATAAAACTAAGTGTCAACAAAAATAAATGTAAAAACAAAACTTCTCGTAAAAGGGGAATCACTCTCAGTATAATGCTAGTCTGTCGACAAGAGCTGATCTTCCACTGAGCCCATGAGGTATTGTGACGGCAGACGTGAAATCATTATCCGTCTCGAAGGACCAAAAAACTGTAGTATGGATAGTTTTAGTTTAGCAGGGAAGAGTAAAATGTAAGAAATATCAAACCCAATGAGCGCTGTAATGACACTGATTTTATTACAACAAAATAGTCCGCAGTTGTTTGTTTGTAAAATGCTGTACAACGTAGCATAATTATAACAACAAAAAATATATATGTGGTTAATAGTATAAAATGTATAGTTTATTAGTTAATAGTACATAAAATATAATACATATTACTACACTGCTGGTATAGATAACTATAGACTTTAGAGATAGATCCCATTGTGAGAATGGCAAGATATTATAATGAGTTGGCAAGTAACAACACTGTTCTTGATATATTTGAAAACAGCTCCTCTATATATCGCAAACTATTAAACAATATTCTTAAATAATGTTTACCAATGTTAATGATACAATAGATTTAATTAGATAGTAGCGTATGTGTATGTGTGTGTGCGTGCGTGGGTGTATGCGGGTGTGTGTGCGCGTGTATCTCCCCCCCCCCCTCTCTCTCTCTGTCTCTGTCTCTCTCTCTCTCTCTCTCTCTCTCTCTCTCTGTGTGTGTGTGTGTGTGTGTATGTGTGTGTGTGTATACACACATAAGTATTTACACCTGATCAGTTAAGTTTTTTGTTCTGTATGCACCTGTCTTAGATTAAAATCCAGATTTGTTTAGTTACTAATTTAATATTTTAATTTCTATGGTTGTAATTTGTCTTGTGCATCAACAAATTGAAAAAAAAAAGATGTTAATAGAGCTACAGCAAAGAGTGAAGTCGTAAGTCGTGGTAGCGTAATGGCTAGCGCACGCGTCCCAAAATCAAAGGGCGCGGGTTCGATCCTGGCCGGAACGCATGCACCACTTAGACAGTTTTCTGATCTAATGTGCATATTGTTACAATTACCACGTGCTAATAACGGTGAAGGAAAACATCGTGATGCAACCTGCACATCGAGATAACCGATGTGTCAAACCTGCCAAGCCGCCTTGGACAAGCGTGGCGGGTATACTGTCCGTTCCCCTATAATGGGAGGCCCGAGCCCAGCAGTGGGACATTTATGGGCTGTTATTATTACTGTATAAAGAGTGGAGAACAGTCAAGTAATACGTTAAGATGAGATGATAAATCATTTTCAATATTATTAATCACCTACCAATATAAAAACTCAAGCATGATCTCTTATACCAATTTCATGAGAGAACCTGGTCGTGGACGGAATGAGTTGACTAAATAATAATAATAATATAATAATCGGCAGACAAACACACACATTGTATATCCCCAAATTAAGCAAGTTACGCTTGTGTTATGGGTAATATACAAGGGACTACTCTGGGGCCGATCCCAGTCACCCAGACCATAGTAAATAACGGAGAAAATACGTTTCCGAAATTTACTATACCAGGAATCGAACCCGGAGCCTCTGCGTTGAAATGAGGTAGGCCGGCAAAGGCTTAGCCCGCTCAACCACAGAGGCCGTCAAAATATATGCGTTATACAACGCAAATCTGTCTTCAGTGTCGCCTTACTATCATCAACGTTAAATTGAATTGAGTGAATTATCATCCAATTGATCTCACTACAAAAATTCACCTTGACCGACATGCACGTCATATATCAGTGTTACAATAACACTATTTTCCCACAATACCCCAAGAATCGTTTGCAACACTGCGTCGTGTTCGGAAGAGACGTGCGTTGGGCAAACCTCTTTCTGTTACATTATTAGTATTACAATCTGAAATTATTGCCTCCATTGTTGTGGGAATGAATTGCTTGATAACGTGGTTGTTAACATTATATTATTATGGAGTAGTAGGTAATATAACACTTTATTGCTCACCAAAATAAACAAATACAAAAACAAAATGTATAATTACAATACTTCTTGGCAAAACAACAGGCGGCCTTATCGCCCAAAGCGATCTCCTCCAGACAACCTAGCTTAAAATAAATTCTTAACTGATCTGGCGATGTAGGTGAAGCAGAAAAAAGATAGGATTGTACAAATTTAAATTATAATAGTAAATATATATACGTATATACATACATACATAACTTCACGCCAGTTCCCTTGCGGGGTAGGCACGAACAACAGAGCGCCATTTAGGCCCATTCTTACACACCTCACTTGCTTCTTTGACATTCATAACTCGTGTCATGCACGCTCGTCTGTTCTTAAGGCTCCTGACATCACCCTCCGCTAGTACACGATCAATTTGATCATGGAAGGTGTGTCGTGGCCTTCCACGACTTCTGCATCCATCCACTTTTGCATTGTATATCTGTTTAGTCATTCTTTCATCATGCATTCTTTCCACATGCCCGAACCACCATACATACATACATACATACATACCCCGATACATACATACATACATAACTTCACGCTAGTTCCCTTGCGGGGTAGGCACGAACAACAGAGTGCCATTTAGGCTTATTCTTACACACCTCACTTGCCTCTTTGACATATATATATATATATATATATATATATATATATATATATATATATATATATATATATAATAGTAATATATATACGTATATACAAAATAATTTAAATAAATATATTTGTTAACATTATATGTGACAAGAATTTTATATATTACAATAGATAAACAAGTAAATGTTTAATATATTAGACATATTTATTTAGAGACAGATAGTACTTTCTAAGTGGGATCCGAAATGTAGGTAATGTTTTGGCCTCTCTGACAGTAAGAGGCAACGCATTTCTGAGTTTGACAGCTTGCACTGTCAAAGAGTTATCATAAAAAGATGAAGTGTGTGCAGGTGTCAGGAGTCTACGGTATGCATCTGTGAGCAAATTGTGAGAAGTGAAGAGGCGAAGGAATTCAAAACGTTCCTCAAGGTAAGGAGGACTATTAGGATTGAATAGTATATTATAAAGGCGAGTTAGAATGTGAGTATTCCGGCGAAAACGAAAAAAAAAGAAAGATGTTCATGTAATAGATTTATATTACTTACTTGATTGACAATGTTACTGAGAACGTGTGATTTAAAAGCAAGACAGAGACAGAAATAAAATTCAGTTCAAGACCAACTCCAGAAGATTGGACGTAATTCTAAATATCGGTGCTCTCTGGAATACACGATGTACAATTCAAATTCAAAATAAGTTCCACTGCAGAACACTTTTTGAAGGTTAAACCGAGTCCACCTAAGCGAACTGATTCCGTTAGAACACATTCCTCGTTTTTAGGTTTCCCCTGTCGAATTGTGTTCTGTTCGTTTCGTTTAGGTTCCAAATCGTCCTAATAGTTGTTTTTGCTAGGTTTTTCCACCGATTTTTAGAAAAATCGGACTTCTAAAAATTTCATTTGTAAATTCATAGGTTCCCCTGGCCAAATTTTTCTTTTTGTTCCCCAGAAAATTCGGTTTTCCTTGAGAACCGGTTTTCTGGTGATTTTTCTCCAGAAAATTCGGTTTTCCTTGAGAAATTCAAGTCTTTTCTATTGTCATCTTCCTTTTTCTTGGCATCGTCGGATAGTGCTCGTCAAGGGCTATGCGTCGATACCACTCTCGTCTCCGTGCGCCTAATAACGCCTTCAATAATCGCATCCCAAATTACCAAATTTCATAAATCCCGGTTTTTCACCCTTAAATCCCGTTTTTCTAAGGGCGACTCCTGGTTCGCGACTACTATACTGTAGGTCTCCTCAAGACCTACATTTTAGTGTGCGCCACGTCCCGATCCGATCCAAATTCGGCCTGTTATTCGCAGAAAACAGACCGATTTGGGGAAAATACATGTAAGTCAAAATTTAAATCTACTTCCAATTCTATGCACACCACTTCGCAACGTGTTATCGCAGTTCAAAGGAGAAGAAGCGGCAAGAAACTCCCCAGCAACACGTCTGCCTAAAAAAAGATTCTTTCATCGTAACTATTTATATATTATCTCGTTTATTACGTTTCAAAGAATGAATGGAGTTGTAACAAACAAAAAATGTTGTTACCGTCGTACTAAGAATTCATAATGCAACAAATCTCCAATTAAAAAAGTTAATATAAAAGCAAGCCACATTGGTTGTGTCTAGATAAAAGTCACAGTCGTTTCAAAACGTTCATCATATACCTAAATATGATACGAATACGATATGGGTATGGAAGAGAGAGCATGAAAGTAGAGTAAACGCGGTTGAGATGCGAGCACTGCGCAAAATCTGCGGAGTGACGCTCGCGGACCGCGTTCGTAATACCGAAGTAAGAAAGACAGTTGGTCTGAAAGAAAGTGCCGGGGTGAAGGTAAGGAAAGGAATGCTCCGGTGGTTCGGGCATGTGGAAAGAATGCATGATGAAAGAATGACTAAACAGATATACAATGCAAAAGAGGATGGATGCAGAAGTCGTGGAAGGCCACGACACACCTTCCATGATCAAATTGATCGTGCACTAGCGGAGGGTGATGTCAGGAGCCTTAAGAACAGACGAGCGTGCATGACAAGAGTTATGAATGTCAAAGAAGCAAGTGAGGTGTGTAAGAATGGGCCTAAATGGCGCTCTGTTGTTCGTGCCTACCCCGCAAGGGAACTGGCGTGAAGTTATGTATGTATGTATGTAATACGATATGAATAGTAATAAAAAATCTTAAACATTGACTAATGGTTTGTAAGTTCTTTACGGCGTCCTTAATGTAGGAGCATTATTATTTGTTTATTTTTAATACGCCTTCCTCTGTCTCTAGACGGTGACTGGGCAGAGATCTTGTTTTTGTCTTCTTTTATACTTTATTTAGTGTTGTATCCTTATTTATCTTTATCTTTTATATTCTTACTATCTAGTAGATTCTTCTTCTTATCCAGTTGTATACATTTCACTTATCAACAAATACCACGTACTTGAGGTTATTTGTTTCGGTGAAAGTTGTCCTTTAGTACATTTTAAGATTGATTTATATAAAAGGACTTACCGATCCTTTAAAGGATTAATCTAAATTGTAAATATATAAGAATACAAAGCTATATCAGAAGCCAAGGTCGCAGCCTCGAGGAAATGATTCATCACAAACATAATACGCCCTAATTGGTGATTATCACGCATGATCGCTATTTTATTGTTTTTGCCACTTTATTAATTGCAGCTATTATTTATTATACCGTGTTTATATTATTTTAAAATCTTTCGAGATCTACAAACCTTGAATTTTCAGAATATTTTACTCGATATATCTCATAAATATATGTCGAAAAATTGCAATATCTCGTAAATTCAATTCAATTCAAATGAACTTACTGCCAAGAAATTCATACGACGAAGTTTATATTTATTGCATCACTTTAGTTGATTCATCCAAATTGAAAGACTGAAATGAACCGTCTGATGCTGGATTAATATATGAGGTTAGTCCACTGTCTGATTAAAACATAGTTGGCAAATTTTTGAATTTTTGTAATGTTAAAAAATTTATACCGAAATATCAGGAAACAACGCTTAAAGTGTTTATTTCAAACTAAAACCTATAAAAACCAAATGTGAATACTTTTTTTAAACTTCATTCAGCATACAGGCAAAGGTGCTATTAATGCGCTGCCGCTCTCTAAGGAAGGTTCACAACTCAAGGTTGTTAATGGCGGCATACTCTAGACCAGGGGTGGCTATACCAACAAACGACACCTAATTGAAGCAAATGTTGGTTTATCTCTATGTATATTTTTTTTAGGCGGTTATGATAAATTAATCTCAGATTTATATATTTTACAATCGTTAGGCCTGGATGTCTACCACCCCTGGTCTAAAGTATGTCGTCATAACAACCTCGAGTTGTGTTCCGGCATTAGTGACCAGGTTCCAATCTCCCTTAAGAGAGCAGCAGCGCATTTGTAACACCTTTAGTGTTGCAAATGTCAAAATTCATTACTTTTATATACTTTAATTCCAAACAGTAAGGCAATTGAATTGATTGTATCTGATCTGATCTGTGTAGGTCGTGTCATACCTGTCGTAAGAGGCGACAAAATAACCCACAGCCAGTACAACCATGGTCTAGAGTACGCTGTCATAACAATTTTGAGTTCTGTTCCGGCATTAGTGGCCAAGTTCCAACCTTCCTTTAGAAAGCGGCAGCCTATTTGTATGACCTTTGGTGTTACAAATGTAGATAGGCGAAGGAACCCGCTGTTCATCAGGTGGACCGTCTGCCTGACTGCTCAACTCATGCAATAAAAAAATTATAAGACATAGGTAGAAACCCAATATGCCACAAACTATCGATATACATTACGACAAGTATCGTGGAGCGACGCAATCCTATCGGCCATTTCGTAAAGTTACTAGCAACCGCTGAACGAGTAAAAGCATTTTGCGAAACCACAGAACTGCTCGTGGGTTTCATCATTTGGGTTTTTTGGTGTTTGTACCTTTGGAATGTTATTTGTTGCCTAATTGAAATGTTGCTTATTATAGTTTAAATCGGTATTAAAGGGTTTTAAACACGTTAATAATTAATGTGTACAATATTACTTAAGTTCCTTATTAAAAATTGTTATGTATGATACGAAATAATAATACTTACATTTAGGGCCGCTTGCATAACGATCGCCTTTAAATAAAATTAGTTAACCATATTAAACTGCCTAAATACGTTTTACACAAAACGTATTGACAGTTCTTTAAACTTATTTAGCGACATATTTTGCGTTGTGCAAGACGCTAATTGTATTTAAGGGTGTTAAATACGTTTTGTGTTTCTTAAATAAATTTAAGCAACGTTATGCAAGCGGCCCTTAGTGTTACCATAATAATTAATGTCAAAGGCTATAACTTCTATAATCATAGATTTCGCCAAGGCTGCACTGTTAATTTGACTTGAACAATAAACAAAAGAGTATATATGCGTGTGTGTGTCAAATACATGGTAGTGTGTGTAATGTTTTTTTATTGATGTAATGTATTTTTTATGCATGATTAAAAAAAATATTAGCATTCGTCCCTTCTTCTCTATATAAACTACTAGCTGTCCCGGCAGACGTTGTTCTGCTCTGAAGAAATAAAATTTCGAACCCGATTCCAGCGCCACCTACCGGGTCCAAATGTAAGCTATCCTATATATTAATACTTAATAGAAGGTCCCAACCCCAAAAAAATCTTGTATATACTTTTGGAACAAATAAACATTTATTATTATTATTATTATATTATTATCCTATCTTTCAAGTCGGATCAAACTGTACACGGTTTGCAAATTTGATTAAAATCGGTCAAGTAGTTTAGGAGTCCATTGAAGACAAACATTGTGACACGAGATTTATATATATTAAGACTAGCTGTCCCGGCAGACGTTGTTCTGCCCTGAAGAAATAAAATTTAGAACCCGATTCCAGCGCCACCTACCGGATCCAAATGTAAGCTATCCTATCTTTCAAGTCGGATCAAACTGCACACGGTGTGCAAATTTGATTAAAATCGGTCAAGTAGTTTAGGAGTCCATTGAGGACAAACATTGTGACACGAGATTTATATATATTAAGACTAGCTGTCCCGGCAGACGTTGTTCTGCCCTGAAGAAATAAAATTTAGAACCCGATTCCAGCGCCACCTACCGGATCCAAATTTAAGCTATCCTATCTTTCAAGTCGGATCAAACTGCACACGGTGTGCAAATTTGATTAAAATCGGTCAAGTAGTTTAGGAGTCCATTGAGGACAAACATTGTGACACGAGATTTATATATATTAAGACTAGCTGTCCCGGCAGACGTTGTTCTGCCCTGAAGAAATAAAATTTAGAACCCGATTCCAGCGCCACCTACCGGATCCAAATTTAAGCTATCCTATCTTACAAGTCGGATCAAACTGCACACGGTGTGCAAATTTGATTAAAATCGGTCAAGTAGTTTAGGGAGTCCATCGCGGACAAACAACGTGACACGTAATTTATATATATTAAGATTAAGATAAGTGTGCGAAATTTCATATTGACAGACTGAACTAGCTTGATGGTTTTTTACAAGCTTTTATTTAACTTGCAATGGATGTACCTATGTATGTATGTAAGTTCGGGTGGAATCTTGCAAGTTAAATTTGACCAACTTCCCGGTATCCGATTGAGCTGAAATTTTGCACGAATATGTATATCGCGTGACAATGCAATAATATGGTACCATGGAGCTGATCTGATGATGGAGTCGGAAGGTGGAGATAGGAACTCCTGTACTAAACAAGATAGACCCGTCGTGTTTGGGCTCGTTTGACTTGTCTTGGCTAGCACTCTGCGGCTATATGATATCCAGGATCTCAAACGCTTTTATTTAGAAACCTTAAAAAAAAATCTTATTTAACCGACATCAAAAAGGAGATTGTCAATTTCACTGTATGTTTTTGTATGTTTGTTACGCGATTGGGGACCGATTTTCAAAATTTGTTTTTATGTTAATTTGCAAAATAAGGTAATTTTTATGTTTTACTTCGCACCGACTTCAAGATATTGTATAAATTTATTTATTTTTCTTTTTATTTACTGTCAAAGCCAGTTTTGTTTTTTGTTAAAAAAGATATTTAGAAAAAAATATTTATCAAACAAGTTATTTAAAAATACTTATTACATAAAATATTGTTACGACCTACACGCTGACAAAAGTAGATTCACACCTGCATACCATAAAAGCACACTTTATTACCTTTCCGCATTTGGACTTCTTTTGTTTACTTTGTGTTTAAAATTTGTAATTAGAAAACAGCCCATTGTGTATTGTAATTTTTTCTGGCAGTCATTAGCCAGGTGTGTCGAACTGATTCTAAGAAATTTGGTCTACGCGGTCGGGCAGCCATATTGTATCGGTGCAGTATAAAGCAATGGCCCAATGGAGAGATCGGCAGTCGAGCGATAACCAGCCGCGAGGCAAGACTTGTGTACATTCGATAATCTATTTAGTGACGGACTTTGCGCGTGTTATTGAATCGCGCATTACGTTTGGACTGATTGTGTTCAGTTATATTTGTACCTGTGTTATACGTGTTTGTATAGTTCTAATAAATTCTATAGTAATTCTAACGGCATTTTAATTCGAGTCCTGCAACTCGGAACAATATGAATATTTTTAATGTCATGTAGCTTTATCTTACAAAAATTTTCAGGTTGTTATCCACCACAAGTACCTACGCAAAAATTTTCGAGATGGCGTTAGGAATTAGAAGAAGGCTCCGATAATTATAATTAGTTATATTTTTTTGTATGATTACTTACATGCAAGAACTCCTGAGTAGATTTTGAGGAAATTACATTAATATTCCTTATATTTGCATCACAGTAACTATACTATATAACTAATAATAATAATAATGTTTAAGTTGATCAAAATATTACGAAAATTGTCAATATCAACGCCCCTAGCTTGTGCTTAGCAGTATGGGTGCGGCAAATAACACGCAACATCGCCAGGTGCGTGACCCAAACGACGTCGTTGATAGTTGTAGCCCCCAGACTTAGTAATACAAAATAACTGATATTGCTGCATTATCAGGTATAAAGTCTCATTATCTATTTCATATATGCTTTTCAGAATACAAACGACCGAGAGCAGCATCCAGTTGGACGAGGTGCCGTTCAGGGAGCCCTCGGAGACCGAGGGCTTCTACAATAGGCCCCCGGGGGACGGCAGGTACCCCGTCAGAGTCGAGTCCTACCGAGTGCCATACAGGACAGAACAGGGCGTTTACCCAGTTCAGAACAGGTGATATAAACTGGTACCTACGCTCACGTATGGAAGCGAGAGTTGGGTATGGAAGAGAGAGCATGAAAGGAGAGTAAACGAGGTGCGAGCACTGCGCAAAATCTGCGGAGTGACGCTCGCAGACCGCGTTCGTAATACCGAAGTAAGAGAGAGAGTTGGTCTGAAAGAGAGTGTCGGGGTGAAGGTAAGGAAAGGAATACTCCGGTGGTTCGGGCATGTGGAAAGAATGCATGATGAAAGAATGACTAAACAGATATACAATGCAAAAGTGGATGAATGCAGAAGTCGTGGAAGGCCACGACACACCTTCCATGATCAAATTGATCGTGTACTAGCAGAAGGTGATGTCAGAAGCCTTAAGAACAGACGAGCATCTATGACAAGAGTTATGAATGTCAAAGAAACAAGTGAGGTGTGTAAGAATAAGCCTAAATGGCGCTCTGTTGTCCGTGCCTAGCCCGCAAGGGAACTGGGATATAAACTTCTTAAGAACGTATAAACTCTTAGCGGGCGTAAAAGATGAGAATCTAGAAACTGATTGTAGCGCCACCTACCTGGTCCAATTGTGAACTAAACCATCCAGAGTCCCACTCAAACATATACGAAAAATTCATCACAATCCATCCAGGGATTTAGAAGTTCAGTGACATACATATTACCGTTAGAAATTTATATTCGACGACCTCTGTGGTTGAGCGGGCTAAGCCTTTGCTGGCTTACCTTAATGCAACGCAGAGGCAGATTCCCCCAGGAGGTGCCGCCCTGGACTCGTCTCCGTCCAGGAAGCGGTACAAGGGGATGCGTCCCCGGGGCTCTTAGCGGCCACTGTCACATTCGCCCCCTTCACTCCGTGACAGTGGTGTCCCACCTATCCACTCCAAATCCTTGTATTCCTTCCCCTTCCTCCCAAACCTCCTCCCCAAACACCCCTTCCTTCCGACGTCGACCGCCAGCGTTGAGCTCTGCTCCGCCCAGCGCAGTTCTGCTAATCTTGCTCGGTAGAGTTGGAAAACCCTGTGGCCGGCGTTGATACGGTGGAAGCGACTCGACCGCAGCTGTTGCGATGGCTCTCGCGGAAACGCGGGACTCTGACCTTCAGATTGCGGGCTGTCAGCCTTCACCCCAATGCCACCAGTGTGGCGCGCTTGACACGGCGTTTCATACGCCGCAGAGGTTTGAACTCGAGACAATAGTAGGTCCGATTGATTCGCTCGGCAGCCTGGTGCAAGCCATGCTGCAGAGCGATGATCGTTGGGTGGATGCGGCCAATTTCTGCGAGACAGTGATGTCTCAAAAGGAGGCCGCGGAACGAGACAGGGAGAGAAGTGGAATTGCGCGTATTTATGCGCCTCGTCACGGGCGCCGACGTCAGGTAGGTGGCGCTGGGATCGGGTTCTAGATTTTTATTTTTTCAGAGCAAGACAACATTTGCCGGGGCCGCTAGTTTATTATAAATAAAAGGCTCTCAATAAAATTTACTCCGTTATTTACTATGATTTGGGTGTCCGGTATCGGCCCCAAAGTACATACATACATACATACATAACTTCACGCCAGTTCCCTTGCGGGGTAGGCACGAACAACAGAGTGCCATTTAGGCTTATTCTTACACACCAAAGTAGTCCGTTGAAAATTACCCATAACACAAGCGTAACTTGCTTAGTTTTAGAATATGTGTGTTTGTCTGCTGATTTGTTATTTATTTATATATAAAGATATATATCTCTTATATATAAAAATGAATCGTAGAAATGTATGTACGTACATAACTTGAGTAGGACATTACCGATTTTGATTAAACTTTTCGTGTGTTTTTGGGTGGGTTCCCGGGTGGTTTAGATTTACAACTGGAACCGGTAGGTGGCGCTTAGATCGGGTTCTAGGATCGTCCTAATCTCCTGAGCCAATTTTGATGATTTTGTTTTTTGTGTGTTTAAGTGGGTCCGCGGATGGTTTAGATTCACAATTGGAACCGGTAGGTGGCGCTAGGATCGGGTTCTAGATTTTTATTTTTTCAGGGCAGGACAACGTCTGCTGGGACAACTAGTTGTACACTATACTTCGGTAGGTACTCCCCCCCCCCCCCCTTATGACCTTTTAAAAATAAGATGGTAAAAGATATTTTGTATTTTCCTCTTTTCTACAAACATCATATTAGTGCTTATTATAAAAACAGTTTTGATTGCTTAGATCAAAGAAATATTTACTATTGTCGAAAGATTAAAATTCAAAGAAAATTATTAATGTACTGGCTGACGTCCGCGACTTAGTCCGCGTGGTGCGGTTTTTTAACTATCCCACGGGAACTCTTTTATTTTTCGGGATCAAAAGTATCCTATATGTTGACCATGGATATAAGCTACCACCATAGAAATGTTCATTTAAATCGGTCCAATCGTTTCGGAGATTAGCCGGCACAAACAGAGAAACAAAAAATTTGAAAAAAATCTAAATTACTTCTATTGAAACGAAGTTCCTTATCGCGCGTTGTGAAAGGGGGCTAGACGGAAAAAATTCTTACGAAAAGTTGTCACGACACTTTTTGCTATAGTAAGCTATTGTAAGCTGTGCGGCGTCGCATGTTTCTCTGTCTGTCTGTCTCTCTCTCTCAATTCCAATTACAATTCCTTCACTAATTAATCGAAAGGAACTTCGTTCCATCCGGGTGTCCCTTGACACCTCTCAAGTTTTTTTTTCACTTCTTACATCCCCCTGACTCGGTTTTTAGCATTTTTTTCATTGTACAGAAATACGACCTCTATAGTTTATTATATGTATAAATTGTTTTCAACTTCAGACCGAGTGATTATGACACGGAGGGGACGCTGGATGCGATCCAATACTGCAAGTGCGTGTCCAGCCCAGAGTGCAAACCAAGACCCAATTCTCAGGTTAGTCTCACTTAGCTAAAGATCTAGAATATTTTAGAAGAAAGTAAAGTATCTCTTAAATATACAACTGTCCCCGGCATGGTAAAATTATCCGTGCAGGAACGGAGACAGAATACAATTTCCTGCGTTCAACCCACAGCCAGGTGGTAGGGCATTCGCCCGACTGGATGGCTACCACCCCTGGTCTAAAGTATGTCGCCATAACAACCTTGAGTTGTGTTCCGGCATTAGTGACCAGGTTCCAGTCTCCCTTAAGAGAGCAGCAGCGCATTTGTAGCAACTTTGGTGTTGCAAATGTCCATAGGCGATGGTAGCCACTTTCCATCAAGTGGGCCGTCTGCCTGTCTGCTGATCTCCTGCAATTAAAATATATATATATATATCTTAATATATATAAATCTCGTGTCACAATGTTTGTCCTCAATGGACTCCTAAACTACTTGACCGATTTTAATCAAATTTGCACACCGTGTGCAGTTTGATCCGACTTGAAAGATAGGATAGCTAACATTTGGACCCGGTAGGTGGCGCTGCAATCCGGTTCTAAATTTTATTTCTTCAGGGCAGAACAACGTCTGCCGGGACAGCTAGTATATATATATATATTATCGTTGCGGAGAGGTCCCGCGTTCGATTTGAACTTTCCGTAATTTAATATACTACATCCTAATAAGTGTCTAGGATCGGCTCCAGACTTGTTGTTAACATAAGCGTAACTTGCTTAGCTTTGTATAACGTGTGTATGTATTATTTGCCGATTACATACATACATACATACATAACTTCACGCCAGTTCCCTTGCGGGGTAGGCACGAACAACAGAGCGCCATTTAGGCCCATTCTTACACACCTCACTTGCTTCTTTGACATTCATAACTCTTGTCATGCACGCTCGTCTGTTCTTAAGGCTCCTGACATCACCCTCCGCTAGTACACGATCAATTTGCGGATTACTTTAAATTAAACTAAATTTCAGGACGCCTGTGGCGCTGACCAGTATCTTTGCTGTTACAAAAAGCCGAACAGACAGCAACAACATAATTCAGGTGAGTATATAGTGTATATGTATACTCGTATATATACATACACACTATATAGTATAATTATTTATAATAATATCTTTAACGAATTTAACTAAATTGTCTAAATTTTAAATCAGAGCTATCAATACATTATTTAAAATTAGTTATTGTTCGGTCCTTGCCTAGTATAAAGTAGGTAGAACATCGCTCCATCAATTTTGCTGTCTACCCTCCTTCTGTGTGAGGCGACGGCCACTACAGAGCAGGGTAGGAGCAGCCTTTTTTTGAACACTTACTGTCGACGTCTTAACGAGACTACAACGCGCCGTGCGCTCATAATTTTTGAATAATATTCATTATACTCATTGTGATTACTGGCCGTGCCAAGAACTTATTATATGTACTTAGACTTGTTAAAAGTCTTAGCTCTAAGGTGGAGATTAGTGCCGTGTGCTGTTCCTGTGTGTAACCTGAACCGAGCCAGGAGAGGCGGATCTCAAGGTTGGTGGAGCTTCTACTTTCCTAGTGCAAGGATCTAGGTCATATTTCCCTCATACAGTCCATTACAAATTGAACCAGCATTTTTTCCGTAGGCTATAGCGCCCCACAATTATTAAAATATACAAACACTAGTCACAATGATGAAAGATGACTGTCAGGCGAGAGGCTTACATTTGAATGCGAAGAAAACAAAGGTTATGGTGTTTGAAAGAGAAGAAACCAGAACGAATGCAAGGATAATGGTCGATGATGTTATGCTGGAGCAAGTGAATGAGTTTGTATATCTTGGATGTGCTTTTAGCAGGGATGGAAGGTACACCGCTGATATAGAAAGAAGAGTGAATTCGGGGAATAGTGTGAATGGAGCGTTAGGTAAACTTCTAGGCGCTAAGAACCTCAGCCAGAAGGCCCAGCTCGCTATACACAACGCGGTGCTGATACCTACGCTGACGTATGGAAGCGAGAGTTGGGTATGAGGTTGAGATGCGAGCACTGCGCAAGATCTGCGGAGTGACGCTCGAGGACTGCGTTCGTAATACCGAAGTAAGAAAGAGAGTTGCTCTGAAAGAGAGTGTCGGGGTGAAGGTAAGGAAAGGAATGCTCCGGAAAGAATGACTAAACAGATATACAATGCAAAAGTGGATGGATGCAGAAGTCGTGGAAGGCCACGACACACCTTCCATGATCAAATTGATCATGTACTAGTAGAAGGTGATGTCAGGAGCCTTAAGAACAGACGAGCTTGCATGACAAGAGTTATGAATGTCAAAGAAACGAGTGAGGTGTATAATAATAAGCCTGAATGGCGCCCTGTTGTTCGTGCCTACCCCGCAAGGGAACTGGCGTGAAGTTATGTATGTATGTCTGTACATTGAAGGTATTTAAATAAAAACAACTGGAATACACTATATAAACGATGGAGAAGACGATGCTATTTTTTAGATTTCTTGTCTGTTTGTTCGGGGTTCACGTAAAAACTACTAGGTCGATATCGATGCGGATTTCGCTGATCGAAAGCAAATTCCTAGACTTAAACTCTGCGCTACTTTTTATCCTGGGATAAATACTTATTATCCCAATATTTTCAAAGGTATTTTAAGGTCCGCTCTTTTAATTATTGAATTTTTATAATTGTTAAATAAATTAAAATTAAATTAAATTGCAGAATTTTTCAACGAGATTGACGACGAAAGGCCATTACTTTACCCTGGACAGCAAAACCTAGCGAGACCTTTCCCACCACCACCAGGCACGGGGTTGAATGGACTCTTCGGGCCAGGCCACAGCCACGAATCAGGCATTCTTGGAGCTCTGGACAGACCCCAGAATCCATCAAACCAAGGAGTGTTATCAGGGCCTGACGGTCCAACCGGAGTGATTGGTCCTGGACAAAGGAAACCAAATGTGTTGGTAGGTCCCGGAGGTCCCACAGGAATAGTCGGACCACCTCAAAACCAAGCAAGCTTAACGGATCTAAAAGGTCAGAAGCCAGCCGTTTTAGTTGGCCCTGGGGGACCTACAGGTCACATTGGACCTAATAAAAACCAAAAATTCTTCGGCCCAAGTTCCGAAGAGCTAACACACAGTGAAACAGCGCAGAGAGGAGTTTTGGTCGGACCTGGTGGTCCTACCGGTATTATAGGTCCCGCGGGATATGGGAGAAGGCCAGTTTTAGTCGGGCCTGGAGGACCTACCGGTATTATAGGACCTGGTAGACGGCAGGGCGTTTTAGTTGGACCTGGGGGTCCGACTGGGTTCGTCGGACCCCGTTATGGAAGGCAGTACAATCCAGGTGTGTTGGTGGGGCCAGGGGGGCCCACGGGCGTGATCGGGCCGGGCCGGCAGCTGCTCGTGGGGCCCGGCGGACCCACGGGCCAGATCGGACCTTACGGCAAATAACTCCTAATGCTAACAATTTGTTAACTGTTATGCCATGTATACTTTAACTGGCTAATTAATTATATTTTGTAATTTAACTTTTGTACCTTACAGATTGTAAATAAAATATAAATTAGTTAACTTTTTAGACACATCCTTTTGCAGACAAATATAGTTCCCGGCACGAATTTTGAGCGGTCATCTTGGCCTACGCACAGTGTTGATGTATATACCTTTCAAGTAACCGCTTCGGGGGGCCTTTAGCTATCAAGGGAGCAAAGGATTCATCACCCCCGCTGACGAAGTGGATGTGTTCTGATTCCCGGGGCACATTCAGGCACTTTTTGCGCTGGATCGGACTGGGCGTAACTACGTTCTAAGTCTCAGCCTTTCCTACATAAAAAGCGCGGGGCACATGGGAGGAGGGTGGTTTTAGTGGGTAGTGGTCGTTGCCCGTGGAACTTCTCTGAGTCTCCACACAAGCTGGTTGATTACTGTTTGGATTGCCCCTTATTAAAGAGTAAAGCCTAGTAAAAAATATATATATACCTTTCAAGTACATACATACATAACTTCACGCCAGTTCCCTTGCGGTGTAGGCACGAACAACAGAGCGCCATTTAGGCTTATTCTTACACACCTCACTTGCTTCTTTGACATTCATAACTCTTGTCATGCACGCTCGTCTGTTCTTTCAAGTAAAGGGACAAAAATATAATATTTCCAATATCTCGATAAGTAGCATCACATTGGCTATGATCAATGCGTAAAGCGATTTCTACTATTTCATCGACCACTCAAGATATGTGCCGGGAATTATACTATTCTTATTACGCACTGAAGACGGGCTTATCTCTTAGGGCCACATTAGACTATCATAGAAATATGAATCATTTTTATATTCAAAATAAGTTCCACTGGAAAACACTTTTTGAAGGTCATACATGTAAGTTAAAATTTAATTTTCACTTCCTATTCTATGTACACCGCTTCGCAACGTAATGATGCTGTAAAGGAGAAGAAGCGGCAAGAAACTCCCCAGCAACACGTCTAGCTAAATATTGTTTTTCTTTATATTTCATATTCTATTTATATCTCAAATTCTTTTTTTTTATAAGTTTTGTACAGAAGTATGTTACAGAATTACTTATTGAAGAATTAATGGAGTTGTAGCAAACAATGCATACTCAATAAGACCAAGACAATAAAAGGAAAGAAAAATAATATTATAGTTATAATAATGACATGACGTGCTAAAATGTTATATGAAGAACCTATGACAACGCAATAACTGCATATGATTCATATTGTCTATGATCATAGTTAAGAGATATCTTGGGAAGATGGGGAATATCTTGTATGAGACTTTTTATCTTCCAATCTAAGTTCTTGGAGTAAGGTGTTATGAACCCCTCTCTCTGATCGCCTTGCTATCCATGATCTAACCCAAATACGTCTTTTATTCTTGATCGTTTTAACTTTTTTTAAGTCATTAATAAAATTGCACTCATAGCAACGGAAAACACGGCTAAATCTTTATCCATTTTGATAGTATCTCCTCAGTAGTCTGTGATCTTGATGAATTATGACGTTTATATGATCGTAAGTGTAATACGTAAAAATGAAGATCATCATCATTTAAATATGATCATAGAATCCCCAGAGTAGTCGGTTGTATATTACCCACACAAGCGTAACTTGCTTAATTTGGGGATATACAATGTGTGTGTTTGTCTGCCGATTATTATTATTATTTCACATATATTTATAGCAAAAAAAAATATGATAGTTTAATTGGGGTCTTAGAAATGTTCTATTTCAGACAACCCGTAACAGAAATAATTAATATTGTAAATGGTGGTATTGATAAAATTGGATTATCGATTACTAGATAGATGAGATCATGATCAACAGTTAGGGCCACTTGCACAACGACCGCCTTTAAATAACAAAAACTTCGTTTAAAAAAACCGACTTCAAAAAAAACTAAAAAGTATAAAATAACTTATTTCTATTCTATTATTAATACATATTATCTAAAACATCTTGAAGTCGGTGCAAAGTAAAACATAAAAATTACTATATTATTTTGGATAATATATATTAATAATAATAGCTTTAGAAATACGTTATTTTATATAGTTTTTGGAGTCGGTTTTTTTAAACGAAGTGTTTTTTTATTTTTTTGTTACTTTTTAGTGTCTAGCTATGTATGGGTAGACCTACGAAAGGTGCCGCGCTCCTTAAAAAATATAGGTCCCAAGAAACGGGAACAAAAAAATGTTCGTAAAATGAAAACTACTGGGCCAAACTATATTAAATTTTTAAGGGACCAAATGGCAACTATTCCGCATCAAACTAAATAAGAATCACATAAATCTCAGCGTAATCGGTGTACATATGGAACGGAATGGAAAAATTTTCATAAAAAATGTTCATAAATGAAAACTACGAAGCCAAACTATGTTAAATTTTTAAGGAACCAAATGGCAGCTATTCCGCGTCGAACAAAAAAAGAATCACGTAAATCGGATCATAACTCTCAGAGTAATCGGTGTACATATAGAACGGAATAGAATTTTTTTCATAAATAATGTTCATAAAATGATAACTACTGGGCTAGACAATGTCAAATTTTTAGCGGACCAAATGGCAGCTATTCCGCGTCCAACAAAAAAAGAATCACGTAAATCGGATCATAACTCTCAGAGTAATCGGTGTACATATAGAACGGAATAGATTTTCTTTCATAAATAATGTTCATAAAATGATAACTACTGGGCTAGACAATGTCAAATTTTTAGCGGACCAAATGGCAGCTATTCCGCGTCCAACAAAAAAAGAATCACGTAAATCGGATCATAACTCTCAGAGTAATCGGTGTACATATGGAACGGAATAGAATTTTTTTCATAAATAATGTTCATAAAATGATAACTACTGGGCTAGACAATGTCAAATTTTTAGCGGACCAAATGGCAGCTATTCTGCGTCTAACAAAAAAAGAATCACGTAAATCGGATCATAACTCTCAGAGTAATCGGTGTACATATGGAACGGAATAGAATTTTTTTCATAAATAATGTTCATAAAATGATAACTACTGGGCTAGACAATGTCAAATTTTTAGCGGACCAAATGGCAGCTATTCTGCGTCTAACAAAAAAAGAATCACGTAAATCGGATCATAAATCTCGGAGTAATCGGTGAACATACATAAAAAAAGAAAAAAAGATTCCGACGAATTGAGAACCTCTTCCTTTTTTTGAGTCGGTTAAAAATTAGTTAATCATACTGAACTGCCTAAATACGTTTTACACAAAACGTATTGACAATTCTTTAAACATATTTAGCGGCAAATTTTGCGTTGTGCAAGACGCTAATTGTATTTAAGGGTGTTAAATGCGTTTTGTGTTTCTTAAATAAATTTAAGCAACGTTATGCAAGCGATCCTTAAACTCTGATAAACGAATGAAATACTATCAGATGATATGTTCGTAACTGCACCTTCCTTGCCACTAATGCCCGGTTTCAATATTACAAAAACGACTCGTTTTTGCAAAATTCATATAAGATGGTTCTCTGATTGTAAGCATTTTTAAAGCAAATTAATTAAAAGATTGATTTTTAATGATAGTCGTATATCAAATAGGACTTCTTCTTTTGAAAATGTATTTATTTTGTAGTTATACCTCAACTTACTGAATAACGTTGCGTGTCCTACTATTGCAGCGACGTTGCGTTAATAAAACGCTTGGGAGGGAATTAGTTACTGATAACCGACAGTATTACCAATTGTCAATGAGCTTGTGAAACGCTCGTATAGCCCTCTTAACCATCGGTTATTGGCAGCTTCAAAATCAATCAGTTACTATTACAGACAACCGTCGGTAAAATATAGAAACCGGGCATAAGACACTGATGTTTAATATCTTGTCCTATTTTACAATACAGTATTAATCCTGTTGCGAATTCTGGAATGAATTAAAAAAAAAATCTTGAATAATTAACCTGATATTGTCTTTGGGAGCTTCTCTTACCAAAATCCTATTGTATGCGAGTTGTTGACTACGTTCTACTGGTGACTCACAACGACCACGTTCACGACCGCGATTTATCCCGTCCCACTTGCTGGCGTTACAATCGTAAACCCAAGTGGAACGGCTATTCGACCCACCTCTTGACATGGCTCGTTGTGAGCGTTGTGTGATCGAAAATGATGACGTCACTAGTGACGTTTCCTCCACGACCACAACGACCGCGGTCGCCTTGTGGAACAACTGAGCATTTTGGACGTTGTGAGCTAGTAATGGAACGCCCCGGTTATGTCATATGGCTTGTAGGGTTCGGTTTGTATGTACACGAATAAAACACCAACTACATGGCTTATAACGCACTCCTCCGCTCGGCGGTTGCACAGCGACTGCGCTGGAGTGAGTCGCTAGCGACTCCCTCCCCGCACTCCCCGCCACTAACCACCGCGTCAGTAAGCACGCTGACTTTATTAAATATTATACTCTTCATGGCTAATTTATAATGGCAACATCAGTGCGTTGTTCGCTCTGCGCGCGTTGGTTTCGTGTGAATAAATTGGTTGTTTCCCTAACAAAGTGTGATAGTGCTAACTGCAATAAACCATTCCGCTCCACTGTTTACTGTTGCTGTTATTTTTGTATAATCCCTATTTAAACAAACGTGTACAAATTGAATACGTGCTCAACTTGATTAGAGTAATATGAAGATATTACTCATACAACAGGTAAATGTAGATCTTAGAAGAAAAATTGTTGTAAGAGTTGTGTTCCGGCATTAGTGACCAGGTTCCAGTCTCCTTTAAGAGAGCAGCAGCGCATTTGTAGCACCTTTGGTGTTGCAAATGTCCATAGGCGATGGTAACCGCTTTCCATCAAGTGGGCCGTCTGCCTGTCTGCTGATCTCCTGCAATAAAAAATAAAATAAAAAAACATTTATTTTTTTATGGCTAGGCAGCTAGGCCTTTGAGCCAGATCTTAGATTCAATTTAGTTTCTTCATTTTCTTAAACCTAGCACAGCCGAACTGTAGGTTATCAGCTAGTGCCATTCAACGGAGTTCTTGTGACAACTCAAAAGGCCACATTTGACTATACAGTTCACATTTCTCACAAAACACATAATTACTACTCAAAAACTATCAATATCCTACAACTATTGCTCATTTTAGAGTAATTTTACACATTTTTAGAAAATAAAACTGCACAGCACAACGTCTTTTAGTTCCCGCCAAAAATTCCTCCTGAAAACAATATTTTATTTTTTTATGTTTATAGCTTGACAACTAGGCCTTTAAGCCAGGTGCATTTGTATTGTAGGTCACAGTCGACACCATTCAACGGAGTTCTTGTGAAAACTCGAAAGGCCACATTTGACCTTACAGTTCACATTTCTCACAAAAACACATAATTACTACTCAAAAACTATCAATATCCTACAACTATTGTTCATTTTAGAGTAATTTTACACGTTTTTAGAAAATAAAACTGCACAGCACAACGTCCCCTTTCAGTTCCCGCCAAAAACTCCCCCTGAAAATATTTATTTTTATTTTTATGGCTTGGCAACTAGGCTTTTAAGCCAGGCGCCGTTGAATTGTAGGCTACAATCGACGTCATTCAACGGAGTTCTTGTGAAAACTCGAAAGGCCACATTTGGCTACATAGTTCACATTTCTCGCAAAAACACATAATTACTACTCAAAAACTATCAATATCCTACAACTATTGTTCATTTTAGAGTAATTTTACACATTTTTAGAAAATAAAACTGCACAACACAACGTCCCCTTTCAGTTCCCGCCAAAAACTCTTTTGAAAATAATATTATAGATGGTGCCACAAATAATTCTCCTGAGGAGAAATTGATTAAAACTGTTTGTTTGTTTTCATTGATACGTATGAAGAAATATTTTGATAAACAAACTTAACCTGCCATTGGCTAGTTGTATAGGAGTATGGGCCTTAGGCACTTTTCGTCCTCATCATGGCAGAATTAAATAACTAACACTTTTTATAAAATCTCATTTTTTATACATACATAGACATTTTTTATAAAATCCACTTTAATACATTCTCTTATAACTAAAATGATTACTTGTTCTTTGATCTATTTGACGGTTATAAATCTTTGATATTTAACAGAAATAAACTCGTTGAAGAATTTTATTGGAAAAAATGAATAAGTCAGTCGAAGCCATAAATTCTGTAATTAAAAAAATAATACCTTTGACATTTCAAATGTCACATTCATAAACTGGTTGTCAATTATAATCTGACATGACGTTGTCAATTTGTCACTGCGTACTGAGAATATGAATACATCTATGGAATAAGCGGTTAAAATCCAAAATTGAGTTTTTGGCGAGAACTGAAAGGAGACGTTGTGCTGTGCAGTTTTATTTTCTAAAAATGTGTAAAATTACTCTAAAATGAACAATAGTTGTAGGATATTGATAGTTTTTGAGTAGTATTTATGTGTTTTGTGAGAAATGTGAACTATATAGTCAAATGTGGCCTTTCGAGTTGTCACAAGAACTCCACACCATTCAAGTGTGGATTGTAGCCTACAATACAACTGCGCCTGGCTTAAAGGCCTAGTTGCCAAGCCTTAAACATAAAATAATAATAACAATAAATCCAAAATTATCATGAGGAGAATCAGCGAATTCAATAAATTAATAGTGTTTATCAGGACACTAAGCAAAGCCAAAATCAGATATTATATGTATGGAAAAAAATATTATAAAATAAATATAATAAATAATTATAACTTTTATTTGATAACATATAAAAGATCTAAAGGAAAGTTTACGGTTCATAAAAGTTATCGCTAATTATATAAAAACAAAATCGCGTTTTTTTCTAAATTTTGAATTTGTTAGTTATTCAAGTTTGCCATGATGGGGACGTTTTGAGAGTTATAATATTGTTTATTTCGCAATTATCCTTTCAAGCTTTTATCCGTGCAGGAACGGAGAAAGAATACAATTTCCTGCGGCCGGGCGGCCTGTCGTAAGAGGCGACAAAACAACCCACAGCCAGGTGGGCATTTGCCCGACTGGATAGCCCCTGGTCTAAAGTATGTCGCCATAACAACCTTGAATGTTGTGTTCCGGCATTAGTGACCAGGTTCCAGTTTCCCTTAAGAGAGCAGCAGCGCATTTGTAGCACCTTTGGTGTTGCAAATGTCCATAGGCGATGGTAACCGCTGTCCATCAAGTGGGCCGTCTGCCTGTCTGCTGATCTCCTGCAATAAAAAAAAAGATATTTTCCCGTGACGCTACTCGATCAAAATGTGGTCTATTTATTTTCGTAAATAACTCAGTGTGTTCTAGAAAGAGGAAGAAGCTGTTTGGTTTGTACCAGTCGAAATCCATCGGCCTTCGGACGTCGAATGATACTTCAACTGTGAAAACAATCGTAAAAGTTTATTCTGATGTAGACTCATAAATTCTGTTATTACTCAAAGAACTATTCGAAGAGGCCGAGTGTGTAATTTTTATCATACCTACAACATGTACCGACAGCAAAAAAAACTACCAGAATTTATAACAAGTAAATATAATGTGTAAGAACAAGCCTGAATGGCGCTCTGTTGGTCGTGCCTACCCCGCAAGGGAACTGGCGTGAAGCTATGTATGTATGTATGTAAATATAATGTCTTTTGCTACGTTCATTAGGGACTCACAACGACCGCGATTTATCCCGTTCCTCTTGTTTGCCGGCGTTACAATCGTAAACCCAAGTGGAACGGCTATTCGAACCACCTCTTGACGTGGGTCGTTGTGAGCGTTGCGTGATCTAAAATGATGACGTGATTAGTGACGTTTCCGCCACGACCACAACGACCGCGGTCGCCTTGTGGAACGGCTCACGGAGCATTTTGGGCGTTGTGAGCTACTAATGGAACGCCCTGTTTGTCATACATAATGTAATGCAATCTACGAACTATAAAGAGTTCCATATATGTGACAAACGTCTGCTAAAAATAACCCATAGTTAAAAAAAATTACTCACTAAATAGTCTTCAAGATAATTTAAAAGTATGTTTGGATCTCTACCACCTTGGCTTTTCCAGAATTTTTATCCCGCCAGAAAAACCTTGATCTGGGTTCCGGCATTAGTGGCCAGGTTCCAGTTTCCGTTAAGCAAGCAGCGGCGCATTTGTAGCACCTTTGGTGTTACAAATGTACTATTACCATAGGCCGCATAACCGCTTTTATCAAAAAAAAAATCATATACAACTTCATTATTGTTTATTATCATTTAAGACGTTTACAGCGGCACTGATTTATCTCTACTTTCCATTCCTGCGGTACGGGACGTTTTAGGCCTTGTACTAAAACTACCATTGCGGCAGCACGAGGCCTATTGAGCCTCGTAACGTTTTGAAAACTAAAGTCGTTTATTGGCTTCTAAAGAAAATATCTTACAGAATTTTGTAGTTTTTTATTGCATGAGTTCAGCAGACAAGCAGACGGCCCACTTGATGGAAAGCGATTACCATCGCCTATGGACATTTGCAACACCAAAGGTGCTACAATATCGCTGCTGCTCTCTTAAAGGAGACTGGAACCTATTCACTAATGCCGGAAGCCAAACAAGATTGTTATGACGGCATACTCTAGATATAAATAATAATACCCTACCACCTGACTGTGGGTTGTTTTGCCGCCTCTTACGACAGGCCGCCCCAACGCAGGAAATTGTATTCTTTCTCCGTTCCTGCACGAATAAATTGTTGTGCGGTACTAGGAAAAGACATCACAGGGTGTTAAGGTAGGTATACCACTGAAATGTTCATCTGATTTCTACACTGAACCAAATTAAAGTAACGTCCTTCCCAACACAGAGAGGGCTTAGTCGCACCGCAAGTGGGACTTCAGCGCTACTTACTTAGACCTCGTTGCATAAGACTCGTTGCAATTTAAATTTCCATCAACATGAACACATCAATTATATATTTAATCGCATCCAAGACGAGCGGGATTAATTCATTAGCGGAAAATGTATGGTTATGCATTTATTAAAGAAATGACGCGGAACGTGGAAATGATTGGAGCGGCGCCAGAGCGGGCATCACTCGAATCTTTGTCGGCGGCCGCCATTAGGCGTCACGTCCCCTTGCGGTGCCACTGCCCCGCTGTTTTCCACAATAACATTATATTCTTGACGGCGATTCTATTCTGCTTCCAAGACTATCCTACGATGCCGCGTACACATTAGGCCAGCTAAGGCCAACGAATTGTTACGAAAAAACAACAATTAAAACAAAAAACTATAAATTTTTATGTCATGTGCATGTGGGGAACAATACAGTGTATTCTATTCTAGTATTTTAAAGATAACCGTCTAGGTTGGGAGCTGGATGAAGACTAATTGATATGGATAACCAAAATAAGAAGCATGTATGAATATGATGACTAATCCTATTAAGTAATGAAATTAAAACTATTTATAATAAAATTTAAAAAAATATTCGTACAGGAACGGAGGAAGAATACAATTTCCTGCGACCGAACGGCCTGTCGTAAGAAGTGACAAGACAACCCACAATCAGGTGGTAGAGGTATTTGTCTGAATAGCTACCACCCCTGGTAATGCCCTCTAATGCCGCCATAGCAGCCTTTAGAGAGTTCCCTTTAGAGAGCAGAAAGTGTTACAAATGTCCATATTCGATGGTAACCGCTTTCCATCAGTTGGACCGTCTATTTGTCTCCTGAACTCATGCAATAAAAAAGTACATTTTTATCCACTAAGAACATTTTTTGAAGGTCATAATATAATAAACATCATCATCATATACGTCAAAAATTACGGTCACTGCCAACGCTATGTAGAAGAGGCGGAAACAAAATCACCAGCAGGGTATAGCTAATACGCTTATTTCATTTTTGTATATTTTATTTTATTGCACAAGTTCAGCAGACAGGCAGACGGCCCCCTTGATGGAATCCGGTTACCATCGCCTATGGAGATTTGTAACACCAATACTAATGTGATTCTGCTCTCTAAAGGGAAACTGGAACCTGGCCACTAATGCCGGAACACAACTCAAGGTTGTTAGAGCGGCATACCAGGGTTGACAGCCATCCAGACAGGCAAATACACACCCGGTAATTTTCTTAACTGTGTAACCTTTTTTAACAATACAAATCAATTATAGATTTATTTAAGACTGTAAGCGGCAGGGATTCACTTTAACGGATAACTAAATGATAAATTTATAAAACGTTTATTCAATTGACCAAAGATGCGAGTAATAAAGGAGCGAGGGAGCACACGCGGTGGCCGCTATTCATGTACTGACTCTTTGTTAATATAAATTAATAAATTAAAGTAAAAATGCATTGTATGCAGTGTTCGGTTTCACCGTACATGCTCCCGGGCCAAAAGATACAAGATTTTTATATGTTATCTAAATTCTCTAATCTAAAGCTACACCTTTGGATAGGTGACGTAGATTTGTCACATTTATTATTACTGACACTTGTCACTTCACTAGGCTGTCGATCAGCCATGCTCTGCTTTCGCGAATACACAACACTATTTTCTACACTTTGAGAGAGCTCCGCTGAAGTAGCTGCTAGTTTTCTTTTCCATAGATATATTGCCACTCCCAGCACGGCGAACCCCAGCAAGCCATAAGAAATAGTGTATTGGTGAATCACATAGGTGGAAAGAGTGTTTTCAGGCAACTCAGTATTGGCTGATTTTAGTTGTTCTATTTTATTTTGTAATTGATTTATAGAAATATTCAGTGGGCTGAATATTAAGCGGAACATGTGAAAGGTCGGCCGTATGTGGATTTATAACAGAGAGTAAGTTTGCAGGAAAATTAATCATTTATTTATTTCACACAACAGAATACAACCATAAATACATTTAATTTTTTTTTATTTTATTTATTGCAGGAGTTCAGCAGACAGGCAGACGGCCCACTTGATGGAAAGCGGTTACCATCGCCTATGGACATTTGCAACACCAAAGGTGCTACAAATGCGCTGCTGCTCTCTTAATGGAGACTGGAACCTGGTCACTAATGCCGGAACACAACATAAGGTTGTTATGGCGGCATACTCTAGACCAGGGGTGGTCGCCATCCAGTCGAGCAAATACCCTACCACCTGGCTGTGGGTTGTTTAGTCGCCTCTTACGACAGGCCGCCTGGCCGCAGGAAGTTGTATTCTTTCTCCGTTCCTGCACGGATAAAATTTTTTAACACAATTTTAAAATCTAAGTCGTATTCCTAAACATGTGAATACAGGAAATTTCAAATACAGATACGTTACGTAATGCAGTTACATCAATGAATTTTAGCCAAACGTCACAAGCTGAACCAACGGAACCATTGGTAGACAATGGCCCAATGTGGACGCGGCATACGCATCGAAACTCAAACAACTGAATTTATTTTATTTGTTCAATCAAGATATCTTTACTACGAATACAGTGCTTTTTATCTTTTTACAGTACCGTGTTAATCAAGGATAATTATTTCTCCTTCTGTCCGTCTTTACATATGTCTTTATATACCATAATTACTTTTTCATCTACAACGTATTTCATATATATTTCATCCGTGCAGGAACGGAGAAAGAATACAATTTCCTGCGGCCTGGTGGCCTGTCGTAAGAGCTGACATAACAACCCACAGCCAGGTGATAGGGCATTTGCCCGACTGGATGGCTACCACCCGTGATCTAAAGTATGTCGCTATAACAATCTTGAGTTGTGTTCCGGCATTAGTGACCAGGTTCCAGTCTCCCTTAAGAGAGCAGCAGCGCATTTGTAGTACCTTTAGTGTTGCAAATGTCCATAGGCGATGGTAACCGCTTTCCTTCAGGTGGGCCGTCTGCCTGTCTACTAAACTCGTGCAATTTTTTTTTTTTTTTAACGATAAAATGTATGTATAATCAACCGCGAATAACTAAAATTATGGATGGCCATAAATAGATGTAACTAAGGTATTAAAGTTTATTTATGAATATACATAATAGTAGCCATAGTACATACATACATACATACATAACTTCACGCCAATTCCCTTGCGGGGTAGGCACGAACAACAGAGTGCCATTTAGGCTTATTCTTACACACCTCACTTGCCTCTTTGACATTCATAACTCTTGTCATGCACGCTCGTCTGTTCTTAAGGATCCTAACATCACCTTCTGCTAGTACACGACCAATTTGATCATGGAAAGTGTGTCGTGGCCTTCCACGACTTCTGCATCCATCCACTTTTGCATTGTATATCTGTTTAGTCATTCTTTCCACATGCCCGAACCACCGGAGCATTCCTTTCCGTATCTTCACCCCGACACTCTCTTTCAGACCAACTCTCTTTCTTACTTCGGTATTACGAACGCGGTCCGCGAGCGTCACTCCTCAGATTTTGCGCAGTGCTCGCATCTCAACCGCGTTTACTCTACTTTCATGCTCTCTCTTCCATACCCCTCTCGCTTCCATACGTGAGCGTAGGTACCAGCACCGCGTTGTGTATGGCGAGCTGGGCCTTCTGGCTGAGGTTCATAGCGCCTAGAAGTTTACCTAACGCTCCATTCAAACTATTACCCAAATTCACTCTTCTTTCTATATCAGCGGTGTACCTTCCATCCCTGCTAAAAGCACATCCAATAAGTAGAAATATGTAAATAATATAAATTCATAATATAATATTGTGGCGACCAAGGGTAGAACTTTCTGGCAGCGTAACCGGTCACAAGACTTCTAGGAAAAGAAAATTCTTCCCGGTATATAAGCAGCGTAAGGCGCGCCTACCGGGCAGTTTAGCGTTGAGTTCAGTTCAAGGCAGCGAAGCGACAAGTACAATACGGAAGAGTTAGAAGAAAAATTTAATAGAAGACAGTGACGAGTTAAGTGGTAGATTTAGTGACAAGTTAAGTGAAAGACGAACCAGAAGCGAGCTACACGCGGTAATATCGGAGTTGAGCGCGGCAGTAGCAGGTGGTCTACGCAATATCAGCGACGGTATTGTGAGTGAAACACCTTATCGTCGGCACCTGCAGAGAGGTATTACGTGCGTGTGTAAGTCAATAAAAGCGTTTATTTAAAAACTGGTGTTTCCTTCCAATCCTAAGTGCGAACCCCGCTCGCACGTAACAATATAAATACGCGATTTGCAAACGGACACTTCACGCGATCTTCTGACCAATGTCCCTGCCTATGTAAGGGACGACGCCTGGTCTAAAGGGCCAGAATATTAGTAAAAAAACACTATTAAATACTATAACTTATTTTTAACCGACTCAAGAAAGAGAGGAGGTTCTGAATTAAGTACTTACCTATGGTAGTGATTACGATGATGGAGTAGAAAAGTGCTCCAGTGAAGGTCCACTGGATGTGATCCGGGCTCTCGTTGCCGTCCCAGCCCCTGACTTTCATCTCCAGAAGAATAGCGTTCTCAAAATCCTGCAAGCGCCAAAGCAAAAACTGAAGATTGAAACATTAATTTTAAAAATTAAAAAGTAATTAGCTACGAAACAATAAAAAGCATTAAGGGCCGCTTGCATAAGGTGGATTAAATTTATTTAAGAAACACAAAACGTATTTAACACCCTTAAATACAATTAGCGTGTTGCACAACGCAAAATTTGCCGCTAAATATGTTTAAAGAACTGTCAATACGTTTTGTGTAAAACGTATTTAGGCAGTTTAATATGATTAACTAATTTTATTTAAAAACGATCGTTATGCAAGCGGCCCTTAATCTAAAATGTTCATATCTCAAAAACTTCTCGACGGATATTGTTTAAAATAATTTTGGTTGAAATGATTTTTGAAGTCCTGCAACTTAGATTATATGCCAAAATGTCCAATTTTACTACTATGGGAGTTAATATCTGACAACGTATTGACTTTATTTAAAAAAAATATGAAAGATATTTGTTGTGGTTTTTTTTAATATAATATAGCGAATCTAAATTAAAATAATATTTCGCTTCTAAAAAACATTACATCTGACTTGTTCTTACAGAAATTTTTCACAAGTGACATATTTAAAAACAAAAGTTACTTAAAACACACATGGCACTAGATAGGACAATATATATAAGTATAGATATAAGGCCCACACTGTACATGCACTTCCTCACAACACCAGCATGTAACGGATACACCCTACATTAGTATAAGTTTAGTATTAGTAGATATATACACCTCAACACAAAAATCAATAAACTGGTGTCACACACTAGAACTAAAATAACTAATAAGCGTGTTAAATTCAAGAAATTAAATCTAGAAATTAAAAAGTTCCAACCATACTGTTGTATTTTAAGATCTAACAAGCTGTGTTCACGGATTTTTTAAAGTCTTTAGTTACATATATGGCGGCCTGTCATAAATAATATTATTTGTTTTTAATTTTACTACTTAGTTTCCGAGAAAAATACCGACGGATCGACAAACAGACGAACGAACGGACATAATGATTTCATTAAGGTTCCATTTTGGCCAAAATAGGTAGTTACGGAAGTTAAAAAGTCAAAAACCATATAATTATACCATAAATGTATGTATAACTTATTTTTTGTGTGTTTCATCGTAAAACAGTTCTACTTTAATATCTAACTCAAGTTGACTAAGACATACACCTCATTCAAATTCATCAAATTCATTTCAATTATTATTAAACATCTTACAAATGTTACACGAAGCTATATATTAATACGTGAAACAAAAACTGTGCTATGCTCCGGTGGTTCGGGCATGTGGAAAGAATGCATGATGAAAGAATGACTAAACAGATATACAATGCAAAAGTGGATGGATGCAGAAGTCGTGGAAGGCCACGACACACCTTCCATGATCAAATTGATCGTGTACTAGCAGAAGGTGATGTCAGGAGCCTTAAGAACAGACGAGCTTGCATGACAAGAGTTATGAATGTCAAAGAGGCAAGTGAGGTGTGTAAGAATAAGCCTAAATGGCACTCTGTTGTTCGTGCCTACCCCGCAAGGGAACTGGCGTGAAGTTATGTATGTATGTATGTAAACAAAAACTTTGTACCCTTTTTTACGAAAATTGCGCGGACGGAGGTGTATGAAATTTCGCACACTTACAGTTTGTATAGAGAAGAAGCTACGAATGCTAAATTACGCATAAAAATACATTAAAGGTCGCTTGCAAGAAACACTAAACGCATTTAGTACCGTTAAATACAATTAGCGTCTTGCACAACGCAAGATGTGTCGCTAAATGTGTTTAAAGAACTATCAAAGTTAATCACCCAAAAATGGGTACTTTTTTTTTATTGCAGGAGATCAGCAGACAGGCAGATGGCCGACTTGATGGAAAGCGGTTATCATCGCCTATGGACATTTGCAACACCAAAGGTGCCACAAATGCTGCTCTCTTAAGGGAAACTGGAACCTGGTCACTAATGCCGGAACACAACTCAAGGTTGTTATGGCGACATACTTTAAACCAGGGGTTGTAGCCATCCAGTCGGGCAAATGCCCTACCACCTGGCTGTGGGTTGTTAAGTCGCCTCTTACGACAGGCCGCCCCAACGCAGGAAATTGTATTCTTTCTCCGTTCCTGCCCGGATACAGGTATTTAACTACCCTAAATGCATTTAGAACCAAAAATAGATCCGCATTCTGTTTTAAATAATAGAACTGCCAGATGTATTCGGATTATACCTGAAGCTAGTTCATTTAGTACATACATACATAACTTCACGCCAGTTCCCTTGCGGGGTAGGCACGAACAACAGAGCGCCATTTAGGCCCATTCTTACACACCTCACTTGCTTCTTTGACATTCATAACTCTTGTCATGCGCACTCGTCTGTTCTTAAGGCTCCTGACATCACCCTCCGCTAGTACACGATCAATTTGATCATGGAAGGTGTGTCGTGGCCTTCCACGACTTCTGCATCCATCCACGTCTTTTGCATTGTATTTTGCATTTAGTACAGCGTCGACATATAGAAATCAAATATCTTTGGTCGTTGATATAATTCTTTTAACTTTTAAGATGAATTTACGCTTTGATTTGTATTCCGTCGAATGTGTGATAAAATCATTAAACACACTACCATGTATTTGACACACACACGCATATTGTTTATTGTTAAAGTCAAATTAACAGTGTAGCCTTGGTGAAATCTGTCATTATAGAAGTATAGTCTTTGACATTAATTATTATGGTCGAATTTCGACCACGGGCGACCACTGGTAAATCTTATCTTATACTAATATATAAAGCTGGAGAGTTTGTTTGTTTGAACGCGCTAATCTCAGGAACTACTGGCATGATTTGAAAAATTCTTTCAGTGTTAGATAGCCCATTTATTGAGGGAGGCTATAGACTACCTGATACCTACGCTCACGTATGGATGCGAGAGTTGGGTATGGAAGAGAGAGCATGAAAGTATAGTAAACGCGGTCGAGATGCGAGCACTGCGCAAAATCTGCGGAGTGACGCTCGCGGACCGCGTTCCTAATACCGAAGTAAGAAAGAGAGTTGGTATGAAAGAGAGTGTCGGGGTGAAGGTAAGGAAAGGAATGCTCCGGTGGTTCGGGCATGTGGAAAGAATGCATGGTGAAAGAATGACTAAACAGATATACAATGCAAAAGTGGATGGATGCAGAAGTCGTGGAAGGCCACGACACACCTTCCATGATCAAATTGATTGTGTACTAGCAGAAGGTGATGTCAGGAGCCTTAAGAACAGACGAGCTTGCATGACAAGAGTTATGAATGTCAAAGAGGCAAGTGAGGTGTGTAAGAATAAGCGTAAATGGCACTCTGTTGTTCGTGCCTACCCCGCAAGGGAACTGGCGTGAAGTTATGTATGTATGTATGTATGTATGCTATAGGCTATATATCAACACGCTAAGGCCAATAGGAGAGGAGCACCAATGAAGACCGTTTCAAAATCGGGGGGTTTTGAAAACAAATTCCACGCGGACGACGATGCGGGCACAGCTAGCATTATTAGATGTTTATGATATCGACCAAGCATCAGGATATTATACTTGTCTTTGGCTGAAATAAATTGAATTTCAAATAGAACATTAATAATGTATAAAGACGCTTGACGCCTACATCACTCGAATTCAATTATACAAACTCTGCTATTTGACGTCTTGTTTCATTTTAATGTTTTACAATGTTAACGTTCACTAAACATATTTAGCAAAAACGCAAGGTATCCTTATACAATTTGGTTCATCTATACATCTATATAGATAAATAAAATTGAAGTGTCTGTTTGTAATGTCAAAATAAAAATCCGAAAAAGGGGATAATTCAAACCATGATGGTGCAATTTTTAGAATTTTTGTCGTTCTGTCTGTTTGGATGCTCCGGCTAATCTCTGAAACGGCTAGACCGATTTTGACGGGACTTTCACTGGTAGATAGATGATATTATAAGGAGTAACTAAATCTACTTTTTTATGACTTTTTTTTGGTCCCGCGAAAAACTAGTTTGCAATAAAACGTACTTGTCCATCTTCTATGTTTAGAATTATTGCTACAATGTTTTCAATATATTGATTTTAACGCACTAGTTGTAATATCAACGAAGTCTCCATCAAAGGGGGCTGCACCAAGTTGGCCATGTCAGTCTTGTAGTGGAACACTTACAAGCCAATAGATGGCGCTGTGCAATAATTGATGTCACAAACGTTTCCCGAAACATACATAGAATATATACAAAAATTTCAACTATAACAGATGGTAGTCATGGGAAAAATCACTCACCAAGAAGAAAAGAGTGATATATATCTTTTTGATACAAAGATATATATCACTCTTTTATATCTTTAACTCTTTATCTTTACAGTGAATAGTGTCAGTGTCAATTGCAGACAAGATGAGTTATTATCTGTGAGTGATATACTGAATACTGATAAACTGATATGAAAAAAATATAAACAAATAGAGTGAAAAATATAATAAAATTAATTACATTAAAACAAAATTACACCATAAAACTATAGTGTTACGATTTATTTTGGCTTGCTATTATATTCGGTTTCCTCGTTCTAGCTACGCTAATCAGCTAATCATTCTTTCTAGTCTAGTTTCTTCTCATTCGGATCTATAGTCATCGCGTGGAACAGGAATGAACTAAAGAGTTAAAGATATAAAGACACATTTTGAACGCAAGTGATATACAGATCTAATCACTCTTCGCGTCGGATATATATCTTTTGAGTTAATCACTCAGGAGTTACACACCGCTACCTAGGCCTGCGAGGAACAACCTCGCTGGAAGATCTTCCTTTAAGACAGAGGAGCATTCCATCCAGACCCTACCGGTTGGAGGAGTGACCTCCAACCGGTAGGGTCACTCCCTTCACTGGTGACCCCGACCGTAGGGTCTCTCCCTTCAGTCTCATAGGCAAAATGATGATAGTTAACAGATTCAAGCAAGAATCATATGAGATCTAATTCTTTATTCAATAAACACACAGAGGCAAAATTATTGCTGTTAAAAGAGAAGCGGCGTAACAAAGAAACAGGCAGTTACCTTGAGCATGTCCACCACCTCGCAGGTCCAGTTGGTCTGGTTGAGGAGCGGCACATTCCGCGTCATCGTCCAGATGCTCTGCGTCGTGTTCGTGCGGATCTTAGAGATGTTCCCTTTTACCTAAACAAACATCATGTCCTTTAAACTATTAGGTATTTTCAACTATATCAAAGACAAAATCCTGATCCATGATATCATGTCTTATAATCTATACTAATATTATAAAGCTGAAGAGTTTGTTTGTTTAAACGCGCTAATCTCAGGAACCGTTGGTCCGTATTGAAAAATTATTTCAGTGTTGAATAGTACATTTATCGAGAAAGGCTATAGGCTATATTATATTTTCCAAAAAATTAGGGATCCTTACTAAAAGTCCAATAATGTAACCCAAGGTGTAAAAAAATTACCCGAAAAAATCCTTACACGGCGTGCGCTGCGAAAACTATTGATTATAGAACAAAACAATGTACTACTACTCTGCAGAACATATAATTGTCTACAAAAAATATCGCGTAACCATATGTCTAACTATTGTAGTTATCTCACAATAAGTGTTTTCTTTTATTTTTTTAAATAATTAAAATGCCGTCGCTTCAAAAACTCTTTATTTTGTACCTTGGTATTAATCCTTATCAAAATAAATGACTCCATATTCAAGACGAATTCAATACCTTTCTAGAACTTTTTGAATGATTCAATTCGGATGTTTCATTCAAAAGATATCGCGATATTTAAAATGTAAGTATTAGTGTTGTAGCCAAATATGCTAATATTGTTTGATTGAACGCGCTAATCTCAGGAACTACTGGTCTGATTTGAAAAATTCTTTCAGTGTTGGATAGCCCATTTATCGAGGAAGACTATAGGCTATACATCTTCACGCTAAGACCAATAGCAGCGGAGCACCAATGAAGAATGTTTCAAAATCGGAGGGTTTTGAAAGCAAATTCCACGCGGACGACGTCGCGGGCACAGCTAGTTTATGATAAATTGATCAGAGACAAAGACAGAAAAATCAGCAACAAGTTTTTGCTAATTCGGAATTACTTCGTAACATGCATGTTACAGCTTTGTTTCAAAATATTTTAGTAGATGGAAGATGGGACATCCCCTAGTATGGGACGCAACTTGTGTCGATACTTCGGCGGAGTCTCATCTTCCAGACACAGCCGTGACAGCCAGGGTTGCTGCTGCACACCAGGAGGCCCTGATATGTTGCAAATATGTGTCCATTGGTACGTATTTGTGGCTCGAGACCTGGAGCTTGGAGCTCATCACCTCTATGGAGACCTCTCAATGCGTCTAATTGAGGTCTCGCGTGACCAAAAGTACCTTGCACCTAGGGCAACGCATCAGCATTGCCATCCAACGCGAAAACGCGGCCAGCACTTTAGGCACGCTTCTCGCCGACAGCAATTTGGAGTCAATTTTTAGAACGTGTATCATTCTAAAACGTGGACCTTTAATTTAGTAGATTTCTTTTTATTGCAGGAGTGCAGCTGACAGGCAGACGGCCCACTTGATGGAAAGCGGTTACCATCGCCTATGGACATTTGCAACAGCAAAGGTGCCACAAATGCGCTGCTGCTCTCTTAATGGACACTGGAACCTGGTCACTAATGCCGGAACACAACTCAAGGTTATTATGGCGACATGCATTAGACCAGGGGTGGTAGCCATCCAGTCGAGCAAATGCCCTACCACCTGGCTGTGGGTTGTTTTGTCGCCTCTTACGACAGGCCGCCTGGCCGCAGGAAGTTGTATTCTTTCTCCGTTCCTGCACGGACAAAAAGAATCTGCTAGCTTACAGATAATTTAGGTAATATAGTTTTAAATTTCGAGCAAAGGGTTCATAACACAAACTCTCATAATAATCACTCTAATCATAATAGCATTAAGAGCTTTTCCGTTAAATATTTACTACCCACCATACAGACTCCGAATTGAATCCGAAACGTATAAATAAACCGGAGCTATTTCCACGCCGACAGCCACTGACACTCCCGATAACAATCCGCCGACAACCATCTGTCATCAGCCGAGCAAATTAGACAACTCGATGACGCCCGCAGTAAACAAGTTACTTTTTCAGACGAATACTAAAATGATGGTTCGTGATGTACATTCACTACGCTACTCGCGGTAATACCTTCAACATACTTAACTAGACCATCGGGATGTTAAGAGAGAGGTAATGTCCAGGTAGATAAAGCTAACACAGCCGCGGATGACGGTCCTCGGAATCGATCAATTAAGCCTGCAAGACACACTTCTCATTCAATATAGATAAATATAAGAGATAATAGTGAGTTTATGTAGAGTGTAAGTGTAATGTAATTTTATATGGAAATATTAATAAATACATACACAAGATATAAATCATTACTCATGTATCTACGAATTTATTCTTTGTATTAGTAGCCAATATGGAACTTGACTGTTCTAGTCACAGATATCATTTAGCACACCATATAAGAATGATCTTTGAATCATTCTTCTTTTACGACTTATATCAATGAGTCCTTTTGAATGACCTCTCTTTACCTCCCCTGCAGTCATTCCCCACCCACCGAGTCTGACAATAGAAATTCACATGATTCAGTAAGTAATTCACAAATCACTTACCCAAATTCGGCTGTACGGCTTACCTACACGGTCGCCCGTTTCGCCATCTTGTTTTTTGTTCCTTTGTTAACAACTTTTTATAACTAAACTATTTCCTCGTCGCGCTCCCTCACCCCCGCTATCCTTTGCGTTCAGAAATGTATTAACCTTTTCGCAAAAAAGGGAGGAAAGGATATCAGCTGAATAAATTTTAATGATCAAGACATTTTCTAAATTCTTTAACCTATTTTTATCCGTGCAGAAACGGAGAAAGAATACGATTTCCTGCGTTGGGGCGGCCTGTCGTAAGAGGCGACTTAACAACCCACAGCCAGGTAGGGCGTTTACCCGACTGGATGGCTACCATTCCTGGTCTAAAGTCTGTCGCCATAACAACCTTGAATTGTGTTCCGGCATTAGTGACCAGGTTCCAGTTTCCCTTAAGAGAGCAGCAACGCATTTGTAGCAACTTTGGTGTTGCAAATGTCCATAGGCGATGGTAACCGCTTTCCATCAAGTGGGCCGTCTGCCTGTCTGCTGATCTCCTGCAATTAAAAAAAAAACCTAAACTACCCGATTCATTTCTTTGCGATTAAAATATCATAATTTATTAATCTTTAGACGTTACTTAGGATTGTTTGAGCTCGTATACTCGCGTATAACAGCTGTGTGAGTTTAATGTTCTTTACGTGAATGATATCATCAAACAGATTGTTTTTCATCCTATCGCCGTGAATTTATGGCTGAGCAAAAATATTCGGTTTAATAATGACAAAAATGTTTTATGTTCATACACATATTACAAGCATATTCTTTGCTTCTCTGTCGACGATATCCGTATTAATTTTGTATATTCAGATAATTATATCACCTGTACATATTTTACGCCTGACTAATTCACAAGCAAAATATTTATGCTCACCAATGCCAAGTCTAACATAATTTAATTGTACTGTCTTGTCTTGCAAGAATGCATGATGAAAGAATGACTAAAAAGATATACAATGCAAAAGTGGATGGATGCAGAAGTCGTGGAAGGCCACGACACACCTTCCATGATCAAATTGATCGTGTACTAGCAGAAGGGAGCTATGAATGTTAAAGAAGCAAATGAGGTGTGTAAGAATAAACCTGAATGGCGCTCTGTTGTTCGTGCCTACCCCGCAAGGGAACTGGCGTGAAGTTATGTATGTATGTCTTGTCTTGTAACTTATAGATAGATTTACAGTGAAATGAGATGGTCTAAGTAATTCTTGAAATGATCTCTATCTAGTACAACATGAACAATGAAGTGGACCAAAATACATACCTCTTTCTCATGTTGTGCCTCTAGCCTTTCGAAGGTGACTGCCCCGAGGATGCAGTAGGCCACCACCAGGCTGATCATCACGAAATGGGAGAACACCACCGAGCATAACTTCCATGTGTAATACAGCACCTTGGAATATGAAAAATGAAACATCTTTATGCAACATAGATTGAAATTATACATACATAACTTCACACCAGTTCCCTTGCGGGGTAGGCACGATCAACAGAGCGCCATTTAGGCTTATTCTTACACACCTCACTTACTTCTTTGACATTCATAACTCTTGTCATGCACGCTCGTCTGTTCTTAAAGCTCCTGACATCACCTTCTGCTAGTACACGACCAATTTGATCATGGAAGGTGTGTCGTGGCCTTGAAATTATAGTTTATGTAATTTAATGTAAATGGAAGAATATTATCTCGATCACCCAAAAAGATAGACTCTGTTAGCTGACAGTGAGTTATCTAAATAATTAGACGTTTATAAGCTCAGTGAGTAACATAGTACCTACAGTTAAAGTTCACCAAATGGAAAAGACTAAAGGCAAAGAGTTGTTTTTAAAGTACAATATGCAGAGGAAACACATCTTTTTTCCGTTCGCTTCATATTTTTGACTGTGTGGTTTATGCCTAGCGTCTAGTCTTTTATGTTCTTAGCACTGATAATTAGTAATACAGGTCTGGACAGATCTACAATAGCAACAGTCTCACACCTGTTGTGTTTATATTTATTACTAGCTGTGCCCGCGACGTCGTCCGCGTGGAATTTGCTTTCAAAACCCTCTGATTTTGAAACATTCTTCATTGGTACTCCGCTTAGCCTATAGCCTTCCTCGATAAATGGGCTATCCAACACTGAAAGAATTTTTCAAATCAGACCAGTAGTTCCTGAGATTAGCGCGTTCAATCAAACAATATTAGTATATTTGGCTACAACACTAATACTTACATTTTAAATATCGCGATATCTTTTGAATGAAACGTCTGAATTGAATAATTCAAAAAGTTCTAGAAAGGTATTGAATTTGTCTTGAATATCGAATAATTTATTTTGATAAGGATTAATACCAAGGTACAAAATGAAGAGTTTTTGAAGCGACAGCGAATTAAAAATTATAAAAAAAATAAAAGAAAACACTTATTGTGAGATAACTACAATAGTTAGACATATGGTTACGCGATATTTTTTGTAGACAGTTATATGTTCTGCAAAGTGGTAGTACATTGTTTTGTTCTAAAATCAATAGTTTTCGTAGCACACGCCGTGTAAGGATTTTTTCGGGTCATTTTTTTAAACCTTGGGTTACATTATTAGACTTTTAGTAAGGATCCCTAATTTTTTGAAAATAAAATATAGCCTATATATAGCCTTTCTCGATAAATGTACTATTCAACACTGAAAGAATTTTTCAAATCGAACCAGGGGTTCCTGAGATTAGCGCGTTTAAACAAACAAACAAACTCTTCAGCTTTATAATATTAGTATAGATTTGTAAATTGTTGTGTGAGAAATAATATTTATGTTCTATTTTTTGTTTTATTGTATTTTATTTATGGTATGAGTTCAACATAGAGGCAAACGGCCCACCTGATGGAAAGTGGTTACCATCGCCTATAGACATTTGCAACACCAAAGGTGCTACAAATGCGCTGCTGCTCTCTAAAGGGAGACTGGAAACTAGTTGCTAATGCCGGAACACAACTTAACTATGTTATGGCGACATACTCTAGACCAGCGGTAGTAGCCATCCAGACGGGCAAATACCCTACCACCTCGCTGGCAGGCAGGCAAGATATACTCCGCGATTTATAAATTTAGCATAAAGTTGTTAAGATAGGGCGTCAGGTCTTCGCCTAGTCCTGACCCTACATCTCTTACACATGATGAATCTTGAAAATTAGGAGATTCATTCTTCTCAGTTTATCAGGTAGTAAATCAACCACTACTGCTGTCGAGCTCTTTACTTCTCGCTTTAGAACAAGAATTTAAATTTTAATAAACATATAATCAGCTGGTTTTGTGTTATATCAGACTTTTCGTGCGCTAGTTTCATATAAATATTTACGTGAGGTGTTTCCATTCAAAACTAACATTTGCGACCTAAATAACTACTGCACACCTTTGACAACCCGAATTGATTAGCCATGGTCGAGCTTTGCAGTAGTAGTAACAATGCAGAGTTGACAGGGCGATTCACTATCAGATACACTCCGTAGAGTGTGTCGTCGAACTGCAATGATTTCATCAAAAGCATCTGCCCCAGTTCTCGAAGAAGCGTCTGTACCTACACTTTAAATAATTAAGAATTATTTTCTTTTCGAAGATATTTTCATTTTGTTTGAACAATCATTAAAACCTTACTAACTTGGCCTGCAACACTACAGATCCCACATCCGTGCGCATAGGCGAAGACACGGTCGAGCGCACGGATCAGTTTAAGTACTTGGGATCTGTACTTAGTGCATCCGGGGATATCGACCACGACGTCAAGGCCCGTATCACTGCAGCTTGGGCCAAGTGGCGTGAGGTGACAGGTGTCATTTGTGACCCCAAAATGCCGGTTAAATTAAAAGGACAGGTCTATAAATCCATCATTAGACCTGTCCTTTTGAACGGCTGTGAAGCGTGGCCTGTACTTGAGCGACACAAGCAAGAACTGCGTATCACGGAGATGAATATGCTGCGTTGGATGTGTGGAGTGACGCGGAAAGACCGGGTCAGGAACTCCCGCATCCGCGGCAGTCTTCATGTCCGTGACATAGCAGACAAACTGCAAGAGTGTCGCTTACGCTGGTACGGGCACGTTTTACGGAGACCGGCTAATTATGTGGGGAACAAATGTCTAGCCATGCCGCCTCCGCCAGGTCCCGGTCGAAGGGGAAGGCCCAAGAAATGTTGGCTTGACGTTGTGAAGGATGACATGCGTACCAATGGTCTCAAAACGGAGGATGCCGAAGACCGCGCGAAGTGGAGTAGAAAAAGTAGGAAAGCGGACCCTGGGCGTCGGAGTGAACGCTCCGAACGCAACCGGGATTTAACGCTCGAATGATGATGATGGAATCATTAAAACCTTAGTTTAAGAGTAAAGTCAGTTGCTTAGCTTGAATTTTGTAGATCATGGCTTGATTTATTAAATGGTTACACAAAACACATATTTATTTCTGTATTTGTTTTTGTTGATTGGTCAATAAAATCTTATACTAATATATAAAGCTAAAGAGTTTGTTGGTTTGAACGCGCTAATCTCAAGAACTACTGGTCTAATTTAAAAAATTCTTTCAGTGTTAGATAGCCTATTTATTGAGGAAGGCTATAGGCTATATATCATCACGCTATCACCAATAGGAGCGGAGCACCAATGTAGAATGTTTCAAAATTGGGGGATTTTGAAAACAAATTCCACGCGGACGACGTCGCGGGCATAGCTAGTATTTTATATTACACAACTGCATTTAAAAAGCTGGGAAAAGGTTATTAATTCTTTAGTTAATTACTTACCTTAGCACATTTACTTGGTGGCGGCAAAGGGTAGTCCGGCCTTTCACTGCGAGCTTCTCGACGAGACATTATTACTCCTTTATCAGATGGTACTTCACTCAAAATGGTAAACTCAACTACTTCACATCATTGTACGTATTTTGCAATAAGGTCACAAGTTTATGAAGGGATAAAGTCTGCCGTTTGTGTTCTGAGCTGAATTACGCAAATACTGCATGTTGCACTAAGATTTGTTTGAGATAGATCAACGTATGTCGCTTTTGAGTTTTATGTTCTACGAAATCAATGATTTTAAAGATAACACAGGTCAACTCTTGATCTTTTATGACATTAAAAGCAAACATAAGCTTTGTAATTTAACAAATTTACATTAAGAAATGTTATTATGTTATTTATTTCTTTCTTTCGAATTAATTCAACTAAGAATCACATAAATTTTCACTCCGTTGGACAATTAATTGGTCTACTTGGAAACGGCAATAGAGGATGACCCAAATCATTACCGGAATACACATAATTTATATGATGGTTTTTCTTGATTCCTTAAAGTCCAAACAAGAACTAGATTCACTTAATTTATTCTTTCGTAATACTAAACAGACAATGTTATGATTAGGATGCAAATATTTACGTTTGATGTATGGTTATTGATGATGGACGTAGGGGTGGTGTGCGGTGGGCGGCGGGGGCGCGGGTACCGGCGCGTACGCACGCCAACAGACTGGATGGAACTTTGGAAAACGGGAGCTAATCGGGTTGCCAGGCAGGCGGAAATCTCATGTTATCCCAACATTTACTAATATGTTTAAGGACAATCATAGGCACTGAGAGCTATGTACAACAGGAAATATTTGTACCTCCGTGCAATAATTTAAACCTAAGACATATATTAAAATGTTGTCCTTTATCACTACTCTATTAATGAATTTACTGTCCATCTATACACATTGTCTAGATTAGTCTAGGTCTAGAAGCATAATCAAGACATTTAGCTTCCCGACCTTCTTAAATTCGGACGGCCTCTGTGGTTGAGCGAGCTAAGCCTTTGCCGGCCTACCTCACTGCAACGCAGAGACTCCGGGTTCGATTCCTGGTATAGTGAATTTCGGAAAACGTCTTTTCTCCGTTATTTACTATGGTCTGCGTGTCTGGGATCGGCCCCAGAGTAGTCCGTTGTATATTACCCATAACACAAGCGTAACTTGCTTAATTTGGGGATATACAATGTGTGTGTGTTTGTCTGCCGATTATTATTATAAAAAAAAACAGATATCTATCGTAATATCCGTGCAGGAACGGAGAAAGAATACAATTTCCAGCGTTGGGGTGGCCTGTCGTAAGAGGCGACAAAATAAATCCACAGGCAGGTGGTAGGGCATTTGCCTGACTGGATGGCTACCACCCCTGGTCTAGAGTATGCCGCCATAACAACCTTAAGCTGTGTTCCGGCATTAGTGACCAGGTTCCAGTCTCCCTTAAGAGAGCAGTAGCGCATTAGTAGCACCTTTGGTGTTGCAAATGTCCATAGGCGATGGTAACCGCTTTCCATCATGTGGGCCGTCTGCCTGTCTACTGAAATCATGCAATAACACAAATTTCAAGTCTCAACTTATGTAGTTGATTGTATAGTGTGCATCTACAAAATCATTTTGACATTAACAAATATAAGTGCTTTTATCTCTAAGATCGGAGAGCAACTCCTATCTGTAATCTAATCGGTTATAATATTTGACGGCCTCTGTGGTTGAGCGGGCTAAGTCTCTGCCAGCTTACCTCACTGCAATGTAGAGGCTCCGCGTTCGATTCCTGGCATGATAAATTTCGGAAACGAATTTTCTCCGTTATTTACTATAGTCTGGGTGTAGTGGAATCAGTCCCAGTAATTCGTTGTATATTACCCATAAACACGCGTAACTTGCTTAACTTGGAGATGTACAATACGTGTGTTTGTCTGCCGATTCTTTTTTATTTTTATAATAATCCAGTAAGTTTTTACAATTAGATATTTATAAAGACGCTAATTAAAACATTTTCTGTTATAAGACCATTGGACAGTATATATTAGTATAGATGAGCACAAGAAATGAAATTAACTCCATGTTTTCATTCAGTCATCAGTGAAGCGTAGGAATTCTTCAATGAAGCACCTTTTGCTTGTTAAATGCGTATATTTTAATATTTTGTGAGTTTACATTAAATTTGATCGTGTACTAGCGGAGGGTGATGTCAGGAGCCTTAAGAACAGACGAGTGTGCATGACAAGAGTTATGAATGTCAAAGAAGCAAGTGAGGTATGTAAGAATGGGCCTAAATGGCGCTCTGTTGTTCGTGCCTACCCCGCAAGGGAACTGGCGTGAAGTTATGTATGTATGTATGTACATTAAATTTTCTTGCGCGTACAAATTTTTCGTCTTCGCTCCGTTCTTGAATTTCGAATATTGGCGGTTGGCCGTAGACAAATGAGCATTTGTCATAGGCAATTTTGATATTGCGTGTACACACCGGCGCGAGCGTACTGATTTCATACTCGGCTGGACCGGTGTGTACCTTCCCGTAGTAAATCGTGCCGCGACACACTGGCATTGGCTAAATGAATGTAGAATGCGCTAGTGCTATAATTCCAAACAAAACGCAACGAAACATGTTTTAATAATCAGGAACTAAAGTTGGAGTGACGCTCGCGGACCGCGTTCGTAATACCGAAGTAAGAAAGAGAGTTGGTCTGGAAGAGAGTGTCGGGGTGAAGGTAAGGAAAGGAATGCTCCTGTGCTTCGGGCATGATGAAAGAATGACTAAACAAATATACAATGCAAAAGTGGATAGATGCAGAAGTCGTGGAAGGCCACGACACACCTTCCGTGATCAAATTGATCGTGTACTAGCAGAAGGTGCTGTCAGGAGCTTTAAGAACAGACGAGCGTGCATGACAAGAGTTATAAATGTCAAAGACGCAAGTGAGGTGTGTAAGGATAAGCCCCTACCCCGCAAGGGAACTCGCGTGAAGTTATGTATGTATGTAGGAACTAAAGTTGGATGATTAATAGTGAGGTTTCCCGGCAAAATAGGTATGTAATCCTGGCAACCGCAACGCGTGTCGAGCAACCAGTGCGCGAGCGCCGTCCCGTGGCCTGCTCGTGAAGCGTATTTGGGTCGTCGCTCATAAACCCATTCATAATTCACAGGCTATTGATAGCTTTATTGCATTCACGCACAGAACGAATAATTATGCTTTTTCATATTCTCATGGAAACCACTTCCGACCCGAAACAATCTGCGGCCTCTCTTTATGACATTGGTTTCTTTGAAACAACTTTTATGTCGTCTATATTGTATTTTAAATTTTTATCTACGTATTTCACTATTGTTCCTGGGCTTGTTTACAAGAATAGTTGTTCAGACTGTCTTGGTTGTAAATGATTATTGAAATCCCCATTTAAGAACTACTACAAAGAACAGTGCTCCGATGGTTCGGGCATGTGGAAAGAATGCATGATGAAAGAATGACTAAACAGATATACAATGCAAAAGTGGATGGATGCAGAAGTCGTGGAAGGCCACGACACACCTTCCATGATCAAATTGATCGTGTACTAGCGGAGGGTGATGTCAGGAGCCTTAAGAACAGACGAGTGTGCATGACAAGAGTTATGAATGTCAAAGAAGCAAGTGAGGTGTGTAAGAATGGGCGTAAATGGCGCTCTGTTGTTCGTGCCTACCCCGCAAGGGAACTGGCGTGAAGTTATGTATGTATGTATGTAAAAAGAATAGAACAGAAAGAACTACTACCGTGCAACGGATTACCGAGGAGTTTTATTGGGCAACCCTAACTGTGGAGTGGCAATAGCATCTTTAGTTCTGAACGAACTAAATCTGACGTGGCGAATCCTCACACACCGGCAGCGACTTCCCCCCTACGCGCGGTTGATGGCTCTCAATCGGGCTTCCCCTAAAAAAAGGGTTCATGCGCAACAGCTAAGTCAGCGCTAAGACTGCACTACCAGATTGCTGGCCAGTGAACTTCATCTCATTTATAAAGCAAGAAATACGTTGCGTCTCTTTAGCCTTGAAGCGGGTGACGGCTGATGTCCTTGAGGGCCGTCACTCGCGGCTATACATCTACATTTGCCGATGGTCTCTCCTCCGTGCAAGTTATTTCAACTTTACAGAATTGGTGTAAATGAAAAAGTTTTTTGTTTTTTTTTTGCAGGAGATCAGCAGACAGGCAGACGGCCCACTTGATGGAAAGCGGTTACCATCGCCTATGGACATTTGCAACAGCAAAGTTGCTACAAATGCGCTGCTGCTCTCTAAAGGGAGACTGGAACCTGGTCACTAATGCCGGAACACAACTCAAGGTTGTTATGGCGACATACTTTAGACCAGGGATGGTAGCCATCCAGTCGGGTAAACGCCCTACCTGGCTGTGGGTTGTTAAGTCGCCTCTTACGACAGGCCGCCCCAACGCAGGAAATTGTATTCTTTCTCCGTTCCTGCACGGATAGATATTATCTCTTTCAGAAATAATACTAAAATTTAAAAAAATATTTTACTAGCATAAAATTACAAATAATTTTAGATATAATAATAAACACGCGGTAATTATACGATGATCGTGGTAAATAAGCGATTATCAAAACATTACTTAACTCATCTTAGTTAAGTTAAACTAAATTACAAATAATACCTACAAAATATATAATTCTAAACGAACAATCAATTGTAACAAGTGCAGGTCACTCTGAAGATATAACTCTAATAGTTAACAATAGTATTTAGATGGTGGAAGCTTTCAGCGTGATAGTAATGGAAGGTACCTTAATTATTGCAGCTACACGAAAAGGGTCTTAGGAGACAATCCACAATTTTTCGTGAATCCTGATCTCCATTCACAGATTTTCAAAAAAAGTGTACAGTTATCAAAAAAAATGACCATTTTACACGTTTTTTAACATTAATCAAAGACTTCTATAGGACCAAACCGTATTCGGAGTACTAAAAGAGTCCTAAGATCATTGTAATGTAGCTGCAACGTCACGTCAAAGGAATGCTCCGGTGGTTCGGGCATGTGGAAAGAATGACTAAACAGATATACAATGCAAAAGTGGATGGATGCAGAAGTCGTGGAAGGCCACGACACGCCTTCCATGATCAAATTGATCGTGTACTAGCAGAAGGTGATGTTAGGAACCTTAAGAACAGACGAGCGTACATGACAAGAGTTATAAATGTCAAAGAAGCAAGTGAGGTGTGTAAGAATAAACCTAAACGGCGCTCTGTTGTTCGTGCTTACCCCGCAAGGGAACTGGCGTGAAGTTATGTATGTATGTATGTATGCAACGTCACGCTGAAAGTTTATATCCTATATATTGATAATTTACAACAACACTTAAGGAGTCAAAAATTCATACAATTACTTTATATTGCTATATAAGTAATGTTGGGAGATGATCTCAAAATCGTAAGACTAAATTGTATCACAATGTATATTAGGCATATTATAATAACTTACAATCTATATAAACAAGAATGTCGGAATATTAAAATTAGAGCGTTTCGTCATAAAACGCGGCATGGCATGGCGGCGTCATGTATTCTGGGAAGCGAGGTTTGACAGTTAACTGGGAAACAGTCCATTGAATGAGGTAGAATTCGGTCTGGAATTACTTCATAATAAATTTAATAAAAACCATGATAAAACTTGAAATGTAGTGACATTTTTATTAGCAAATAAATACGTTGTTCGCGTTGACATGGAGACGTATTTGATAAGAAATTACAAGAACGGCAACATCGATTGCATCTATCCCACGAATCAACGTCATTTATCGCAATAAAAATAAAAAAACTTCGTTTCAAAAAAACCGACTTCAAAAACATCTTGAAGTCGGTGCAAAGTAAAACATAAAAATTACTATATTTTGAAAATTACTAAGCACCGACTTTAAGATGCTTTAGATAATATATATTAATAATAATAGCTTTAGAAATAAGTTATTTTATACTTTTTAGTTTTTGAAGTCGGTTTTTTAAACGAAGTTTTTTTATTTTTTTTGTTACTTTTTAGTTTCTAGCTATGTATGGGTAGATCTACGAAAGGTGCCGCGCTCCTTAAAAAATATAGGTCCCAAGAAACGGGAACAAAAAAATGTTCGTAAAATGAAAACTACTGGACCAAACTATGTCAAATTTTTAGGGGACCAAATGGCAACTATTCCGCATCAAACTAAAAATCACGTAAATCGGATCATAAATCTCAGCGTAATCGGTGTACATATGGAACGGAATGGAAAATTTATCATAAAAAATATTCATAAAATGAAAACTACTGGGCCAAACTATGTCAAATTTTTAGGGGACCAAATGGCAGCTATTCCGCGTTGAACAAGAAAAGAAACATGTAAATCGGATATCATAAATCTCGGAATAATCGGTTAACATACATAAAAAAAAACGATCCCGACGAATTGAGAACCTCCTCCATTTTTTGAAGTCGGTTAAAAAGTGTCCTAAGTGTTGATCCGGGATATAAGCTAGCTGTGTCGAGGGTCATTTAAATCCGTTCAGTAGTTTTCACGTGATGCCTTAACAGACAGACAAATTCTAAAAAAAAAACATTTTCGAAATTTGCCTGTCCAAATTAACTCCTCTAGATTTTTCATTTTTCAATTCGTTGTACAAAACTCGACCCTTCATAGATTATATTATAGATACAGTTGATAAGAAAATGAGGTGACAGGTGTCTTTTGTGACCCTAAAATTCCTGTTAAATTAAAAGGACAGATCTATAAATCCATCATTAGACCTGTCCTATTGAACGGCAGTGAAGCGTGGCCTGTACTTGAGCGACACAAGCAAGAACTGCATGTCACAGAGATGAATACGCTGCGATGGATGTGTGGAGTGACGCGGAAAGACCGTGTCAGGAACTCCCGCATCCACGGCAGTCTTCATCTCCGTGACATAGCAGGCAAACTGCAAGAGTATCGCTTACGCTGGTATGGCCGGAGATAAACTAATTATGTGGGGAACAAATGTCTCAAAACGGGGGATGCTGAAGACCGTGCGAAGTGGAGTATAAAAAGTAGGAAAGCAGATCCTGGGCGTCGGATTTAACGCTCGGATGATGATGATGATGATGATGATAAGAAATTATTCCATGACAACTATAATCAAGTTAAAGCCGAAGACAAACCGAAAAGTAAACAAATTGTTAAAACATTCTCGAAATTAAGAAATGCTTTGAATTTTTTTAAATAAAATATGAAAGAGAACGCTTCTGTAGCATAACGGACAGCAATGATCGTCCATTTGTCAAACAGTGGAACAGACAGACGTGTGTTTACACGTGTTATATATATGCATACATGTGTCCGAGTCGCGGTTTGTTTACGTCTAGCAAATTAATTGGCGGCGCGAGATGGTATGCCAGCCCCCGGATTGATTATCACGTATTTCTGGAGTGCCCCCGATTCGAAAATCTGGACAAAATATGTTTTTATAGTGGGGAAGTCACTCTTTAGTCTATAGAAGCATTTATAAGGGAAAAGATCTTTATTAAGATTACTTAATAGACTATAGCGCAGACGAATATATTAATGATAATACAATAAATAAGATAATGACATTGAAATTTTCAAATTTATTCTTTATCAAGTTTTTAATAATTTCAACAATTCTTTTTTATATATTTGAGTACAGCAGACAGGCAGACGGCCCACTTGATGGAAAGAGGTTACCATCGCCTATGGACATTTGCAACACCAAAGGTGCTACAAATGCGCTGCTGCTCTCTTAAGGGAGACTGGAACCTGGTCACTAATGCCGGAACACAACTCAAGGTTGTTATAGCGACATGCTTTAGAATAGGGGTGGTAGCCATCCAGTCGAGCAAATGCTCTACCACCTGGCTGTGTGTAGTTTTGTCGCCTCTTACGACAGGCCGCCCCAATGCAGGAAATTCAATTCTTTCTCCGTTCCTGCACGGATAAAAACTTACTGAAATTAATTTGGAAATATTAGTATAGGGTCAAGACATTTATTTAATGAAATGACAAAAGAAACTTTATATAATATAATATCTATTCACGTACCTATGTTTTAGGAAGTAAAGATTGATTGATTGATCTTTTATGTATTGTCGTTTCGTCTGGCCCCAGGTTCAGCGACCAAAAGTCTACGTTCTAATTGACTCACAATAAAAAAAAATGATATGCTCGCGAGAATAATTAAAGCTTCAGAAATAATGAAAGAATAGCAACGTGTGCAAATAATGACAGCTTTAGTCAATACCTGAAGCCCCTCAACAAATAAATTCAGTGATCTATACAATGCATGTCAGCTTTTAAATATTTACCTAGAAGAGTATCTCCATCACCTTCGAGATTATTCGTTATTTCTGTACTAGCTGTGCTAGCAACACTTCGACTTGTTGCCATGATAACGTATTTTAATACCTAGTGAATTGCAACGGCGGCTAAAAACGCGTCCACAGCTGCACCTTTGTAAATATCTTTATCTATCTCACGGAGAAAATGTCATTCCTTAGAATTGCACGAGCTGATTCCTCCATCCCCATTTCAACACATTGTTACATGGTAGAAACACTACCAGTCAGAACCAAGGGTTTCGCTTCATCTTTACTGGTGCGCACTGCCGAAGAGTGCCGAATAATTTGCCGGAGTGTTTTTCCTGACAAATACAATCTCGAAGTCTTCAAGTCACGAGTGAATAGGAATCTTCTAGGTACGCGTGCTCCATCCTAGACTACGTCATCACTCAATTTTGGTGAGACAGTGGTCAAACGCAAATCTATACTTACATTTTTTTTTTATCGTCGCGATGAAAAATATCTTAAGCGTTAAGTGTCATTCAAAGTCGTTCAGTAATTTTCACATAATGCTCTGATTTCGGAAAGTGATAATTCACATTAGCTCTTTTATTTTTTTTCTATTTATTAAATTCATTGTATGTATAACCTACATCCCTTCACAAATTTCTTATGAATTTAAGCCTTCAGCTCACTATTAGCACATATGTGTCCGCGATGAGAGTGCAGATCGCGTTTGAGCACGTGATCGTTAATTGTGTTGTTGTCTCACTCTGTTTATATAGGAGTTGTATGATTTGTATGAAATGGCTATATTTTCTTGGGATATTACGAGATAGTGATAGTGTTAGTCTTGCGGCTTTTTGGTATATCGATAATTGTCTTAAGGGGGTTACGACATTTGACCTGTTCGATCCTTGCCTAGTATAAAGTAGGTAGAATATCGCTCCATCAATTTTGCTGTCTACCCTCTTTCTGTGTGAGGCGACGGCCAATGCACAGCAGGGTAGGAGCAGCCATTTTTGACGACTTACTGTCGCCGTTTCACGAGACAACGCGCCGTGCGCTCATCATTTTACAATAACATTCATTACACTAGTACTTATTGTGATTACTGGCCGTGCCAAGAACTGACTATATGTGCTTAGACTTTGTCAAAAGTGTAAGCTTAAGGTGGAGTTTAGTGCCGTGTGCTGTTCCTGTGTGCAACCTGAACCGAGCCAGCAGAGGGCCCATCTCAAGGTTGGTGGAGCTTCTACTTTTCTAGTGCAAGGATCTAGGTCATATCTCTCTCATACAGTCCATTACAAACTGAACCAGCATTTTATCCACGGGCTACAGCGCCTCACATGACCTGTGAGTCATAGTCATGTGAGTGTTACCACACTATCATGCAAAAACGACATTATAAAACCAGTAATAGAAATTTCGGTTTATGATGCGCTGTGCTAGCGCTAGTCCTTGTTGGCTAGCATTATGCTGAGACTGGGTCCAATTTAGGACCTATTTAGTTTCTATTTCTAGTTATATATGTAGAGTTTTTTATACGTAACATTATTTATTACGCTAACGTAAAAATAAGGCACTTCTAATAGATTGTCGATCACAATTTCTTAAACTGTTATATCGTATGTGTGAGTCGTAACTACATTCTTGAGGAGTTCATCTGCATGTCCTCGGTGGGCCTCTTCTGGTTGGCGATCTGTTCCGCCTCGCGAATGGTGTCCGGTAGCCTCGTGTTCAACGTCTCAGGAGTTGTCATCATCAGCCCACCGGCCATTAGCGCCGCTGACCCGAACAACACTGATGGCAACCATTCTACGTATTTGGCCTGAAATATATGAAAATTACTCTCAACAATACAATTTTAAGTCTTTTGTATTCATTTTTATCATTATACTAATTAATCGGTTTTTTTTTATCCAATAATGTAAATTTACCTAAATAAATAACTCTCTATTTTTATTCCCGATATGTTAGTTCAGTAACCTTCAGATTAGACACTCAAACCAAGAAGAAAGACTGCATAATTATAAACAAGCAAAGTCGAATTAAAGATCTATTATATTCTTTGAACCCGTACATAAATCAAAAACAAGATTTCAGAGTGAACGGTTGCCCCAGAGTCGTAGATATCTCAGAACAGCAAGTGACTCGAACATCCATCATGAACACCATCACGACATGATATCTGTCACCTTGACAATATACTCAATGCGTCTCTTGAGACTTAGACAATGTTTAAATAAGAAGTTAATTTGGTTTTATCATTTTTGAATAATTCTTACAATGTATCTTTTGTGTATGTAAACCATATCATCAGTTTCAGTAAAAAAAAAAAATCGTGTAAACATTTTATAAAGTTGTATGTTTGTAAAAAAAGAGACTGTCAGTCCCTTTTGGGCGGCGGCATGTTTGGTGTTAACTTAGCTATTTTCACAACTGTCGCGTTGTTAGTTCAAGTCAGTAATAAAATACACCTTATGCAGTTAACACGTATTTCATTGGAGTCCCATAAAAGTGTTTACATAAAAATAGATCTAAAGTACCAAAACAATCAGTAACCAGCAATAGTTTTGGGGAACATGTAACAGCAGCCCTATCTGATAGTCAAACTCAAGATCTAATGTTCAAATTTATTTAATTACACAGGGCGTCAAGTTCTCTACTACTTTAATACCTTCACAGACTTCAATAACTGACAGATTTTGGATCCATTCTATTAGCTTTCCTTTTATTCTCATGTATTCTTGTTTAAAATAGCTTCCTTTTTTTATTTATTTTTTATTGCAGGAGTTCAGCAGACAGGCAGACGGCCCACTTGATGGATAGCGGTTATCATCGCCTATTGACATTTACAACACCAAAGGTGGTACAAATGCGCTGCTGCTCTCTGAAGGGAGCCTGGAACCTGGTCACTAATGCCGGAACACAACTCAAGGTTGTTCTGGCGACATACTTCAGACCAGAGGTGGTAGCCATCCAGTCGGGCAAATGCCCTACCACCTGGCTGTGGGTTGTTCCTTCCTTCGCATTTAGTATAAATAAAGGAAGCTAGAATTGTCAGTCTTTATTCTCACTACCAGTAGACATCGTCCCCAAGACCTTGGACGGCTAAAGGGCCTAAAAGTCTTCTACTTCGTAACTGGAACTAACTTTGTCTCATCCTTTGTACAAACGGCCTCTGTGGTTGAGCGGGCTAAGCCTTTGCCGGCCTATCTCACTGCAACGCAGAGGCTCCGGGTTCGATTCCTGGTATAGTAAATTTCGGAAAACGTCTTTTCTCCGTTATTTACTATGGTCTGGGTTCGGCCCCAGAGTAGTCCGTTGTATATTACCCATAACACAAGCGTAACTTGCTTAATTTGGGGATGTACAATGTGTGTGTTTGTCTGCCGACTTAAAAAAAAAAAACATATCTTACCAGTAATGGCATCTGCGGCGCGACGATGGAGCCGATCCTACCAACCATGGAGCAGAACCCAAGCAAGGAGTGGCGGGCGTGGGTGGGGAACAACTCCGAAGTGTACATGTAAATCCCACTGAAGGCTTGCGTGATGGCGATCTTGCCAATCAGGTACAAGATTGTCGCAAGGTATGATATATCTGGAAGTATATCAAGTATCCAATTATCGGATACGGTATACATATACCCGCTTTACTATAAGCTACTAGAGGGGGAAGGAGAACAGGGGGATATATACTTGATTCCTGTATGAGTTTTTTTATTTTATTTATTATTTGAAATATTTTATTTTATTTTATTTATTTAGGATAATAAAGAGATATACACTAAAGTTACATAATAAAAAAAAATTGTATAAAATCAGTGCTTATCCAACTACATTATCAACGAACTAAAAGATGATAGTGTAAAATACTTTAAAAGAATAGGGGAAATATACAAAACTCACGGTCACCCACACACGCACACACACACACCCCACCCACACACACCCACACACACCTACACACACACACACACACACACGCACAGACACACACACACACGCACCTACACACACACACACACACACACACACACACACACACACACACACACACACACACACACCTACACACACACACACACACACACACACACACAAACACACACACACACACACACACACACACACACACACACACACACACACACACACACACACACACACACACACACACACACACACACACACACACACACACACACGGACACACGGACACACACACTACACACACACACACACCAACACACCTACACACACACACACACACACACACAGACACACACACACACACACATACACACATGAAACACATATAAAGTGTATTTTGGGTCCACCTGATGGAAAGCGGTTACCATCGCCTATGGATATTTGGCATATGATAATATGGCAACAACAAAGCTGCTGGAAATGCCTCTTAAAAGAGACTGAAACCTGGCAACTAATGCCGGAACACAACTCAAGGTTGTTATGGCGGCATACTCTAGACCAGGATTGGTAGCCATCCAGACAAGCAAGTGCCCTACCACCTGGCTGTGTATTGTTTTGTCGCCTATTACGACAGGCCGCTCGCTTGCAGGAAATTGTATTCTTTCTCCATTCCTGCACGAACATATGGTTATAAAAAAAACGAGCGAAGCGAAGCAGAGCCCGATATTAAACCTTTCATCCTATACTAGCTTCTACCCGCAACTTCGTCCGCGTGGAATAGTGGAAAGACCCCCCGATTTTGAAACATTCTTCATTCGTGATCTGCTCCTATTGTTTTTAGCGTGATAATATAGCCTATAGCCTTCCTCGATAAATGGGCTATCTAACACTGAAAGAATTTTTCAAATCAGACCAGTAGTTCCTGAGATTAGCGCGTTCAAACAAACAAACTCTTCAGCTTTATATATTAGTATATAAGAAGTATAAGATTGAAAAAGTTTGGTCTGTTCATAAAAAATAAAAGGTAGCCCGATTAATTAAAAACCTTTTTTATACATTCATAAACAGTTTTACGTTGTTATAAATAAGGCATAAATATGTTCCTAAACACATATCACCGTTAAATTCATAATAACAAATGGGGCACATAAACTCACCTCATTTATATATTGATAGTGACAAAAATCAAAAGGAAATTAACTAAAAATGTCATCAAAAAAGGACACATTAAAAATCGTACATTGTTTGTTTTGTTTCGAAATTATTATTTCTATACAGATTTAAACTGACACTTTCGATCACATACTTTTTAAACATAAATTGTAGAGACGCTAATTGGGACTTTAAATCTGTGACTGATTTGTTTAAACAATATATTTTAAAATAATGATGAGAACTTAGGGAAGAATAAATGAAATTCGGGCTACGTGGTTAATCTTGCTGTATATTGCCTTAAAAAGTGACACGTAATGGAGTGAATGCAGATAGATGCATTTTAAACGAAGTTCACTTAATACATACATACATACATAACTTCACGCCAGTTTCCTTGCGGGGTAGGCACGAACAACAGAGCGCCATTCAGGCTTATTCTTACACACCTCACTTGCTTCTTTGATGTTCATAACTCTTGTCATGCACACTCGTCTGTTCTTAAGGCTCCTGACATCACCTTCTGCTAGTACACGATCAATTTGATCATGGAAGGTGTGTCGTGGCCTTCCAGGACTTCTGCATCCATCCACTTTTGCATTGTATATCTGTTTAGTCATTCTTTCCACATGTCCGAACCACCGGAGCATTCCTTTCCTTACGTTCACCCCGACACTCTCTTTCAGACCAACTCTCTTTCTTACTTCGGTATACAAAATATAATAAACGCCTGCAGAAATATTATGGCAATTCTGTTGGCCCGTGTACCTTTACCAAAAATATCAGGCTTTATAATAAATAATAACACGTTGATGAACAATTTCATTTAAGATTTTCAATAAACACAAAAATTGGACTAGTGGCCGTCTTTGTGATCACAGAATAGATTACGAGTTACGTTTATCTTCTTGACCCAATATCGTTAGATTTATTTCTAAATTGTTACCAAATCGCCAGACGCAGATCTAAAAAATATGCTTATTACAATAATATTCGGTAATTTAGTTTAAATACGTATAATATTATGCTGTAGATATAATTAGTTTTAAAGATATCCTTATTTAAAATGTACATATGCAATCAAGTTTGGTTTTTTGCTTAATTATTGTCTTCGTGAAGTTTCCATTATTTACTATAGTCTAGATATAGTATAGATACTATAGTATAGAGAGAGCATGAAAGTAGAGTAAACGCGGTCGAGATGCGAGCACTGCACAAAATCTGCGGAGTGACGCTCGCGGACCGCGTTCGTAATACCGAAGTAAGAATGAGAGTTGCTCTGAAAGAGAGTGTCGGGGTGAAGGTAAGGAAAGGAATGCATGATGAAAGAATGACTAAACGGATATACAATGCAAAAGTGGATGGATGCAGAAGTCGTGGAAGGCCACGACACACCTTCCATGATCAAATTGATCGTGTACTAGCAGAAGGTGATGTAAGAACAAGCCTGAATAGCGCTCTGTTGTTCGTGCCTACCCCGCAAGGGAACTGGCGTGAAGTTATGTATGTATGTATGTAGTATAGTCTAGGTGTCTGGGAGCAGATCAGAATGGTCCATCCTATATTACCCGTTACACAAACATAATTTGCTTAGCTTGGGGATACTAGGATTTGAGATAATTTGACATTTCTTAAAGTAGTCATATTTATTATGCCAGTTATATGATAAAAAAATTTAATAGATATTTAAAATTACACTTACCTTTAGGAACAAAAGGGAAAATAATGCAGGTGATTCCGCAGACGACGTAAGCGCACAGCAATGTTCTTTTCCTGCCGATCCTGTCAAGCACCAAGGCGTTGGTGACGACGGCGATGACCTCGACGCTGACGACCAGCATGTAGTTGGTGTACTTGTCGCCCGCCAACGAGACGGAGTTGATGGCCAGCCCGTAGAAGACGAACGTGCAAGTGATCCACCACCACGAGCAGATCGCGAGCCTGATCATTATTATGGGGGAGTGGAGCACCTGAAATTGTTGCAAATAACAAGTTCAAATTTAAAAGTGTTTATTTCAAATAAGTTCCACTGCAGAACACCTTTTGAAGGTCATATATATAAGTTAAAATTTAATAATAAAACTACGTTTTAACGGTTTTAAGTGCGGTAATTTTATTTGATTTTGGTTTTTCCGACGTTTCGGCCACTTTTCAGTGGCCGTGATCACGGAAGACGAGGATGTCAAGTGTCAAGAAGTATTGTTAAAGTTTTATTTAGCCTACCGCCAACTTGTTCATTTTAATTATTTAGTTTTAATTTTGTTCATGGTTATTATTTACTCTATCTACCGCTTCGCAACATGTTATGGCTTGAAGAGAAGAAGCGGCGCAAGGAACTCTTCAGCAAACATGCCTAGCTCTAATAATTTTATATAATATTAAAATGGGTGGAAGGAAAAATAAAAGTAATTATCAGTCAAGTTGGTTTGTGTTCCGTTGTACGCAGAAAGAGCTCACAGTGTCTTGAGGTCTGGCAGCTGGTTTTTGCTGGCTTTGAGTCTTAATAGTTTTGATGATTGGATCCCAAACAGGTGGTACTTGCCAACCAACTTCTCTATTGAAATTTGGGGTTTTTGATTTCAATACTGGGAGTATTCATCATCATTCTAGGTATGAAACGATTCTCTTTCGCGAGGATTTGTGGGTTATCGAATCTGATGTAGTGGTTGGGTTTATCCAGCGTGTGTTCACTGAACGTCGGAAAAACCAAAATCAAATAAAATTACCGCGCTTAAAACCGTTAAAACGTAGTTTTATTATGTATACAAGTCGCGAAAACTTAAGAAAATATTATTAAAATTTAATTTTATTTCCTAGTCTATATACACCGCTTCGCAACGTGTTATTGCTGTTAAGGAGAAGAAGCGGATTCTGGACTTCATTACAATCCTGTGCAAACAACTGTTATTCATATGTTTGTAGACATTTTGGAAAAAATGGAACCCTTGTATTATATATTATTTTATCTGTGCAGGAACGGAGAAAGAATACAATTTCCTGCGTTGGGGCGGCCTGTCGTAAGAGGCGACAAAACAACCCACAGCCAGGTGGTAGGGCATTTGCCCGACTGGATGGCTACCACGCCTGGTCTAAAGCATGTCGCCATAACAACCTTGAGTTGTGTTCCGGCATTAGTGACCAGGTTCCAGTCTCCCTTAAGAGAGCAGCAGCGCATTTGTAGCATCTTTGGTGTTGCAAATGTCTATAGGCGATGGTAACCGCTTTCCATCAAGTGAGCCGTCTGCCTGTCTGCTGAACTCTTGCAATAAAAAATAATAAAAAAATCTAGTCCTATGGGATATCTCTAATCAGAACCATAGAAATCAAAACATAGCAAGATATGCAAGAATACCCTCCACCCCTCCTCAACCATTCAAGCTTTGGAATTGAAAATTCTGGTTTAATCAAGCTTGTACAGCTAAAAATACTTCAATCCAGACCATAACAAATAAGGGAAATCTTACAAAATTCAGCATGCCAGGATAAATTATAACACCACACAAAGTCAAATATTATAACAGATTAGATTACAGATAGGAGTTGTTCTCCGATCTTAGAGATAAAAGCACTTATATTTGTTAATGTCAAAATGATTTTGTAGATGCACACTAAACAATCAACTACATAAGTTGAGACTTGAAATTTGTGTATATACGCATGAGAGACAAGACGGTGGTCCAAAGCCTAATGGAGGGCCAATAATCCCCCTCCTAAACCATCCATCATCATCAACACCAACTGGAAATATTTCATGTCACAGCAATTAAACAATAAATTATAACACCACACAAAGTCACAAACACATAACTAACAATAAAACTTATACACACACTCAAACCAACGCGCACTACCATCGCATTGCATTACACGGGACACACAAAGAGCTTAAAAATTTAACACAGAAAAGAAAAAACCAACACACATGGCACTACTATATAGGAGTATAGATATAAGGCCAACACTGCACATGCACTTCCTCACAACACCAGCATGTAACATATACACTCTACATTAGTATAAGTTTAGTATTGAAATTAGAATAAATTAATGTAATAAGTTATTCTTAAGGTACACTACAACATAAAAATACTAAATTAATGTCACACACAGTAACAAAAATAAACAATAAGCGTGTATGGACTCTAAAATTTTTCATAGAAATTAAGTAGTAAAAAAGGGTACGGAACTCGAGTCCGTAGAGATGTTAATAATAATAATAATAAGTACTTGCACAGGCACAACCTAGTAGCCAGAATCATCCACCAGCAACTTGCTCTTCGATACGGTCTGATAGCGACTGAGGTACCTTATTATAAATATACCCCTGAGCCAGTTCTCGAAAATGGTCATATCACGCTCTACTGGGATCGATCTATTATTACAGACAGGACTATTGTTGCCAATAAGCCTGACATTGTGATAATAGATCGATCTGTGAGACGTACGTTGCTCGTTGATATAAGTATTCCACATGACTGTAATCTCGTAAATGCTGAAACTGATAAATTAACGAAATACCTAGACCTCGCGCACGAGATTACTGACATGTGGCATATGGAGTCAACGATCATCGTACCGATAGTGGTGTCCGTTAACGGTTTAGTAGCAAAGAGCCTCGACCGACATCTAGAGAGGCTTTCGCTCGGTAAATGGGTGAAGGGCCAGATGCAGAAGGCTGTTCTCCTGAGCACGGCACGCATTGTGAGGAAGTTCCTGTCTCTGGAGCCTTAACCACCGGTAGCTTGGACCCTAGGCCCCGCTGCCGACGGACGTCATCTTTTTATATTTTTTTAATATGTGTTTATTTTTATATATATATATATATATATATATATATATATGTATTAAAAAAACATAAAAAAGAATAGAAATAAATATATGTGAAATAATAATAATAATATCCCGCAGGGGGGCTTTGTGGCGAAGCCTTAGGTGAGTAGCGACACCTCGAATCTGACTACGGGGGCTAAGGCAAGGCCCCCACCTCCGTGCTTGTCTTAGCCAGCTGGCACGGAGTGGAGATCGCTAGAGCTAAGACTCAAATGATAAATGGCATCACGTCGGAAGTAGCTTCGGTGAACCTGCACCCCACCTCTCTACACCTCTTAGCCACTCACACCCATGTTGCCCCTGTCTTCTATGGCATTTTTTGGGGCCCATGCAGGGAGTGGCGAGTCACCGTCTGCCCATTTTTCCAGGTTCTCCGAACATTGCGACGGGCAGACGCCATAGTCCCAGTTCACCCCAATAGCCTGGTACTTTTTGTCCTCATTTCCCACAATAGTTCTACACTGGCCGGGGCTTGTCCTTGGGTGCATTAGTATATGGTGTTGACAGGGATAATCGCCGGTCAGTGTCACGCCACATTTACATTAAATTTGTCAAGGGGCCTCTACGTGTTGGCCTTCGGGCCATTTTTATTGCCCGTGGTCTTGAAAGACATACAGTATAATAATAATAAAAAAAGCATGCCAGGAATCGAACTCAGGCCCTCTAGCTTTCAGTAAGCCGAGCAACAACTTAAACCACTTGACCATATAGGCCATCTGTGATTGAAATATTACAAAACATTATCCGTGCAGGAACGGAGAAAGAATACAATTTCCTGCGTTGGGGCGGCCTGTCGTAAGAGGCGACTTAACAACCCACAGCCAGGTGGTAGGGCATTTGCCCGACTGGATGGTTACCACCCCTGGTCTAAAGTATGTCGTCATAACAACCTTGAGTTGTGTTCCGGCATTAGTGACCAGGTTCCAGTCTCCCTTAAGAGAGCAGCAGCGCATTTGTAGCACCTTTGGTGTTGCAGACGTCTATAGGCGATGGTAACCGCTTTCCATCAAGTGGGCCGTCTGCCTGTCTGCTGATCTCCTGCAATAAAAAAAAACACACATGTAGCCAACTGTTAAAATGTACTAGAACAAACGATTTAATGAACCAACTGCTCATTAGAAGGAACCTATTTAAACAAATTTTAATTCAAGACAATGTTTATCTTGATACATGCCTAAAACTTTAATTTTATTCAAGAATGTTTCACACGTTTTTTGAGACTTCTTACAAGTAATTGTTGAAATATCAGAAACATTTTTTTAGTTCAGTATAGTGTCTTCAAAAACTTGGAAGTTAATTATTTTTATTTAAACATATAGTCAAGTAAAGGTGCCAGAGGCTGCATCTGAACTTGGGATACTTCATGACTAAAACTTTATGGTAGCAAACCTTATGTAAGTGGAGATACATTCCAATACCTTTTATAATTTAGATTAAAAAAATATGAATTATTTAATAAAACTACGTTTTAACGGTTTTAAGCGCGGTAATTTTATTTGATTTTGGTTTTTCCGACGTTTCGGCCACTTCTCAGTGGCCGTGATCACGGAAGACGAAGATGTCAAGTGTCAACGTGTGTTGTTAAAGTTTTATTTAGCCTACCGCCAACTTGTTAATTTTAATTTTGTTTATGGTTATTATTTACTCTATGGGAGCCTAATCTAATTTACTACCGCTTCGCAACATGTTATGGCTTGAAGAGAAGAAGCGGCGCAAGAAACTCTTCAGCAAACATGCCTAGCTCTAATAATTTTATATAATATTAAAATGGGTGGAAGGAAAAATAAAAGTAATTATCAGTCAAGTTGGTTTGTGTTCCGTTGTACGCAGAAAGAGCTCACGGTGTCTTGAGGTCTGGCAGCTGATTTTTGCTGGATTTGGGTCTTAATAGTTTTGATGATTGGATCCCAAACAGGTGGCGAAAACTTAAGAAAATATTATATGAATTATTTGTTGAAACCAACCTGAACCCAAAGGCCCTCTTCTTCTTCTGCGTCCTTCTTCTGTTCTACCGTTTTAGTATCTTCGGTCAACTGCTTCATAGTGTCATCTGAAAGCTTCACCTTGTTTATCTCTGTGGCTCTCATGATGATCTCTACAGCTTCTTCTTTCCTGCCCTTGCTTAGGAGCCATCTTATGCTCTCTGGGAGGAAGTATATGTATAGCAGGAAGAGGATAGACGGCGGGTAGACGACCAAGATGAAGGTGCGCCAGTAGTGGAAGGTCTTAGCGAGGAGGGCGAAGCTGAGCCCGCCTAACACCAGCATGATGCCTAAGAAGGCTGTTGTATGCACCCGCTTGTCTTGGCCCAGGAGTTCAATTGCTGGAATAAGAATGTAGAAAGAAAACATGTGCTATGGAGACTAATGCAGGATTTTAAAATCGTCTTAGATTCACTTGCAAACACGTGTAAGATTTTGAATTTTTTATAGTAATTGTACACATATGTAATAACACTTTTGACTTTTTGACGGCCTCTGTGGTTGAGCGGGCTAAGCCTTTGCCGGCGTACCTCACTGCAACGCAAAGGTTCCGGGTTCGATTCCTGATATAGTAAATCTCGGAAACGTATTTTCTCCGTTATTTACTATGGTTTGGGTGTCTCTGATCGGCCCCAGAGTAGTCCGTTGTACATTACTCATAACACAAGCGTAACTTGCTTAATTTGGGGATATACAATGTGTGTTTGTATTAAAAAAAAAAAACACTTAATAATTTTTTTTTAAATTACATATAATCGAATACAATGCAAGAAAACTTAACTTATTTGTATTGTATTCTACTCATAGTCCCTCAAGACTATAAGTAGAATACTGAGCCTAGATCACCGTCTTCTATGGGTAAGGGGCCCAGAAGGCTGGCTACGTTTCCTCGCTGGATTGCCATACTGATCCGTTGGCCGAGGTAAGCACCAGCCATCTGATCACCCGAAGAGTCAATAAGTCGGTTCGATAAATTTTGGTAGAGGCTCATGGCCTCAGGACCCCACGGTCCAAGCGTCTCGACAGCAAACGGCACAAACATATAACTCTCACTGAAGGTTGCATATTTGCGCCGCTTGACTGATTCGGCTGTTTCCGCCGCTGAACCACCTGATAGACTAATGGAATTTAAAATATTCATAATTGAAATTAAGTACTGAAATTAAAGATTAAAACAACTTACTGAGAATATAAGCAGCAGGAAATGCGCTTGCGCCGGCAACAGTTTCGAGGAACTCGACGATAACATACATCTCATAGGAGATGGAGAAAGCCTTCAGCGTACCAATCACTCCTACCAAGGTGCAGCTCAGGATCAAAGCTCGTTTGCGCCCCCATCTGTAACATGAACTAATTTAGTGGCGCAAACTTAAGGAGCAATTTTTCATTAAAACAATATACAAAACTAGTACTTCTCACACAGCTTTGTAAACTGGTATTTTTTTAAATGTAATTTGGCCTTTGATCTTTCCAACAACGCGAGTAAACGCGGTCGAGATGCGAGCACTGCGCAAAATCTGCGGAGTGACGCTCGCGGACCGCGTTCGTAATACCGAAGTAAGAAAGAGAGTTGCTCTGAAAGAGAGTGTCGGGGTGAAGGTAAGGAAAGGAATGCTCCGGTGGTTCGGGCATGTGGAAAGAATGACTAAACAGATATACAATGCAAAAGTGGATGGATGCAGAAGTCGTGGAAGGCCACGACACACCTTCCATGATCAAATTGATCGTGTACTAGCAGAAGGTGATGTCAGGAGCCTTAAGAACAGACGAGCGTGCATGACAAGAGTTATGAATGTCAAAGAGGCAAGTGAGGTGTGTAAGAATAAGCCTAAATGGCACTCTGTTATTCGTGCCTACCCCGCAAGGGAACTGGCGTGAAGTTATGTACGTATGTATGTATGTATCTTTCCAACAATGAACAATCGTCAAAAGTTTTTATTTTAAATAAGTTCTACCATATTAGTTAAAATTTAATTTTATTTCCTATTCTATGTACGCCGCTTCGCAACGTGTTATTGCTGTTAATGAGAAGAAGCGGATTCTGGACTTCATTACAATCCTGTCCAAACAACTGTTATTTATATGTTTGTAGACAAAAAATTATTTTATCTGTGCAGGAACGGCGAAAGAATACAATTTCCTGCGTTGGGGCGGCCTGTCGTAAGAGGCGGCAGAACAACCCACAGCCAGGTGGTAGGGCATTTGCCCGACTGGATGGCTACCACCCCTGGTCTAAAGTATGTCGCCAGAACAACCTTGAGTTGTGTTCCGGCATTAGTGACCAGGTTCCAGGCTCCCGCATTTGTACCACCTTTGGTGTTGTAAATGTCAATAGGCGATGATAACCGCTATCCATCAAGTGGGCCGTCAGCCTGTCTGCTGAACTCCTGCAATAAAAAGAAAAAAAATTTTGGATCAAGTCGTAGATAAGTGCCAACGATGATATGATAATCTTCAATAGCTGCTATTACCGGTCAGAAATGTATCCTATGATGGGCAGGGAAACCAACATTCCTATGTTGTGAATGGTGCCAACCAAAGTGCGTTTCCAGTCTTGACACGCCAAATTGAACTGCAATCAGAAACAATACAATGTCTATTATATCAACATCATCCATAGACTAAGTATGCATTATTATATTAGTTAAGATTTGATTTGACGCCGAAATTCTATGTTGGTATTTTATCACGCCGATTGAGCCGGGCTTATAATCAAGATCATCGGCAGACAGACGCACTCCTTGTATATCCCCAAGTTAAGCAAGTTACGTCTATGTCTTAGCAGTTTATAAAGGAGCACTCCTAGAGCGAATCTTAGATATCCAAACTAAAGTAAATAACAGAAAGTTCGTTTAGGAAGTTGATCATGCCAGGAATTGAACTCGTAGCCTCTGCGTTGTAGTAAGGTCGACCAGCAACACAGATACTTACCGGACACGGGTGTTTCGATAAGTATCTGTGTCGCATTGTGGGCTGCTTGCCTTCCTCGGGATGCCGCCAGTGCGGCGCACCCGACACGGCGTTTCACACACTAGTCGAGTGCGCCGCATGGGCGCCGCAGCGTTTCAAACTCGAGACACAAGTAGGAGCGATCGACTCGCTCTGCGGCAAAGAGGCCGCCGAACGAGATAGGGAGAGGAGTATTATTGCACGGACTAATGCGACTCCACGCGGACGCCGGCGGTTGGCTGGCATCCAGAGACGCAGATATGCGCATGACTTCCCACCCTGAATATTACCGCTTCGGGGGGCCTTTAGCTATCAAGGGAGCAAAGGATTCATCACCCCCGCTGACGAAGTGGATGTGTTCTGATTCCCGGGGCACATTCAGGCACTTTTTGTGCTGGATCGGACTGGGCGTAACTACGTTCTAAGTCTCAGCCTTTCCTTCATAAAAAGCGCGGGGCACACGGGAGGAGGGTGGTTTTAGTGGGTAGTGGGTGTTGCCCGTGCAACTTCTCTGAGTCTCCACGCAAGCTGGCTTGATTATTGTTCGGATTGCCCCTTGTCAAAGGGGAAAGCCTTCATGATCAACTATGGTCTAATCCCTTGCAAAAGAACCAGTATTGTGCGTAAATAGCATTTCCCCCGCCTTAAAAAAAAAAGGTCGACCAGCAAAAGATTAGCCCGCCGAACCACAGAGGTCATAATGATTCCAGTAAGACTCTACCACGACAAGATCACGCCTTTTGGAATATTTGTAGCGGAAATGAACAGATAATTATTATTGGATAATATGAGTTAATTTTGTATAGAGACCAAGTGACTTTATAATTTAATTTAGATTACAAAAAATTGCAATGGTTCTAGAGGATTATTTACAGTCGTTTGTATTTAAATAAAGTCCGTATCTGTCACATAATTCAGGCGACGCATCGAACCGTAACGTTCGTCCTTGTGCGCGGTCCAATAAGCATGCTCTGTGGAGACGCGACGCATCACCGCATGATCGCCCTTCGTCTTAATTTAGATATCATTTTTTTTATATATCACTTCAAGCATGTCGTTATCATGGCAAGCACGACATAGAATTAACAGAATATTAAAAGCAGACAAATCTACGATAGTGTTACGACATGCCGTCACAGTCCTAGAAAGCATCCTTTCCTGGCAACATCTCCTCATTCACACCCTTATTCGGCCGGTCACGAGTAGAGGACGCTGCGCATAAGCATGCGTCTCATTGGCCAAGCAAAATTTCTCATTGGCTGCCTAACGATTATAACGACGCCACGCTCGTCAATTAACATTAACAAAACGTTGGAAAACCGCTGAATTGTACCGCAAAACCATTTCTCAAAGTGCCATCGTCTCCCGCAAACCAGGGTAATGTCTGTGCAACGCAAGAAAGCTAATCCGGCCAAAATCCTGCATATCTCCTTACACAGCTCCAGTGACGGTAAGAGTTCAAATTTATTTATGCTTGTTTCGCTAGGGTTTGAGAGGCGGCATCAGGTGTTCAAAGAGTCAGGGTTTGCTCCGGCTGAGTAGCCATTCATATTCGTTCAGATAGTGTCCGGTGATTTTGACGCAATAGTAATAGCAAAATTAGACCCCTAGTCTATAATACTACAACTAGCAGCTAGCTTGCCGTGTTACCAGATTCAGGGAGTTGGTACAGTTAGTGGGCATGAACGAACTAAACATATCGACTCCCTTTTTCTTATTACATCATCCTAATTTAGAAGTGTACAAAAATCAGTGTAGTGTAATAAACATTTTAATACTTTGCTTACAAATTTGGAAGAAGCATGACGATATACTAATAGCCAAAAAGGTTTTTCAATGAGGTTATAGATTTGAGAGAAAACCAGAGTAAATTAATAATGAATCAATTAATGTTACATGCGAAGTCAACATGAGGACGTCACTGCAGCCTTAATTAACTCAATTATAAGACAACCTATCACATTCTATGCATTATTAACTATAATACAATTAGACATTAATGATTATAATTTGCGTTGGAGACTATAATAATTGATAGAATGGAAAAGGATAATGGTTAAATTAATTACATTGATTCCGTGACTCCCTTATATGTACAAGCCCTCCCATCAACTAAAGATATGAGGAGCATAAAAACACGAGTAAAAGAACACATTGCTGACATGAAACACACAAGGTCTACGAAGTCTGTGATCAGTGAACACACGCTGGATAAACCCAACCACTACATCAGATTCGATAACCCACAAATCCTCGCGAAAGAGAATCGTTTCATACCTAGAATGATGCGTGAGGCTATTGAAATCAAAAAACACCCAAATTTCAATAGAGAAGATGGTTGGCAAGTACCACCTGTTCGGGATCCAATTATCAAAACTATTAAGACCCAAACCCAGCAAAAACCAGCTGCCAGACCTCAAGACACTGTGAGCTCTTTCTGCGTACAACGGAACACAAACCAACTTGACTGATAATTACTTTTATTTTTCCCTCCACCCATTTTAATATTATATAAAATTATTAGAGCTAGGCATGTTTGCTGAAGAGTTTCTTGCGCCGCTTCTTCTCTTCAAGCCATAACATGTTGCGAAGCGGTAGTAAATTAGATTAGGCTCCCATAGAGTAAATAATAACCATAAACAAAATTAAAAATAAAATAAAATAATTAAAATTAATAAGTTGGCGGTAGGCTAAATAAAACTTTAACAATACTCGTTGACACTTGACATCTTTGTCTTCCGTGATCACGGCCACTGAAAAGTGGCCGAAACGTCGGAAAAACCAAAATCAAATAAAATTACCGCACTTAAAACCGTTAAAACGTAGTTTTATTAAAGATATGAGGCTATTAAAAACTAAATTAGGTTATATATATATATATATATATTAGACCAAAAACTTCACCGTTTCTTGTTTAATTCACTACAATAACAAAAAACTAAGCTTATATAGTCTAAACAGCAGCCCAGCAATAGTATGACTTGTTCCCTATAACAACGCTTTTGTTAGTGATTGTAGCGCAATCTATTTTGCTAATCCGTCAATTCCATGGAAATTACGTCATCTACCGGGATAAAAACTATCCTAAGTGTTAACCAGGAATATAAACCGTCCCTGTGCCGAGTTTCATCAGTCTACGTTCAGTAGTTTTCAAAAAATATGCGATCGCAGCGCCATCTTTTTTGCTATTTTCGTCTATCCGACGACGTCGTCTACCGGGATAAAAAAGTAACCTAAGTTACGCCCCGGGATATAAACTAGCTTTATGTCGAGTTTCATTGAAATCTGTTCAGTAGTATTCACGTGATGCTCTAACAAACAGAGTGACAAAAATTTGCAAAAATGATAATTCCGATTGATTCTTTCACATTTTTATACGCAATGTACAAACTTGAACCATTTACAGATTTATTATAGTATAGATTACAGTGCATCTTCGTATTTAAAATAGATATTTTTTTCTAAGTATTTTGGAATCAAGCTGCGATTAATAACTAAACGGATCTTAGCCAGTTTAATTACAACACTATTCCGTATTATTATGTTAACATTACTGTTAAATATGAGATGTACCCTCGCTCAATAAATTATCTCGCTTGATTATAAAGTGCGTCGGCTATCACGCATTCTTGTAGGATAACCCAATCAATAGTTATATTGTTTGAGGTATACAGGCACAATATTTAACTTGTTATTGAGTCACATTAAGTTGATGACTTCACTTATTTGAAACAGTCTCATCATCACGATTCGAGCCTTAAATCTCGGTTGCATTCCGAGCCTTCGCATCGAAGCCTGAATGCCTGGAATAGTACCTATGGTATTTGTTTGTGATTGCATTAACTTTAAGACGTTTGTGAATCAAAAGCACTGATCTGTATTTAATTTTTAATACGCTTTAATTAGCTTCAAACGCATTTTAGTAACGGAATCTTTCAAGTTAAATTTGATCGTCTTCCCGGTTTTTGATTGAGCTGAAATTTTGCATGTATGTGTATATCGCGTGACAATGCAATAATATGGTATCATGGAGCTGATCTGATGATGGAGTATCCATTTTATCATAAGAGTGTATTTAATTATTTTTTCAAAGTTTCCACGGAGAAGGGAATTAAATCACTAAATAATCACTCAAAAATGAAAAATAAATAATAGTTAAAAAAAAACCTAAAAAATACGCTTTTATAGAAAATCCAACAAATAAATTTGAATTAAAAATAGTGTAAGAAGAAATGATTTTATTGTAAAAAAAAAGCGTGGGGTGCTTTTTAGGATATTATCAAAAAAACCCTTCTGATCATATCTGTTCATAAAATATTTATAACTATTGATAGTATGCACCCCACGCTTTTTTTACAATAAAATCATTTCTTCTTACACTATTTTTAATTCAAATTTATTTTCAATTTTTTAGTTGGATTTTCTATACAAGCGTATTTTTTTAGTTTTTTTTTTAACTATTATTTATTTAATGATTAAAGTTTATGTTCGTATGCATACTTTGGTTGATTTGGCTTTACTGTGGACCATTAACTCGAAACACCTTGACGTCACTTCTTTTGGATTTTCTTAAGTTTTCGCGAGTAGTACCTACACATAATACGACTACGTTTTAACGGTTTTAAGCGCGGTACATTGTATAATTTGTACTCGGACGTTTCGGCCACTTTCAAGAATGTCAAATCAAGTCTTGACATCTTTGCCTTCGGTGATTAAGTAAAAGTAGCCGAAACGGCGGAATAGAAATCAAATAAAACACGCTGAAAACCGTTAAAACTTAGACTTCTTATTATGATATTTTTCACATTTAAATGTTCTTTTTTTATTGAAAAATTCCCGTTTTAAATAAATCAACTTCTCTACTGTTCTACATATTAAGTTTTTTTTTTTTGCGTTAATAATATTTTCTTAAGTTTTCGCGACTTGCATACATAATAAAACTACGTTTTAACGGTTTTAAGCTCGGTAATTTTATTTGATTTTGGTTTTTCCGACACTTGACATCTTTGTCTTCCGTGATCACGGCCACTGAAAAGTGGCCGAAACGTCCGATAAACCAAAATCAAATAAAACTACCGCGCTTAAAACCGTTAAAACGTAGTTTTATTATTTTGCGTAATTAAGATTAACGATCTTATTCATATAAACTAAGTTTGTAGGCTTTAAAAACCTTAAAGAAGCGTTCAAGCGTACTTTAACTCAATATGAATTAGTCGTGGAAGGCCACGACACACCTTCCATGATCAAATTGATCGTGTACTAGCGGAGGGTGATGTCAGGAGCCTTAAGAACAGACGAGTGTGCATGACAAGAGTTATGAATGTCAAAGAAGCAAGTGAGGTATGTAAGAATGGGCCTAAATGGCGCTCTGTTGTTCGTGCCTACCCCGCAAGGGAACTGGCGTGAAGTTATGTATGTATGTATGAATTAGACCGTTAAGCTGTGGCCGAATGCAAGTTGCATTTAACCCTTAAGACAATTATCGATATACCAAAAAGACGCAAGACTAACACTATCACCATCTCGTAATATACCAAGAAAATATACCCATTTCATACAACTCCTATATAAACAGAGTGAGACAACAACACAATTAACGATCACGTGCTCAAACGCGACCTGCACTCTCATCGCGGACACATATGTGCTAATAGTGAGCTAAAGGGTAAAAGCGTCAAAAATACAATTAACACTAATATGGCTATGATATATTGAAATTATCAACGTCATTAACAATGTCGCATTTCAAATAACGTATTAACCCATCTCCATTTATGCGTGAAACGGGGCCTAAACGGATACTTCTTTCCATTCTGTACAAGGCCAGAACGCAAGGGTATGAAACTAATCACGTATAGATTGGAAAGAAGTTTTTTACAAAGTTCTTCCAATCCATACAAGAGCAGTACGCAAATACTCGCGTATACTTTGTAGTAACAAAAAGTATATCCTGTTCCATAATGTACAGCGCCAGTACGCATAGGGGACTAATCGTGTATGTTTAAGAACTAATTGCAGACTCCCGTTGATATTTCAGCAGCTTGTTGCCATTGTATTGAAAGTCAAGGTGGTGCCTTCTGCAAGCATCTGTGTGCTGTTGAATTAACGTATGGACTTATTTTACAGACTTCTTCAAAAATATCTAGCACAGACAGATTGACATGCGCATTTAACGTCTCGCATAGTATTAATAATGCTTGTTAAAAAGTACTTTTTTTTATAAAAATTATTATGATTAAAAGTTATTATTATGTATTTAATCCCACCTATTTTATCCTACCTAAAGTTCAAATAGAATTCCATATTTTTCTGAATGAAAAAACTACTTAGACTTTTAACACTCTAGTCAAGCGTAAGTAATTCAGTATAGTTCGGAACGAAGACGCGAGCATCCACGATACAAACTATACACGATGAGTACGCAAAATTCTTGTATGCATTGTAATAACAGATTTTTAAAACAACATTACAATATATACGCGAGCAGTTTCCTATGGCTGCGTTCTGGCGTTGTATAGAATGTAAAGACGCAACGCAGATGAAGCGTCAGCATAAAACTTATCTATTTTCCTTAAATCCTTGTGTTTATTACTACAATGCATCCGTCTGTTCGTCTATCCGCCTTGTCAGGAAATCGCCTCACGTATTTATCGTACATGGCCGCTGGGCCGTAAAGATCTTCTCGTAGAAAGGCCACTTTAAGAGGAGCAGATTGTATCAAGGTAAGTAAATAGTCTACAAAAATAATTCTTAATCTTGCGGCAAACCGTGGAAATGTCATTTTAAGATTACGTAAGTTAGGAGTCTTTTTTTTTTTTCCTGGTGGGCCCGGACGAACAAGATATATCCGAGCTAATACAATTTATTTCTACTTGTTTTAATATTCTACAAAAAACTTACATTTCTCTATTTATACATATTTTTCTTGCTTACTTACTTTATTTACTTAACTAGGTGCAAACTTCTTTATTAACTTATTCTTTCAATCTTAACCTATGTAACATATTTTTACATACATACATACATACATAACTTCACGCCAGTTCCCTTGCGGGGTAGGCACGAACAACAGAGTGCCATTTAGGCTTATTCTTACACACCTCACTTGCCTCTTTGACATTCATAACTCTTGTCATGCAAGCTCGTCTGTTCTTAAGGCTCCTGACATCACCTTCTGCTAGTACACGATCAATTTGATCATGGAAGGTGTGTCGTGGCCTTCCACGACTTCTGCATCCATCCACTTTTGCATTGTATATCTGTTTAGTTATTCTTTCCACATGCCCTAACCACCGGAGCATTCCTTTCCTTACCTTCACCCCGACACTCTCTTTCAGACCAACTCTCTTTCTTACTTCGGTATTACGAACGCGGTCCGCGAGCGTCACTCCGCAGATTATTTACTTAACTAGGTACAAACCTCTTTATTAACTTATTCTTTCAATCTTAACCTATGTAACATATTTTTATTGTTTATTTATTTATGTCTTTCTATATTTTATACTATTTTATTATACTACTCTTACATTATCTTTGACGCTGAAATAATATATAACCAAATATATATTCAGTGTCGTTTGTACACACTTATGTTTATTACTATGTATTTATACCTATTATTTTTGTGTTGAAGTTAGGAGTCTTAGGAGTAATTGCGCTCTAACCGATAGGTAAAATTCGTCTGTGGAAAGCCTTTCCGATTACAGGCCGGACGACCTGATGAGGCCAAATCTGCACTACTAATGTGAACACATCAAGCAAGGATTTGAGAACTGTCCGCTCGCTTTTGTATCCGCTTAGTAAACTCAACTACCCGCAAATATTACAATAATACAAAATAACAGGTGGCACTAATTGGAAAAATTTATTATTAATAGTAGCTTAGAAGGATTTACCTCGCCAACGATGGTGTCCTTGGTGGCGTATATCCAGTGGTCGCAAGACTTCAGGTGGTCGCTGAAGGCAGACTCCTCCTGGCAGGGGAGCTGCGGGTCGGAGGGGGCGCGCCTCATGCACTTCCTGTCCCGCTCCTCCGGCGGCAGAGCGGCCTCCAGCCACACTGGGCTGTACGCCGTGCTGTTCACAGACTCACACTCCGGAACCACGCATCTGCGGATAATACACGCACATGTCAATTTTTAGTATAATTTGACCACAACGTCTAGAACTAATTTTTTTGCCTTCTGGTAATATTCTATTGTATCTGTGGTCGAGGTCAGTAAATCATAAACAAAGCGAATTTATCCATGTTATTTCAATTTTAACGGTGATCCGTGTGTAAAATCTGTTAAATTTTTAAGTTAAAGGCTTGGCAACTAGGCCTTTAAGCCAGACGCCGTTGTATTGTAGGCTACAATCGACGTCATTCAACGGAGTTCTTGTGAAAACTCGAAAGGCCACATTTGGCTATATAGTTCACATTTCTCGCAAAAACACATAATTACTACTCAAAAACTATTAATATCCTACAACTATTGTTCACTTTAGAGTCATTTTACACATTTTTAGAAAATAAAATTGCACAGCACAACGTTCCCTTACAGTTCCCGCCAAAAACTCTAAAATCTGTCAAAAAAGTAACTAAATACCAGGGATGGGCTGAATTTCGTTTTACATTCGGTTTGACCGAATTTCGGCAGCTTGAGCCGAACTTCGGCATTCGGCTGACATTCGGTGCAAGTAAAATAGAAAAATAGTACAAGAAGCAATATTTTGACTAAATTTAATAGAAATCATATCCTATAATAACCGTAAAATATACTTAAGTCTTTATATACTCATGGTCATTTATTTTAGTTAGAAACGTGTAAACCTAAACTTGCAATGTGATGACAATTAAATAAAATTAGTTCTACTCAATTGAACAGTCTTTGCCTAATTAAATTAAAATAAACAAAAATGAAATAAACATATTATTTCTCTAACAACCGTAAGTCGTTAGTGTAACTATTTAATTATAATGCATAACTTGAATTAAAAAAAACACTTCTAAAAGACATCAGCAATTACAACTTTAGTTTTGATTGAAATCACTTTTTACGAACTAAACATTAAGAATTTAGAATTATAAAATGATGTTTTTTTTCAATTAAAGGTCTAAAATCTCTTCTTTTATCCACTTACTCGTACTTACAATTTACCAGAGGCAAATATATTATAGTGTAAAAGCGCCAAAGATTCGGCGATATCAAGTCACGACATCAACAAATAACGACGTGTCACTTTCGAGAAAACGTGGCGAAATTAAACTGAAGTTCGGCCGATTTTCTTGTTTTAACCGAATATTCGGCTAAAGTTCGTATTCGGTTCAAACCACATTCGGCCCATCCCTACTAAATACGCATGTAACAATACTAAGTTTCAAGTGAGCAGTGATTTTTAAAGTTTACCAAGGATAAAAAAATTCATAATAGTTCGACGATATTTAATAAACAACAGCCGACATGATAGGTTTTGTAATGGTCAGTTTAGTTTCTTTTAAACAAATAATTGTTTAGTTAACTATGACAAGGTGTTAAAAAGCTTTTACTTACAAAGTCTTTATTATTAAAGTAAACATCATAGGCTATATTGACAAAATGCGTACGTCGTAACTGAAGCTTGATACTTGCACGATGTTTATGTCGTACTAAAGATCATTAGTAAGTATCGACATTACTCTTGACCTAATATTGGAGTTGCTAGTTTAGACAAAGCGAAAGTGGCGCCCCTATTACTTTCTACTTTATTTTGTCATGTTGTATGTCTTGTTATTATTACTACTAAGTGTTGAAAGATATTTTTCATGCCAATTATGGTTCCGTAGCAAATAATTAAATCGGAAACGTTTATTACCTCCACCAAGCCCTTAAGGGTGCGTGGTGTGCCCAAGCACTTACTCAATTTTACATACATAACTTCACGCCAGTTCCCTTGCGGGGTAGGCACGAACAACAGAGTGCCATTTAGGCTTATTCTTACACACCTCACTTGCCTCTTTGACATTCATAACTCTTGTCATGCAAGCTCGTCTGTTCTTAAGGCTCCTGACATCACCTTCTGCTAGTACAGGATAAATAATTACATTTAATTTTACATATTTGTACAAACAAATAAATACAGTATCATTATTCGAAGATTGTGTTTATAATGAAGTAGCTGTGCCCGCTACGTCGTCCGCGTGGAATTTGCTTTCAAAACCCTCCGATTTTGAAACATTCTTCATTGGTGCACCGCTCCTATTAGTCTTAGCGTGATGATATATAGCCTATAGCCTTCCTCGATAAATGGGCTATCCAACACCGAAAGAATTGTTCAAATCAGACCACTAGTTCCTGAGATTAGCGCGTTCAATCAAACAATATTAGTATATTTGGCTACAACACTAATACTTACGTTTTAAATATCGCGATATCTTTTGAATGAAACGTCCGAATTGAATAATTCAAAAAGTTCTAGAAAGGTATTGAATTCGACTTGAATATGGAGTCATTTGTTTTGATAAGGATTAATACCAAGGTACAAAATAAAGAGTTTTTGAAGCGACGGCATTTTAATTATTTAAAAAAATAAAAGAAAATACTTATTGTGAGATAACTACAATAGTTAGACATATGGTTACGCGATATTCTCTTGTAGACAATTATATGTTCTGCAAAGTGGTAGTACATTGTTTTATTCTATAATCAATAGTTTTCGCAGCGCACGCCGTGTAAGGATTTTTTCGGGTCATTTTTTACACCTTGGGTTACATTATTGGACTTTTAGTAAGGATCCCTAATTTTTTTTGAAAATATAATATAGCCTATAGCCTTCCTCGATAAATGTACTATTCAACACTGAAAGAATTTTTCAAATCAGTCCAGTGGTTCCTGAGATTAGCGCGTTTAAACAAACAAACAAAGAAACTCTTCAGCTTTATAATATTAGTATAGTATAGATTAAAATCTTCAAATTTTTTAACGATTGAAAAAACGCTATACATTTGGACTTTTTTATATGACAACTAGCTTATACCCGCGGCTTCGTCCGCGTTAATGTCATCCCACGGGAACCGTACATTTTTGTGGGATAGAAAGTAGCCTATGTGCTACTCCACATCCGTTCAGCCGTTCTGGCGTGATTGAGCAACGAACATCGGCCCAAACATTAGTATAGGCATAGTAGAAGTAGAGGCTAGAATTTATGAAAATTTGTATGGGTCATAGCATTTGCTTGGAGTCATTAAGGTGATCTAAATCTATGTACAAGATTATTTATCGTCTTACAGCTATTTAAACTATAATATAAAAATAAATTATTGTCTATTGTTTTGAAGTTAGGCACGTGCAAAATCACATTATTCAAATTGAGTTACAAAAATGATTGTGACGCAAGAGGTAATTCATGTAATTGTTGACAGTATTTTCATTATTACTATGTACTTAGGTATCGTATCATTGTGTTATTATCATCTGGACGGTCCATTGTTAAGGGGGAAATAATACGGCAGTTCTCATCAATTAATGACGTATACTTAGGCTGGTGTGCACCGACATTAAAGCTATATTTATAACTTAAATTTCGGTGCAACCAGCCTTAATATGGAAGAATACGAACGAATGGCAGTCTAGTATAAAAAGTACATACATACATAGCTTCGCGTCAGTTCCCTTGCGGGGTAGGCACGAACAACAGAGCGCCATTCAGGCTTATTCTTACACACCTCACTTGCTTCTTTGACATTCATAACTCTTGTCATGCACGCTCGTCTGTTCTTATAAAAAGTAGCTCCAAAATATATTTTTTTCTATTGCAGGAGTTCAGCAGACAGGCAGACGGCCCACTTAATGGAAAGCGGTTACCATCGCCTATGGACATTTGCAACACCAAAGGTGCTACAAATGCGCTGCTGCTCTCTTAAGGGTCACTGGAACCTGGTCACTAATGCCGGAACACAACTCAAGGTTGTTATGGCAACATGCTTTAGACTAGGAATGGTAGCCATCCAGTCAGGCAAGTGCCCTACCACCTGGCAATAATAATAATACATTGGTAATTGGTTTTTTTTCCCTATGGACTCGAGTTCCGTACCCTTTTTTACTTCTTTTCTACTTCTAGATTAAATTTTTTGAATTTAACACGCTTATTAGTTATTTTGGTTCTTGTGTGTGACATTAATTTATTGATTTTTGTGTTGAGGTTTATGTATCTTACGAATAACTTATTATATTAATTTATTCTAGTTTTAATACTAAACTTATACTAATGTAGAGTGTATCTGTTACATGCTGGTGTTGTGAGGAAGTGCATGTGCAGTGTTGGCCTTATATCTATACTTATATATATTGTCCTATCTAGTGCCATGTGTGTTGTTTTTTTCTTTTCTGTGCCTGGGTTATTAATTATTAGGCTCTTTGTGTGTCTTGATTTGTTTGTGAAGTATGCGTGTAATGCAATGCGGTGGTAGGTGGTTTACGTACGTAAACATTATTGTGTTAGATGTAAAAGGTACAAAAAAAGACAGAATTTTCGAAGAAAAGTAAGCTCTGGAGTCAGGTGGTTGCCAAGACCCGGCACTAGAATCAAACCTGTGTTATTGTCAGCATTGGCAGCCATCCGACTGCAAGAAATTACTCGTAATCAAAGGCTTAGTTACATAAAGAGAAAATTGTGAATTCTAAACTAGTAAAACTGTAAAATATTAGGATTCATACATACATACATACATACATAACTTCACGCCATTTCCCTTGTGGGGTAGGCACGAACAACAGAGCGCCATTTAGGCTTATTCTTACACACCTCACTTGCTTCTTTGACATTCATAACTCTTGTCATGCACGCTCGTCTGTTCTTAAGGCTCCTAACATCACCTTCTGCTAGTACACGATCAATTTGATCATTAGGATTCAGATGATATTATATTTATAACTGAACGTTGTGCAGTTTTATTTCCTAAAACTGTGTAAAATTAATATTTTCTTCAGTTTTCGCGACTTGTATACATAATAAAACTACGTTTTAACGGTTTTCAGCGCGGTAATTTTATTTGATTTTGGTTTTTCCGACGTTTCGGCCACTTTTCAGTGGCCGTGATCACGGATGTGATCGCAGGGGTCTACAAGCTCGATTGTGAGTGTGGATTGTCATACATTGGACAAACAAAGAGGAGCATAAAAACACGAGTAAAAGAACACATTGCTGACATGAAACACACAAGGTCTACGACGTCTGCGATCAGTGAACACACGCTGGATAAACCCAACCACTACATCAGATTCGATAACCCACAAATCCTCGCGAAAGAGAATCGTTTCATACCTACAATGATGCGTGAGGCTATTGAAATAAAAAAACTCCCAAATTTCAATAAAGAAGATGGTTGGCAAGTACCACCTGTTTGGGATCCAATTATCAAAACTATTAAGACCCAAACCCAGCAAAAACCAGCTGCCAGACCTCAAGACACTGTGAGCTCTTTCTGCGTACAACGGAACACAAACCAACTTGACTGATAATTACTTTTATTTTTCCTTCCACCCATTTTAATATTATATAAAATGATTAGAGCTAGGCGGCATGTTTGCTGAAGAGTTTCTTGCGCCGCTTCTTCTCTTCAAGCCATAACATGTTGCGAAGCGGTAGTAAATTAGATTAGGCTCCCATAGAGTAAATAATAACCATAAACAAAATTACTAAATAATTAAAATGAACAAGTTGGCGGTAGGCTAAATAAAACTTTAACAATACTCGTTGACACTTGACATCTTTGTCTTCCGTGATCACGGCCACTGACAAGTGGCCGAAACGTCGGAAAAACCAAAATCAAATAAAATTACCGCGCTTAAAACCGTTAAAACGTAGTTGTATTGTGACAAAATACTCTAAAATGAACAGTAGTTGTAGGATATTGATCGTTTTTGAGTAGGAATTATGTGTTTTTGTGAGAAATGTGAACTGTATAGTCAAATGTGGCCTTTCGAGTTGTCACAAGAACTACCTTATACGGTGTCAGTTGATAACTTACAATTCAGCTAAACTATACATAGGCTTATGAAAATGAATAAACTATAATGTAATCTAAGATCTGGATTAAAGGCCTAGCTGCCAAGACATAAACCTAAATAAATTGTTTTATAGAATAATAGTTTTTTGAAATAATATGTTTAAATTTTGAAGCAAAATTGTACACAAATTAAGAATAACAAAAGATGTAATAGTATTAAGTAATATTGTAATCTTATTTTGGAAATAAAGCAATAAAAAAAAAAAACAAAACCCCAAAAAAAGTAAAAAACCCGAGCAATCTCGCTAGCTCGGAGTTTATTTAAAAAAAAACCTAAATAAACAATAACCATGACATACGAGTAACTAACACAAATCAAATTTAGGCTTAAGTGGTACAAAACAAATTCCAGACAAGCGAAGTCGCCGGTGTCGCCACTAATCATAATTATGTCAACAATGACAAGTGTTCATTAATATACGTTGGTAGAATTCGTAGCAATAAAAGCAAACAAACTGTGTTTAACTTAACCAACAGAGTAGCAACACGCCATGATGTGATCTCTCATCACATTGCCGCGTCCCTGAGCGCATCGCAAACATCGTCTCTTGTTTGGCCAAATTGTTATTTCACCACCCGTCGAGCGACGTGTATTTTATAAACTCATCCGATGGATTGTCAAACATCAACTTTTGATCGGCTACTTGACATTATTTGTATAATAAAGTATTCGCAGTGAGATCCAAAAACTATAGCATCATCTGAGATTATTTGCATGACGTAGATACATTTGTTTCCTTAAAACTGCAAACATCAATTTGATACTTGGTGCCAATTTTAATTATTTATTTGAATAGAAGGTAAGGAAAGGAATGCTCCGGTGGTTCGGGCATGTGGAAAGAATGCATGATGAAAGAATGACTAAACAGATATACAATGCAAAAGTGGATGGATGCAGAAGTCGTGGAAGGCCACGACACACCTTCCATGATCAAATTGATCGTGTACTAGCAGAAGGTGATGTCAGGAGCCTTAAGAACAGACGAGCTTGCATGACAAGAGTTATGAATGTCAAAGAGGCAAGTGAGGTGTGTAAGAATAAGCCTAAATGGCACTCTGTTGTTCGTGCCTACCCCGCAAGGGAACTGGCGTGAAGTTATGTATGTATGTATGTTATGTATTTGAATAGAATAGAATCTATATATTAATACGTGAAGCAAAAACTTTGTACCCCTTTTTACGAAAATTGAGCGGACGGAGGTGTATGAAATTTCGCACACTTATAGTTTGTATAGAGGAGTGCAGAAAGCTACTAACACTACACACACTACCATGCATTTGACACACACACGCATATATACTCTTTTGTCTATTGTCAAAGTCAAATTAACAGCGTAGCCTTGGCGAAATCTGTGATTATAGAATCTTTGACAACAGGACATTAATAATGTTCAAACTTATAATTTAAATTAATTATGGTCGAATTTGGACCACTGGTACTTTTTAAATTCAAATCAATAGATTTCAGCACTTTGAATATAAATATGTTTCAACAACATAAACAACAGAATCGTAAGTTTTGATTTATGAGTTTGTGACTTATTATTACGTATTTAGAGGCGTACAAAGGACGCTTCGATAGATAGAAATGTCGTCATTTAACATACGTACGCCGAGACATTCATTTGTTTATGTGATAAGGGCCCACGGCCTTTATCGAGTCAATTGGAAACTTTTACGAGTTTATAAAAATTCCAGTATTGACCTTACTAGGAGGACGTGAAAGTAATATTTGGATCCTATCTATTTAATAAACATGATGATTTTATTATGCCTGAAACGGGTGAACGGGCTACTAGATGAAGAGTTACTGTCGCCCTATGTACGGGCTACGGCGTGATAGCCTTGCAAATGGTGACGATGATGATGATGGAATGTGGTGATAAATGATATTCACTTGGTTGGCTAATTCAAAAGTTTTTATTCAAAATAAGTTCCACCGGAGAACACTTTTTGAAGGTTATACATACATACATAACTTCACGCCAGTTCCCTTGCGGGGTAGGCACGGACAAGAGAGACATTCAGGCTTATTCTTACACACCTCACTTGCTTCTTTGACATTCATAGCTCTTGTCATGCACGCTCGTCTGTTCTTAAGGCTCCTGACATCACCTTAAGGTCATACAAGGTAAGTTAAAATTTAATTTTTACTTCCTATTCTATGAACACCGCTTCGCAACGTGTTGATGCTGTAAAGGAGAAGAAGCGGCAAGAAACTCCCCAGCAACACGTCTAGCCAAATATTGTGCCTTTTTATATTTCATACTCTATTTATATCCCAAATCCTTTTTTTTTATAAGTTTTGTACAGAAGTATGTTACAGAATTACTTTTTGAAGAATTAATGGAGTTATAGCAAACCTATCGCCTATGGACATGTAAGCAATCTGCTGCCAGTCTTCAAAGGGATACTGGAACCTGGCAACTAATGCCGGAACACAACCGAAGTACTCTAGACAAGGGGTGGTAGCCATCCAGTCGGGCAAATGCCCTACCGCCTGTCTGTGGGTTGTTTTGTCGCCTCTTAAGTAATTAGTAATTTTTCAAACTAATTTGAAGAGATGATTTGAAAATGAAGAGGTTTTTAAAAAATTGAAATAAGGAACATGTATTGAGAAGGGATGAAATTCAATTGATAAAAAGTATGTAAAACTAAGATTGATGGTTTCAAATGTAAAGATGGACTAACAAAACAGATGCATGGATTGTGTGAAGAATGACATGATGACTTGTGGTGTGACAGACGACGTACGCCAGAATAGAGGAGTGTGGAAGGAAAAGACATTTTGTGCCGACCCCAGATAATTTTTTATTTTTTTTTATTGCAGGAGATCAGCAGACAGGCAGACATTTGCAACAGCAAAATTGCTACAAATGCGCTGCTGCTCTCTTAAGGGAGACTGGAACCTGGTCACTAATGCCGGAACACAACTCAAGGTTGTTACGGCGACATACTTTAGACCAGGGGTGGTAGCCATCCAGGGAAAATGCCCTACCACCTGGCTGTGGGTTGTTTAGTCGCCTCTTACGACAGGCCGCCCGGCCGCAGGAAATTGTATTCTTTCTCCGTTCGTCCCCGAGGATATGCGCAAATGCATTCCCCCAGCGTTGTCAAAAAAAAAAGGGGGGGGGGGACAAGGGAGTGAACCCCACAAACTTGAATTTAAGCTTTTTTTTTGGTTTTGAGGCGAGGGAAAATGCTTAACCGATTTACGCACAAACTGGGCCGTTGCTAGGGGAACGACACGCGTCGGTCGGGGGCGATAACACTGCAGCAATAGTATGCTCTTGGCAGTGCTCCGTGCGCGATCGATGTCACAGAATAGTGTGGAAGACTCCGAGCGTTGCTACACGAGCGAGCAACCCCAATACCCACTAAAAACCCTCTCTTCCCTGTCGACCCTGCGCTTTTGTTTGTGTTGGAAAGGTTGAGATTTAGAACATAGTTACGCCCAGTCGATCCAGCGCAATAAAGTGCCTGGAGTGTGCCCTGGGAGAACACACCCCACTTCGTTGTGCGGGGTAGAAGGTCCTTTGCTCTCTTGCTAACTTGAATTTAAGCTTATACCAAAGCCCCCTTAACATCAAAAAAAAAAATTGCGTCCTTTGAAAAACGCACGCTAAGGCCTAAAAAAATGTAACATTTTAATTAACCGGAACAAACGGACAGACAAAAATTTGAAAAATGGATTTCTTGATACAAGTACTTGTATTTATTTGTATCTAATACTAATATATAAAGATGAATAGTTTGTTTGTTTGAACGCGCTAATCTCAGGAACTACTGGTCTGATTTGAAAAAATCTTTTAGTGTTAGATAGCCCATTTATCGAGGAAGGCTATAGGCTATATAGCATCACGCTAAGACCAATAGGAGCGGAGCAGCAATGAAGAATGTTTCAAAATCAGGGGGTTTTTTTAAACTGCTCCACGCGAACGAAGTTGCGGGCATAAGCTAATTTTTTTATGTTTAAGGCTACAATCGACGTCATTCAATGGAGTTCTTGTGAAAACTCGAAAGGCCACATTTGACTATACAGTTCACATTTCTCGCAAAAACACATAATTACTACTTAAAAACTATCAATATCCTACAACTATTGTTCATTTTAGAGTAATTTTACACATTTTTAGATAATAAAACTGCACAGCACAACGTTCCCTTTCAGTTCCCGCCAAAAACTCGGCATAAGCTAGTATATACATATAGATAAGACTAAGGACGAAACAGAAGCGCCAATTGTGATTATCATATTACGAGTTACGTTGTTCAGTGGGAGATTATCATTCCTTGATATTTCTCTGCCGTTGTTGCGTAGCTCTGACTCACGTGAAGCAAATGTTGACTCAGTTAGATTCCCGGCCCGAAGAGTAACGTCCTTATGGACCAATTGCACTCTGCCTTGTAATGAGCTGCTTCCGTAGACCATTCAACCTAATTATACTACATGCTGCTTAAGACGATTCTAGCTTCGTACTACCAAAGACGTTATACATACATACATAACTTCACGCCAGTTCCCTTGCGGGGTAGGCACGGACAACAGAGCGCCATTTAGGCTTATCCGTGCAGGAACGGAGAAAGAATACAATTTCCTGCGGCCGGGCGGCCTGTCGTAAGAGGCGACTAAACCACCCACAGCTAGGTGGTAGGGCATTTTCCCGACTGGATGGCTACCACCCCTGGTCTAAAGCATGTCGCCATAACAACCTTGTGTAGTGTTCCGGCATTAGTGACCAGGTTCCAGTCTCCTTTAAGAGAGCAGCAGCGTATTTGTAGCACCTTTGGTGTTGTAAATGTCTGCTCTGTCTGCTGAACTCCTGCAATAAAAAATAAAAAAAGGCTTATTCTTACACACCTCACTTGCTTCTTTGACATTCATAACACTTGTCATGCAAGTAAGTGACGTATATAACTATATCTGTCTTTTTTTTATTGCAGGAGATCAGCAGACAGGCAGACGGCTCACTTGATGGAAAGCGGTTACCATCGCCTATGGACATTTGCAACAGCAAAGTTGCTACAAATGCGCTGCTGCTCTCTTAAGGAAGACTGGAACCTGGTCACTAATGCCGGAACACAACTCAAGGTTGTTATGGCGACATGCTTTAGACCAGGGGTGGTAGCCATCCAGTCGGGCAAATGCCCTACCACCTGGCGGACACCTGTCTCTACAGATAAATAAAATGGAAGTGTTTGTAATGTCGATATAAAAATGTGAAAAAAATCAGGGAGGATAATTCGGACCAGGAGATTGCGAAAATTTTTAGACTGTATCTCTGTCTGTTTTGGCTAATTTCTGGAACAACTGGGCTTTGATGGGACTTTCACTGGTATAGCTGATGTTGTAAGGAGTAACTTTCGCAAATTGTTTTAGGATTCCGCGGAAAAAAATTCCGCGCGGACGAAGTCGCGGGCATAGCTAGTCTATGATATAATAAAATTAATTGAAAAAGAGAAATGTATCAGAGGGACTAATTTAGATCAGCAGATCAGAGAGAGCTTAGAGCAGCACCCCTTTTTATTTTATTTCGCACACTTATAGTTTACTAGCTGTGCCAGCGACGTTATCCTCGTGGAATTTGCTTTCAAAACCCTCCGATTTTGAAACATTCTTCATTGGTGCTCCGCTACTATTGGTCTTTGCGTGATGAGATATAGCCTATAGCCTTCCTCGATAAATGGGCTATCCAACACTGAAAGAATTTTTCAAATCAGACCAGTAGTTCCTTATTAGTATATTTGGCTACAACACTAATACTTACATTTTAAATATCGCGATATCTTTTGAATGAAACGTCCGAATTGAATAATTCAAAAAGTTCTAGAAAGGTATTGAATTCGTCTTGAATATGGAGTAATTTATTTTTATAAGGATTAATACCAAGGTACAAAATAAAGAGTTTTTGAAGCGACGGCATTTTAATTATTTAAAAAAATAAAAGAAAACACTTATTGTGAGATAACTACAATAGTTAGACATATGGTTACGCGATATTTTTTGTAGACAATTATATGTTCTGCAAAGTGGTAGTACATTATTTTGTTCTATAATCAATAGTTTTCGCAGAGCACGCTTTGTAAGGATTTTTTCGTGTAATTTTTTTACACCTTGGGTTACATTATTGGAATTTTAGTAAGGATCTCTAATTTTTTTGTAAATATAATATAACCTATAGCCTTCCTCGATAAATGTACTATTCAACACAGAAAGAATTTTTCAAATCGGACTAGCGGTTCCTGAGATTAGCGCGTTTAAACAAACAAACTCTTCAGCTTTATAATATTAGTATAATACAGAGAAAGAATGCAGAATGGTAATTTTTTTTTTTTAATTATGCATAAAAAATACATTAAGTACAGTATTTGACAACAGAACCTTAATCATGTTCAAACTTATAATTTAAATTAATTATTATGGTCGAATTTCGACCACGGGCGACCACTAGTATTCGTGTATTACACAAATACGCTGTCATTTGTTGGGATAAAAAGTATCCTGAATGTTGATTCGGGATAGAAACTGTCCCTGTGTCGAGTTTCATTTCAATCAGTAAATAGTGCTCTAATACAATAAGTTTAGGCGTTGCGTTTTCTGAATCTGCTAACTCCTAATATTTAACTATAGTATTTTTTAATTGCCTATGGCAGGTAAATTATCAATTTATTTACTATCTGACCCTTTCTAAACATCTATCTATCTCTGTCTTTTCCTTCCCGAATTTTCTATTCTAGAACTTTCGTTCATCGTCTATCCCTTTCTAAAATGTATCCGTCCTTGTCTTTTCCATCCAGAGTTTTCTACATACATACATAACTTCACGCCAGTTCCCTTGCGGGGTAGGCACGAACAACAGAGCGCCATTCAGGCTTATTCTTACACACCTCACTTGCTTCTTTGACATTCATAGCTCTTGTCATGCACGCTCGTCTGTTCTTAAGGCTCCTGACATCACCTTCTGCTAGTACACGATCGATTTGATCATGGAAGGTGTGTCGTGGCCTTCCACGACTTCTGCATCCATCCACTTTTGCATTGTATATCTGTTTACTCGAACCACCGGAGCATTCCTTTCCTTACCTTCACCCCGACACTCTCTTTTAGACCAACTCTCTTTCTTACTTCGGTATTACGAACGCGTTCCGCGAGCATCACTCCGCAGATTTTGCGCAGTGCTCGCATTAAGAGTTAAAACTCTTAAACCAACTAGATTGTTCCATCATCAATCGCCACAGTATTTTTTATTGCAGGCAAACAAGCAGAAGTTGATGGGAGGTGGCTACCGTCGCCTATGAACGTTTGCAACGCCCGGGGCGTTGCCGGCCTCTAAGGAATTTTATAGCGGCCTTCTTAAACAACCCCATGTCATAGCGCTGAGGGAAAATCTCGGCGGGAACTTTCCACCACATCATTGTAACGTTGCAGACAACAGTTGCGAAGTTGAGCTTGGGAGCTCAAGGGTATATAACCTCGGTGGTATATAAAATTATTTACTCTGCGTTTTTTTTAGGTATCTGATGTAATATCAGAAATTATTGTAAAATTCAGTAATGTGAGCGGATAATACAATAATAATTTAGACAAATTTCGACGACATAAAAACTTCCCACAATTATTCAAAGTTTTTTTATATCGCCCATTATATTTGTAATGTATTCAATTACTTCATAATAATTTAATTCGATCTAGGTAGATAAACAGCTAGTTATTATAAAGATGTACATTTTTGAAAAATATCATAGTTGTTATTGCCAGGTGGTAGGACATTTGCCCGACTGGATAGCTACCTGGTCTAAAGCATGTCGCCATAACAACCTTTAGTTGTGTTCCGGCATTAGTGACCAGGTTCCAGTGACCCTTAAGAGAGCAGCAGCGCATTTGTAGCACCTTTGGTGTTGCAAATGTCCATAGGCGATGTTAACCGCTTGGAAAGTGGGCCGTCTGCCTGCCTGCTGAACTCCTGCAACAGAACTATGTTGTTATTAATAGTTAATGACGTCAAATATTGTCGCCAATGGCCACAGTCAATAACAGTAACATTATCGCAGAGAACCCCTGCTTTATGTTTGTACCAATTTATGTTACAATATTTCAAATGAAAATCACTTTTTTATAATAATGATTGTATGTATGTCTTTCAAAACCACAGGCCATGAAAATGGCCCGGACTTTTGGGGGGCTTGCGTGGGGCCATGGGAAGGCCAACACGTAGAGGCCCCTTGACAAATTTAATGTAAATGTGGCGTGACACTGACCGGCGATTATCCCTACACCATATAGTAATGCCGCAGGGGGGCTTTGTGGTGAAGCCTTAGGTGAGTAGCGACACCTCGGACCTGATTCCGAGGGCAAGACAAGGCCGCCTCTGCAAGGCTGCTTGCCTGAGCCAACCGGCACGGAGTGGAGATCGCTAGAGCTAAGCACTCGAGCTCCAGGGGTGGAAGTTGAAGTACTTGATACACCTTAGCCACTCAAACTCATGTTGCCCCTGTCTTGTATGGCATTTTTTGGGGTCCATGCTGGCAGTGGCGAGTCACCGTCTGCCCATTTTTCCATGTTCCCTAAACATTGCGACGGGCAGACGCCATAGTCCCCATATTCCCAGACCCCTAATACCACTAGCATTTCATCCCAGTAGCCCGGTACTTTGTGTTCTCATTTCCCACAACAGTCTTACACTGGCCGGGGCTTGTCCTTGGGTGCATTATTACATGGTGTAGACAGGGATAATCACCACCGAACAAAAACTTTTGAATTTGAATTTGAATAAGGCATATAGCTACCAGGCTATATGCCAAGTTGCTAGGACTGATTCTCAAAGAAAGATTTTCAGGGCAAGGTTAAACCAATTACCTACTGCCCCGCAAACCACCGCTTATAAATTAATGACATTATTATCATTTTGTCGTTTAAAAACCATTTAGCAACTAGTTCTGTTGACATTAGCGACATAATTATCAAGCTTAGCTTAAGTATTTTAGAAAAGAGGTCAACGAAAGTAGATGATAATGACTTAAATCCATACACACCCCTAGCCTGCTCTTACAATCGGGTTGATGTACTACAAAATGCCGTATTACCTGTAGGACTCCGCGCCAGCGTACCATTATCGACGGCCTCTGTGGTTGAGCGGGCTAAGCCTTTGCCGGCCTACCTCACTACAACGCAGAGGCTCCGGGTTCGATTCCTGGTATAGTAAATTTCGGAAACGTATTTTCTCCGTTATTTACTATGGTCTGGGTGTCTGGGATCGGCCCCAGAGTAGTCCGTTGTATATTACCCATAACACAAGCGTAGCTTGCTTAATTTGGGGATATACAATATGTGTGTTTGTCTGCCGATTATTATTATTATTATTATGAACTAACCCCTTCGGGGGTTAGTTCATAATAATAATTGGCCAGGTGGTAGGGCATTTGCCCAACTGGATGGCTACCACCCCTGGTCTAAAGTATGTCGCCATAACAACCTTGCGTTGTGTTCCGGCATTAGTGACCAGGTTCCAGTCTCCCTTAAGAGAGCAGCAGCGCATTTATAGCACCTTTAGTGGTGCAAATGTCCGTAGGCGATGGTAACCGCTTTCCATCAAGTGGGCCGTCTGCCTGTCTGCTGAACTCCTGCAATAAAAAAAATAAAAAATAAAAAATAAAAACCCCTGTCCGGGTAATAAAGTGCTTACTTTCTCATATATCAAAAACTAGGTGTTGCCAGGGCGTATTTTAACAATAGTTCTAGTTTGAATAGTCAAAAACATTAACAGCTAGCCCTTTTTTAACCACCTTAGGTCTTGAATTTAGTATGCATTTCCATTGGCACTTCTAACCAGAAGCATTTCTAACATTTCGTGCTGCGTATTTTGAAAATGTTTTTATCCGTACAGGAATGGAGAAAGAAACCCAGGTGGTAGGGTATTTGACCGTCTAAATAGCTACCACCCCAACCCAACCTTGAGTTGTGTTCCGGCATTAGTGGCCAGGTTCCAGTCTCCCTTTACAGAGCGGTAGCACGTTGGTAGCGTCTTTGATTTTACAAATGTGCAGAGAAGGTAACTGCTTTCCATCAGGTGGCTGCTGATCTTGTCCAAAAAAAAATGACGGATTTTCATACAAAACTTAATGCTCTTTTTAACGCTTAAAACCCTTTCTTAGTTTGCACCTATATTATAGTAAGACCATGGATGTAAATCATGATCCTAGACTCAGTAGTTTGGGCTGTGTGTCAGTACGTCAATGAGGCCAAGCAATTATATATGTATAGAATATTCGCAATTATACGCTACAGTTGGTATGGTCGTTAGGGTCAGCGCAGACAGAGAGGAATAATCCCCGATCGCGTATGCTCCAGCTTGCGCGCGACCTCGCGAGCCTGCGCGAGTAAACCGCTCTGGGATACCACTCTACAGTAAACATGCCAGTTTGTCGCGAAAGTTCGTCAACGATGGTGGACTGGGATATGATTATAATTGTGCTTTTGGCGGAAGAAGAAATGGAAGAACATGTTAATAAAATAAAGCGTCAGAATGTTAGGCGAAGAACATGGGTCGAGGAATGTTGGCAAGAAAGGTGTAGTTTTGGTGAATTTAATACATGTTTTGTGTAATATGCTTTATCTATTAATTTTCATTTAAAGCTTTTGATGTTGAGTTCCTTAATTTTCAGTATTTTTTTTTTTTATTGCTGGAGATCAGCAGACAGTCAGACGGCCCACTTGATGGAAAGCGGTTACCATCGCCTATGGACATTTGCAACACCAAAGTTGCTACAAATGCGCTGCTGCTCTCTTAAGGGAGACTGGAACCTGGTCACTAATGCCGGAACACAACTCAAGGTTGTTATGGCGACACACTTTAGACCAGGGGTGGTAGCCATCGTGGTAGGGGTGGGTTGTTAAGTCGCCTCTTACGACAGGCCGCCCGGCCGCAGGAAATTGTATTCTTTCTCCGTTCCTGCACGGATAAAAAGTGTAATTTATTCAGTGGTAATTTATTGTAAATTTTAGTCGCTACACAGAATAGACTGTTTTGAAACAAAGTGGTTTTTGAAGGAAGTGAAAGCAGGTAGCTGTTATGTCGTTTACTATTGCATTTAGTGTATAAATGTAGATTATTTTTAACAAACAAAGCAACTTCATAAATGTATAATGATGGTTATATTTATTATTCGTTATGTAGGTACTTCGAATTCAAAATCTAGAAAAATGACGTCATCCCTCTTTAAACTAAGTGACCACACTGAAAGTACGCTTAGGTACGACGCCGCGCGAGGATTACCGCGTATCTTCGAGGACGCGTGTGTCAGGTTCAAGCATTTATGCAGTTTATTGTAATCATTTTAATAGTACATTATGGTACTAGTGTGTAACATTGGTGATTACCGCCGAGGCGCCATTGAGACTCGAGCCGTAGGCGAGCGTCTTAAGAGACCCGAGGACGGTAATCATCAATACACACGTGTATCATACGACGTTTTTCAACACACTTGTGAATAAAATAACAACAAAAACTCATTTTATTTAGTAGATAAAAAAAGTTATATATGAGTGAAAGTTTTATTTATTAAACACGTACGAGTTAAAATTATCTATTTAAATAAGAAGTTGCATGAAATGAGCAAGCAATAGGAACATTAATTTATTTGTTCTATAGAACACGATCTTTTTTTTTTTAATAAAAACTTTTTTAAGAACAAAGCAACTCAACCAATAAAATTTAAAAAAATAATCTATAACTCACTAGTGAGTTATAATGTTTTTTACTCACAGTTTGATAATGGGTGTCATTCTGTGCCTAATTGCGGTGACCATAGAGCCACTTTATGAGCAAGTGTGTTGAAAAGTTTATTTTCAAGTGCGTTAATAAAATCCTCTCCGCTGCGATCCGTTCTGTCTGCGCTGACCCTAATGGTCAATTTGGATAGATAATCAACTAATATTGTGCCACTCTGACGCTAATCAACGGCTGTTCCGACACGATCGTTATAGCAGTTTTAGGGCTATCGAGCCTATCGATTGGCTACAAATAATTTCGCAGACTACTCTTTCCGTGGGTAAATGGTAGACGACAATGCAAAAGGGAACTTAGCGTGACTTTACTAGCTAAAACATACATATATATTATACGTCTTATAGTACATTGCAACAGTACATATTAACTACTAACAGTAAAAGCATTGGGCCAAGGGGGCTATTCAATCGTGCCTGCGTACCTGCTGCAAACTACATGATGAAAGAATGACTAAACGGATATACAATGCAAAAGTGGATGGATGCAGAAGTCGTGGAAGGCCACGACACACCTTCCATGATCAAATTGATCGTGTACTAGCAGAAGGTGATGTCAGGAGCCTTAAGAACAGACGAGCGTGCATTACAAGAGCTATGAATGTCAAGGAAGCAAGTGAGGTGTGTAAGAGTAAGCCTGAATGGCGCTCTGTTGTTCGTGCCTACCCCGCAAGGGAAGTGGCGTGAAGTTATGTATGTATGTATATATGTGTAGAAATCCTATTTGTTATTATAAAATAACCATATGACGGAAGTAGTCAATAACCGGATAGAGTATTCTTTCACGTAGTAATTGGAAGTCGTATAACCGGATGTCAACGTAGAAGGATTTATTATTAAGCAAACGGATATCGAAAATGGAGTAACCGGATGTTGGAAGTTAATACGTATGGCGGAGGATTGATGGGATCTGGAATCGCACAAATTATTATTGTGTTATTCTTGGAGCGTCATTCGTTCGCTCCCGGCGTGAACCCGACATCAGAAGTGGGATGAGCTTGTGCCTACAATAAAAGCAATAATTGTGAAGCCTTGCCAGTGTGAGAAGACGTGATGATAGATTGAGGGAAGCGATGGCAGTGGAGGACGATTGACATGTTGCGGCCGTCGGCATAGTGGTGGCGCCTTGAAGGTGCCTATGAAGCAGCGGTGTGTCGGCCTGTGCGTGATCGGGTTACCGTTGGTAATATTGGCTCACTATGTGGCCAGTGAGGGTCCATACTCACGTCAGTGCTGTGAATGGAAGTGCAATTTTATGGATCGTGAAGGATAAGCTAAGGTAACAATTACGTGACTATTCTACCTGGCACAGAAGGTATGGTATTTTTTATTATTTTAGTGTGAATAATGCAAAGTAAAAAGTGAGTTTATTTTACAAGAATTAATTATGGTTCATCGGTCGTGGTAGGCAATTATACTACCCTCATATTCACGTAATATTTTTCATGTACGAAAATAAGGATATGGTTGCAAAAATGGAAAAAGATGAACAAATAGCGTAGTTATACGTTTTCAACATTATTTTCGGGAATTAGTTACTAGCAAGAAATTTGTGTTAAACGATGTGCGTGTACTCATTGTTTTCAAGTTTACCTTCCAAGAGTTTTTATTGAAAAATTAGGCTTAGTTACTTTACTTGATTATGTACAGTGGAAAGTTGGTTTTGACATTGTTCCTATGCGATGTTTTCCGTTGGTATCTGCCTTGCAAAATAAAGTTTGCGAGCGTTAAATTAAAAACGCTTTAGATTCCGATAGTAATAGGAACATGAGCGTCTTTGAAGAAGTTTGGAAGCTACTATAGAGTAGACTGGGTTATTTTAGACAGTAGGTAACGATTATTTTAATTCCTAAATTAGGGTGAATGCGCTAGTTATTGTAAATCGGAAAATTACTTTGCGAGTTTTGTTTATTGTAAGAGTGACAACCTTGGTTACTTTGATTGTTTACTATGGTCGAAACGAGTGTCATCCGAGCCACGCCCAGCGGGGGTTGGTTGAGAGGATACACTCGTCTGGTTTAGATGTGCTGGTCGCGGAGAATCATTCGGGCGCTATACCCAGTAGGGTTAGTATGATGAATGCACTCGTCCGGTCCAGAAGGTTGTGGGGAGTGGCATTCGGGCGCTATACCCAGGGGGGTTAGTATGATGGATGCACTCCGCCAAGTTAAAGGGACAGTGTAATTCGGGCCACACCCTGAGGGGTTGGTTGAAGGGATTCACTCGTCCGGTTCAGATGCGTTGCTTCAGTTGGTTGAACAGAGGGTGTCATCCGGGCCACACCCTGCGGGGTTGGTTGAAGGGATGCACTCGTCTGGTTCAGATGTGACAGTGTCATCCGGGCCACACCCTGAGGGGTTGGTTGAAGGGATTCACTCGTCCGGTTCAGATGCGTTGCTTCAGTTGTTTGAACAGAGGGTGTCATTCGGGCCACACCCTGCGGGGTTGGTTGAAGGGATGCACTCGTCTGGTTCAGATGTGACAGTGTCATCCGGGCCACACCCTGAGGGGTTGGTTGAAGGGATTCACTTGTCTGGTTTAGATGTGTTGCTGCAGTTGGCTGAACAAAGAGACGGTGTCATCCGGGCCAGACCCGTTGCGGGTTGGTTGGGGGGATACACTCGTATCGTCCAGATGTGCTGGTTCGATTGACGGATTGAGAAGTGTTGTTAGCGGGTTGAATGACTGATGCATTCACCCCTGGTTTTTGTTTAAAGTTTGAATAACGCAAGATTAGTCATTATTATTATTGAACGTAGTGAATTCAGTTATTTTTTAGAACACGTAGTTTGTAACTTTAGAGGTCCATAGAGTGAGATTTTAGTCCGATAGTTAAAATGCTAAAGGTTTACAATAGTCGTAATTCTAGTCTCTGGGTTTTTTTAGCTGTGGTTAATTATTGTTGGAATTTCTGTAGCCCTGAATAATAATTTCTAGTACTATTACTTATTTTTTTCAAGTTTTTGGTAATGAGTTGGTACATAGAGATCATGAAATTATGATATTATTCTTGAAATAATAATCGTTAAAGGTTTTGAAAGTTTCATGTTACTTTGATGGGAAAGTAGAATCATTATTGGTCAGGAATAGCCGAGTGGTTGTGTGAACAAGTACTGGGTTTTACTTTTGTTCGCAGACTAGCAGACACACGAGGACGTGTGAATTGCAGGAAGGCCGTGTAGAAATCCTATTTGTTATTATAAAATAACCATATGACGGAAGTAGTCAATAACCGGATAGAGTATTCTTTCACGTAGTAATTGGAAGTCGTATAACCGGATGTCAACGTAGAAGGATTTATTATTAAGCAAACGGATATCGAAAATGGAGTAACCGGATGTTGGAAGTTAATACGTATGGCGGAGGATTGATGGGATCTGGAATCGCACAAATTATTATTGTGTTATTCTTGGAGCGTCATTCGTTCGCTCCCGGCGTGAACCCGACATATGTATTTATTTGCTCAACAATCTAACAACAAACTTGAACACAAACAACAACAAAAAAACACCTAAATTCTGGTACCCGATTGCAGCGCCATCTACCTGGTTCATCTAAAATTTAGATAGATAGATGATTTAGATTCTTAAATCATCCCCGTAGAAAATTATTAAAATACCGAAATTATTAAAAAAATTACTAATACCGCTATTAAAAAATATTGGTTAGTGGTAGAAGGATGAAAATTCTCGCCCGACTGAATGGCTACCACCCTTGGTCTAAAGTATGTCGCCATAACAACCTTGAGTACCGGCATTAGTGACCAGGTTCCAGTTTCCCTTAAGAGAGCAGCAGCGCATTTGTAGCAACATTGCTGTTGCAAATGTCCATAGACGATGGTAACCGCTTTCTATCCAGTAGTCCGTCCGCCTGTCTGCTGATTTCCTGCAATAAATAAAAAAAAAAAAATTGACAAAAACATAAAAAAATAACCTTCAGTGTTGGATCACCCCTATTTTTTTGACTATAAAAAAGTCTATATGCGATAGTAACCACTTTGCGTCTGCCTGTTTACTAACTCCGAAAAAAAAAAATGATATAATCGGTTGTCATTGTCGATGCAATCTGCCCCCGACCGACGCGTGTCGTTCCCCTAGCAACGACCCAGTTTGTGCGTAAATCGGTTAAGCATTTTCCCTCGCCTCAAAACAAAAAAAAAAAACTGTATGGCAGGCTTTGAACTCGCCATCCAAAGCAATTATTTATACTGTGACACGTCGACGTGGTTCATTAGACTGCCACAGACGCAGTAAGGTGGCCGTGACCGACATTTATCTGCCAAACGAGTTTGATCTACAATCCTTATTTACCACGCGAAAGGACCTAACCACGACATGTTAGTATATGAACTGCGAGAGCAGTGTTTTTCTGTGCAGGAACGGAAAGATAATACTATTTTTATTTTTATTTTTATTGCTGGAGTTCAGCAGACAGACAGACAGGCTACTGGATGAAAAGCGGTTACCATCGCCTATGGACATTTGCAACACCAAAGGTGCTACAAAATGCGCTGCTGCTCTCTTAAAGGAGACTGGAACCTGGTCACTAATGCCGGAACACAACACAAGGTTGTTATGGCGGCATACTCTATATCAGAGGTGGTCGCCATACAGTCCGGCAAACGCCCTACCACCCGGCTGTGGGTTGTTTTGTCGCCTCTTACTACAGGCCGCCTGGCCGCAGGAAATTGTATTCTACCTTCAAAAAGTGTTCTCCGGTGGAACTTATTTTGAATAAAAACTTATGAATTTGAATTTGATCGTAACCACTTTCCATCGCAGTTGGGTCAGCCTGTCTGCTGTGCTTCAGCAATAAAAATAAAATAAAAATCGCAACACAGTTTTAACAGTACTAGCGGAGGGTGATGTCATGAGCCTTAAGAACAGACGAGCGTGCATGACAAGAGTTATGAATGTCAAAGAAGCAAGTGAGGTGTGTAAGAATGGGCCTAAACCTACCCCGCTAGTGGCGTGAAGTTATGTATGTATGTACAATTTTAACTTGAAGTTTTACGGGCAGATTGTTAATATACTTGTCCAATTTAAAAACCTGCCCGTAAAACTTTAAGTTAAAATTTTGTTGCGATTCGTTTTTCCGCTTGTCCGTTGAAGTTTCACTTCTACTATGTGTCCCGGCACACATTTCGATTTTTCGCAGGTTTACTGCAAATTATGATTTGGTTAGGTTAGGTACATTTTAATGAATGCATTTTTTATTTAAACATATTTTATTTTATCAAACAAAAAAACTAAATTCGATCCGTAACCAAAAAACGCATCTACGCAGTCTACTCTAAAATAATGCCGCCTCTCACCACGTCTAGTTTAAATTTATGCCGCTCCTCCACGCAGCCGTAACGCTTTTTCGTGACAGAAAAATCCTAAGACGTATATATCGAAGTTTAACTTCAAAAAAGCAGTCCAAGTGGTTAATAATAACAGCCCGTAAATGTCTGGTTTTCCCTTTATAAGGGGCACAGTAACCGCTTTCCATCAAGTGGGCCGTCTGCCTGTCTGCTGAACTCCTGCAATAAAAAAATAAAAAAAGGTACTATAAAAAGCGTACACCATGGATATTTCTCACATGGCCACAATACAAATCACTTGAATCAATATCAACTTTTCTAAATAGAAAAGAGACGTCTCCTCGTCCGGACAACTGACCAAATATGAATTAGCTTGTTTATGCTAAGTTAAATCAAATATCCTGTTCTTAAAGCATTATGATCAATACAACAAACACTAGAACTCGCCAACTGTGTAATGTATGGCTAACACGAAAACAATTTTTTAAACAAAAAACAAAACCCCCTTCAAAAGTGACTAAAGAGCAAAAAATTTATATTTTGTACACCATCTTGAAGTCAGTGCAAAGAAAAACTTTGACTTTTTTTTATTGCAGAAGTTTAGCAGACAGGCAGACGGCCCACTTGATGGAAAGCGGTTACCATCGCCTATGGACATTTGCAACGCCAAAGGTGCTGCAAATGCGCTGCTGCTCTCTTAAGGGAGACTGGAACCTGGTCACTAATGCCGGAACACAACTCAAGGTTGTTATGGCGACATACTTTAGACCAGGAGTGCTAGCGATCCAGTCGGGCAAATGCCCTACCACCTGGCATGAGATTATATAAAGAAGGAGTGCAGAATGCTATTTTTTTTATGCATAAAAAATACATTAAATCAGTGAAAGAAACATTACATACACTACCATATATTTGACACACATACGCATATATACTCTTGAAGGGTGAGCCCCGATGGGGTGGAGGAGCGTGATGGAATGCTCCTCCGTCTTAAAGGATGATCTTCCAACGAGGCTAATGTTGTTCCTCGCAGGCCTAGGCCCTTCTGTTATAGTTGTAAGTTTCGGGAAACGTTTGTGATATCAATTATTGCACAGCGCCATCTATCGGCTTGTAAGTGTTCCACTACACTCTTTTGTTTATTGTTAAAATCAAATTAACAGTGTAGCCTTGGCGAAATCTGTGTTTATAGAAGTATAAGCCTTTGACAAAGGGACCTTAATAATGTTCAAACTTATAATTTAAATTAATTATGGTCGAATTTCGACCACTGTGCGACCACTAGTTCAATATAAACATGGGAAGTAGTTTTTATGGTTTAGCTCCGAATAAATAAAATCGACTAAGTTAACACTGTCAGATTTCACATAGTTTGACATTACTTGTATGAAGCTTATGTCAAATTTAATAATAAACAAGTGAACTGTAAGTGATAAAATATAGGAAATGTCCATTAGTAGCTTTACTTTTGGAAAAAAATGTTACATACATACATACATAACTTCACGCCAGTTCCCTTGCGGGGTAGGCACGCACAACACTTGCTTCTTTGACATTCATAGCTCTTGTCATGCACGCTATTGCGCTGGATCTGCTGGGCTTAACTATCTCCTGAATCTCACCCTCCGCTGGTACACGATTCAATTTGCAGGGTCGTCAGGGAGGAGGGGGTTTTTAGTGGGTATTGGGGTTGCTCGCCCGTGCAGCAACGCTCGAAGTCTTCCACACTATTCTGTGACGTCGATCGCGGACGGAGCGCTGCCAAGAGCGTACTATTGCTGCAGTGTTATCGCCCCCGACCGACGCGTGTCGTTCCCCTAGCAATGACCCAGTTTGTGCGTAATATAGGATGGACCATTCTGATCTGGTCCCAGAAACCAAAAAAAAGACTATATGTACATACATAATAATACATACATGAACTGTAAGTGATAAAATATAGGAAATGTCTATTAGTAGCTTTACTTTTGGAAAAAAATGTTACATACATACATACATTACATACATAACTTCACGCCATTTCCCTTGTGGGGTAGGCACGCACAACACTTGCTTCTTTGACATTCATAGCTCTTGTCATGCACGCTCGTCTGTTCTTAAGGCTCCTGACATCACCTCCTGCTAGTACACGATCAATTTGATCATGGAAAGTGTGTCGTGGCCTTCCACGACTTCTGCATCCATCCACTTTTGCATTGTATATCTGTTTAGTCATTCTTTCATCATGCATTCCTTTCCTTACCTTCACCCCGAGACTCTCTTTCAGAGCAACTCTCTTTCTTACTTCGGTATTACGAACGCGGTCCGCGAGCGTCACTCCGCAGATTTTGCGGAGTGTTAAAAATATGTTAATACAAAAAAAATAGTTTTCAAGTCTACAATATTTCACAAGATGAATAGTAAACGCGTGGTGATTAGCATAAACACAGGGGACAGCCTTTTGTTCTTTAATTACAGTTTCTAAATGCTATAGAAAAACTGTAAGTGTTTTTACTTCGAAACCAAGTACCATAACTTAACAAACGTCTTACTTATTTGTACATACGTTTATCTGAGACACGGTTGTTTGAAAAAATACATAACACAGAACACAAGTACTTAGTAATTTCCAATTACGCAATTTTTTCTAATGTCTCGCAACGTGTTCAAATAAATGGTTTTTCGTTCCTTTGATTACGTGATATATATTTTTTTTAAAGTTTCATTCTTTTTAACCGACTTCAGAAAAAGGAGGAGGCACTCAATTCGTCGGGATCTTTTTTTTATGTATGTTCACCGATTACTCCTTTATGATCCGATTTACGTGATTCCTTTTTTGTTCGACGCGGAATAGCTGCCATTTGGTCTCCTAAAAATTTGACATAGTTTGGCCCAGTAGTTTTTATTATATGAACATTTTTTATGAAAAAATTTCCATTCCGTTCCATATGTACACCGATTACGCTGAGATTTATGATCCGATTTACGTGATTCTTGTTTAGTTTGATGCGGAATAGTTGCCGTTTAGTCCCCTAAAAATTTGACATAGTTTGGCCCAGTAGTTTTCATTTTACGAACATTTTTTTGTTCCCGTTTCTTGGGACCTATATTTTTTAAGGAGCGCGGCACCTTTCGTAGGTCTACCCATACATAGCTAGACACTAAAAAGTAACAAAAAAATAAAAAAAACTTCTTTTAAAAAAACCGACTTCAAAAACTAAAAACTTGGTAATTTTCAAAATATGGTAATTTTTATGTTTTACTTTGCACCGACTTCAAGATGTTTTAGATAATATATATTAATAATAATAGCTTTAGAAATAAGTTATTTTATACTTTTTAGTTTTTGAAGTCGGTTTTTTATAACCGTCGCTCTCATCTGGAGACGATCTCCTGACTATGAATGAATTTGTGGTAAACTTGGTAACACGTTCTGTGTAATCTTTGATCCAAGATTTTATTTCCATACCAAGCGTTTAAGCCGTGGTAGCTTAGTGATTAGCGCACTTGGGTCTCAAACTTTAAGGGCGTGGGTTCGAAGCCACTTAAACAGTTTTCTGACCTAATGTGCTTATTGTTACAATTACCACGTGCTAACGGTGAAAGAAAACATCGCGATGAAGATGTGTCAAACACACCAATCCGCCTCGGATAAGCGTGACGAATATGCTATCCGTTTTCCTATAAATAGGAGGCTCGAGATCAGCAATAGACCATTTATGAGCTGACATTATGATGGAAGTACGGCCACGTCTTATAGAACCGGCTGGATGGCCAACTCCCGGTAGAGGAGTAAACCCAAGAAATGACGACTTGACTTTCGTAATGGATGACATGCGTATTAATCGTCTCACAATTAGGGATGCTGAAGACCACCCGAAAGTGAAAAGAAGATGATGATTACGACGGAAGTATGCGTCTACCTGTACGGGACATCGGCAGCCAAGAACACGTAGTTGGTGGCATAGAGGGCGGCCACGAACACGGGCAGCGCGAGGAGGCAGTAGTTGGTCAGGTGGAACCGCTTGAATTGGCCCAGCTCCCGCATCAGCCGGTCCGTGTCCAGGCCCAAAGGGGTCGACATTTCCACCACCTCTTCTATCTTCTTCAACATTCTTAATTCTTTATATTACACTCTATTAATCAATATTATTTATTAAGCTTATTTTATTTTTTTTATTAACAAAGTTATACAATTGTTCTGAGTTCACTCGGACTTCGTATTACATTTATTATATATATATTTTATTGTAACATTAGTATGTACTGTAGAAAGGCTATTAAAATTTGAATAAAAACTGCAATTTTAATTTTTCAACGGGTTTTTTGTATAAAAAGAATATTTTGTTTAGTCTGTTAGCAGCACTTGATGCTTGCGAAGATCGCGTGGAGCTACGTTCGCAGTGCGCCCGCGCAGCGCTACCGACTGCAAGCAGCGCCCGCCCGCACCGCCACATATACAAGTCGCCGTTGCAAACGACCGATAGCCGCGACAAGGATGTTGCACTATCAGAGGCTCGAGAGGACGTCCTTTAATCCTCTTTACAATTATTTATATAGACTAACAAATATTATGATTTTTTTATAAAAGTTTATTGTCTCAAATATATCTTACGTTGCGCGCAAACGAGCCACCAATCATATTCACCGGTGCATGTATCATCGATGGCCTCATTTACGGAGACGCGGCGCGTCGCGCGTCGCGATAGGCTGCGCGGCCCGCACTAAATTCAAATGTAGGGCGTTGGATGAGTGCGTTTACGGAGAAGCGATTTTACACGCGTTTGCTTGAAATGGAGCGTGTTTTACGGCCGAGCCCGCGGATGGCATCGTCACGTCTCACGCGGCGTTTATCGCGGCGGCACACGCAGCGGCAATTCTCGATGAAGCGATGCCTGTGGCGGAACCTTCTGCCAGTCTCATTTGGTAATCGTGCAACACAGACGTAGTCACCGTCGCAATGGAGTATGATATTATCGACTTTTTTTAGAAGAATATTGTATGTTAAAAAGTGGTTATTTAATGTAAGGAGGAGGAAGAGTGGCGGTGCCTGCGGCATGCTTGGCTACACGCTTGAGAATACGACGCGGGCGCAGCGGCGGGCACCGCCACCCTTCAAGCCTCGCGTCTCTATAAAGAACATCGTATATTGCTATAAGTCTGTGTTTACGCGTGCGATGATACGTGCCGCTTCACGCGCCGCCGCTACGTAAACAATAAAAACGTCCAACGCGCCGCGAGACGCCACGCCACGCGCGACGCGCGACGCCCCGCGCCTCCGTAAATGAGGCCTATGGGTTACAGGCGTGCGACGAATAATGAACGAAAAAACGTGTCAACTGCTTGTCGCTAGCTGTGGTCGGTGGCCCGTTTACGCCGAACCTTATAAACATTCTTTGTAAAGAAAAAAGAGAATGAATAACAATTTACGCAGCAATGCAACTAGTTGATATATTATTAGTTCTTAGAAATGAGTAAATGTTGTAAAATTAGTTGTCATGATAATTCTGAGGAGGGGTAGATTCGAGGAGATCGTCTGTGGCGAGAAAACCACTCACTCATGTACTCGTGCAATACTTAAATTCATTTATTCATATTATTTACTTCTGCGCAAAATCTGCGGAGTGACGCTCGCGGACCGCGTTCGTAATACCGAAGTAAGAAAGAGAGTTGCTCTGAAAGAGAGTGTCGGGGTGAAGATAAGGAAAGGAATGCATGATGAAAGAATGACTAAACAGATATACAATGCAAACGTGGATGGATGCAGAAGTCGTGGAAGGCCACGACACACCTTCCATGATCAAATTGATCGTGTACTAGCAGGAGGTGATGTCAGGAGCCTTAAGAACAGACGAGCATGCATGACAAGAGCTATGAATGTCAAAGAAGCACGTGTTGTTCGTGCCTACCCCGCAAGGGAACTGGCGTGAAGTTATGTATGTATGTATGTATTTACTTCTGAGCTACCTATTATTATGATAGTAATGAGTTTATGAACTACAGGTGAAGAAATATAAGAGGTCAGTGGCAGCTCAGTGACTGACGCTTCTGTAGCGTTTGTATATCATTTCAATGACGTTGGTTCCAATTCCTGAACCGGAGATACTGGCCTCAAGGACGGTCACCAATGGAAGCGTACTCACACGTCTCCAGCTTACAAAGATTTGCCTATATTCTTAGAAAGTAGGCTTAAGAGGAAGCAAAGTGGAAATCTTGCCCAAGGTAAACCACCACAATATTCCTTTTATGATCTTAAGCCAGGTTCATGCGCAACCCGGGGGACAAAAGTAGTTCCCCGGCAGTGGGTGAAGCCAATACGCAACCACCTGCCAGGGCCAGCGGAGAGGCTTGGCTATACCCGTGGACGTGCCACGGAATACCGAAGGGTTTTAGTAGGCAACCCTACCTGTGGAGTGGCAATAGCATCTTTAGTTCTGATCGAACTAAATCTGACGTGGCGAATCCTCACACACCGGCCGCGACTTCCCCCCTACGCGCGGTAGATGGCTCTCAATCGGGCTTCCCCTAAAAAAAGAGTTCATGCGCAACAGCTAAGTCAGCGCCACGACTGCACTGCCAGACTGTTGGCCAGTGGACTTCATCTCATTTATAAAGCAAGAAATACGTTCCGTCTCTTTAGCCTTGGAGCGGGTGACGGCTGATGTCGTTGAGGGCCGTGACTCGCAGCTATACTTCTGCATTGGCCGATGGTCTCTCCTCTATGCAAGTTATTTCAACTTAACAGAATTGGTGTAAATGAAAAAAAAAGTTTTTTTGTTTTTTTTTTTGCAGGAGATCAGCAGACAGGCAGACGGCCCACTTGATGGCAAGCGGTTACCATCGTCTATGGACATTTGCACCACCAAAGTTGCTACAAATGCGCTGCTGCTCTCTTAAGGAGAACTGGAACCTGGTCACTAATGCCGGAACACAACTCAAGGTTGTTATGGCGACATACTTTAGACTAGGGGTGGTAGCCATCCAGTCGGGCAAATGCCCTACCACCTGGCTGTGGGTTGTTAAGTCGCCTCTTACGACAGGCCGCCCCAACGCAGGAGATTGTATTCTTTCTCCGTTCCTGCACCGATAACAACACAAAAGACAATGAACATTGGTAACAAAAGAATTGAACAATAATAATAAACCTAAACTGATGTACGTATGATCATAAGACGTGTTTGCTTAGTTAGACGCGGGCTCGAATCCTCATCGGAAAAAATGTACCACTTAGGCAGTTATGTGACTCTAGGTGTATATTGTTACAATCGCCACACGCTGACGGTGAAAGAAAACATCGTGATGAAACCAAGATAACCGATGTATGAAACCCACCAAGCCGCCTTAGAGAAGCGTAGCGGGTATACAGTCTATTCTCTTAAAGATTGTGAGGCCCGTGATAGGTGAGGCCGCAATCTGAACGACCCCGTGTCCTAGGTCTCATTCAAAAATGTACTGCCAACGTAAACCTAACATGATTAAATATTCATAAATTCACCGTAAAATCTTAAATAATGACAATCCATTTATTAAGTATAATTTGTTCATAGATGTTGAAATAAAGACTTGATTACTTGAAGAGTGGTAAAGTGGGCGTCGGATTTCGGTCAGCGAGGGGTTCTATGATGGCGACCGATGCACACTTGATGTTAACACCTACAAAAAAGTTATATTTAAAACGCGCAAGCATAGCGTTTATTGCTCCACTTATTACGTCAGGCGTTGTTCAAGTTCTCGTATATTGTATAATTTTATCATTCGCTCTCTATTGCATTACAATGCTAAGACAATTTAAACATTTAATTTCAAAATCGTTATGTTGCTATTTGTGGCGGTAACACTTGGCAACGTAACTTTAAAATGCTTCAGAGCTTCAGCTTTTTACAATTTTACTGAATGATAGTTATTATGAAAAAACATTATAATTTGTTGTAGTTTGGTATTAAAATACTGGCTATGTAAATATTTTTTTTTTTTTTTATTGCAGGAGATCAGCAGACAGGCAGACGGCCCACTTGATGGAAAGCGGTTACCATCGCCTATGGACATTTGCAACACCAAGTTGCTGCAAATGCGCTGCTGCTCTCTTAAGGGAAACTGGAACCTGGTCACTAATGCCGGAACACAACTCAAGGTCGTTATGGCGACATACTTTAGACCAGGGGTGGTAGCCATCCAGTCGGGCGAATGCCCTACCACCTGGCTGCCACCTGGTTTTATATGTACTTATAAAACGTATATTAATGTCAAATTTAAATATTACAGAAATATATTGTCATAGTATTTTCTTAAGTTTTCGCGACTTTAAACACCTGCCTACATTATATTTTTCTCGCGAGATTATACAAGTCCAATTAAAATATTATACCCTTAAGTTGACGAGGATATTTAAATATCATTAAATAGTGTAATTTGTTGCAAAATTGTGTGCTTAAAATACTAAAAGGATCTCGTAGCGATAAACAAAATGTATACGGAGTTACAGCCCTAATTTTGATTCAATACTCCAGTAAAAAACAGTTTACAGAAGACATCTTTCTGAATTTTATAGGTATACTCGTACTGCCAAAAGTTTCTTGTACATACGGACAGACGCTAGCATTAAAGGACGTGTCGAAATTTTAAGCGAACCTAATATTTTGGACTTTTTTACGCAACCCTAAAAAAGAACCTACAGCTAGTCATTAGCTACAACAAAATGATCAGAAGGTCAATTACGAATTGCAACCCGCGACAGCCTTTTGATTTACACACATGTTATTCGCCATTCAAAATGCAATGTCGCAACCGTTCCATACCTAACCAGCGTTTCTAGTGTTAGAACGTGTGAGCTCTACTGGTTCTATTTCGGCGTGTTTTGGAACTTAGACCAAATTTAATAAAACTACGTTTTAACGGTTTTAAGCGCGGTAATTTTATTTGATTTTGGTTTTTCCGACGTTTCGGCCACTTTTCAGTGGCCGTGATTACGGAAGACAAAGATGTCAAGTGTCAACGAGTATTGTTAAAGTTTTATTTAGCCTACCGCCAACTTATTAATTTTAATTATTTAATTTTATTTTTAATTTTGTTTATGGTTATTATTTACTCTATGGGAGCCTAATCTAATTTACTACCGCTTCGCAACATGTTATGGCTTGAAGAGAAGAAGCGGCGCAAGAAACTCTTCAGCAAACATGCCTAGCTCTAATAATTTTATATAATATTAAAATAAAATTACCGCGCTTAAAACCGTTAAAACGTAGTTTTATTATGTATACAAGTCGCGAAAACTTAAGAAAATATTAGACCAAATTTCTTCTATCATCCATACACGCTTATTTAAACTACTTTTTATCTGACCTTCTTCAAAATATCTTCAATTTGATCATGGTGAGTACGTATCGGTCTACCGGCGCTGACTCTACCAGACACATCGCTATCATATCCTTGTTTTGTGATTCTGCTTTCATTCATACTCTCTACATGCCCAAACCACCTTAACATTCCTTTTTAAACTCTTGTCACTTCATCTTCTTCCAATCCACAACACTCTCCCTTATCACGCTTTTTCTTATCATATCACTTACATTAACTTTGCATTTACTTCTCAAAGCTCTCATTTCAACTGCATTTATACTCTCATGCTTCTTCTGCCATACCTAATTTTCACTTTTTTTTTTTGCAACACCAAAGGTGCTACAAATACGCTGCTGCTCTCTTAAGGGAGACTGGAACCTGGTCACTAATGCCGGAACACAACTCAAGGTTGTTATGGCGACATGCTTTAGACCAGCGGTGGTAGCCATCCAGTCGGGCGAATGCCCTACCACCTGGCTGTGGGTTGTTTTGTCGCCTCTTACGACAGACCGCCCCAACGCAGGAAATTGTATTCTTTCTCCGTTCCTGCACGGATCACTGCCGTACATTAGCGTTGGTATTAATATCCCTTGATGTACAGCCAGACGTGCCTTTACAGACAGTTTCCGGCTGTTCATAAAAGAGTTCAGCGCTCCATTCACCTTATTACCTGCTTATTACTCTTCAATATCAATTTCATGCTTCGTGTCTGGTAAATATGCAAATAACTTATTTATCATAAGTCATCTTAGTAATTGCATATATTTTTTTTTAGTTTCTGTAATATTCATCCCACCAATTTGAAAAAAAAACACTTAGACAGTTTAAGAAATAATTATCTCATACCTCAATACAAACATAAACAATTGAGTCATTTGAGAAAAAAAATGCAATATTTATTTCTTAATCAGTACGATTAATTGGTTAAAATCGGTGTGGCTGAATACCATCGCAAATCACGGGCCTTAGAATGGTCACTTTTGGAGAATCACCTTGCGAGTTGAACGCATCACGTGTCCAATTCACGTGTCTATGTGCATAATATATTGACTGAGAGTCCACGTTAGTTAGAGACTTGGTATATTGTGGCTAGTTTATCCGTGCAGGAACGGAGAAAGAATACAATTTCCTGCGGCCGGGCGGCCTGTCGTAAGAGGCGACAAAACAACCCACAGCCAGGTGGTAGGGCATTTGCCCGACTGGATGGCTACCACCCCTGGTCTAAAGCATGTCGCCATAACAACCTTGAGTTGTGTTCCGGCATTAGTGACCAGGTTCCAGTGACCCTTAAGAGAGCAGCAGCGCATTTGTAGCACCTTTAGTGTTGCAAATGTCTATAGACGATGGTAACCGCTTTCCATTAAGTGGGCCGTCTGCCTGTCTGCTGAACTCCTGCAATAAAAAAAATAAAAAATCCTGTCAGAAGTTACCTGTACGGCACGTCGGCAGCCAAGAAGATGTATGTGACGTGCAGGAGGCCCACCTGCACGGCGACCAGCGCGGCCATGAGGTACACGCCGACGTGGAAGCGGCCCATCTGGCCCAGCTGCCTCAGCACGCTGTCCACATCGACGCCGCACGACATCTGCACTCCACTGCTGCCTTCTGACACTTTGTCTTTCACTTCACACATCGCGTCTTTTGATCTAGTTATTTACAGAATCACTAATTGCATTGACTACGATAAGAGTTGTACTTTAGGTTTCTTTTAGATTCTTTGATAATGTGTCATCTAATGTTGGTCTTATATCAATATAATGTTTAATAATTTAGTTCTCGTATTCCGCTAGAACAGGACAGCTATGTAGATTAGATTGTGATATACTAAGTCGATTATTGTCAGATTTTAAATATCAACCCAAACATCAAACTGAAAGTGCAAAATCACAGCCGGAAGACACTCGACGTGTCGCGTGTCACACGTTATAATCTTCACGTGGTTTGAAGTCTGATACTGTAATTACCAATTATCTCGACGTAATTTATTGATCTTTTATGGACGGAAGGAATTGGGTAGAGAAATGTAAAGGTGGTCGCGATATTAATGCTCTAGCAGCGGGTTGAGTTTGAAATGATCGAAATATGCATGCGTACGGCTTTATCTATGTCGACGGAACTAAATATGCGGACAATTTAAGAACGTTGACATGCATCGCGCAATACTGGTACATGAGGAGGAAAAAATGCAAAACTGGGGTTTTCCAGAGAGCTTTTTACATTATGTAATACTTATGTCAACTATAATTTCCCATACTATTTCTTTCACTCATAACTTAGAACAAGCAATTCTTGCAGATATCCCTATTAATATTATAAATGCGAAAGTAACTCTGTCTGTCTGTTCTGTTTTCACAGAAAAATTACTGGACCGATTTGGCTGAAATTCGGTATATATGTAATTTGAATATCGAAGGTGGACAAGGGATATTTTTCATCCCGGATAATGGGATAAGTTTGGGGATAGATTTATATAAACATCATCCCAGAAAGTAGGACAGGTTTTTATTTTGTGATTTGCCATTTTCGTCATTTTGATTAATTTGATTTTGGTCGAAGGGTCGGTGCAGTCGGTGCGGTCGATGCGGTCGATGCGGTCGATGCGGTCGATGCGGTCGATGCGGTCGATGCGGTCGATGCGGTCGATGCGGTCGATGCGGTCGATGCGGTCGATGCGGTCGATGCGGTCGATGCGGTCGATGCGGTCGATGCGGTCGATGCGGTCGATGCGGTCGATGCGGTCGATGCGGTCGATGCGGTCGATGCGGTCGATGCGGTCGATGCGGTCGATGCGGTCGATGCGGTCGATGCGGTCGATGCGGTCGATGCGGTCGATGCGGTCGATGCGGTCGATGCGGTCGATGCGGTCGATTTGTTCGATGTGGTCGATGTGGTCAATGTGGTCGATGTGGTCGATGTGGTCGATGTGGTCGATGTGGTCGATGTGGTTGATTTAATACCGAAAATTTCATCCGGGAGATGGAATAGTTTGCGATATAAAATGAAGTGAATCTTTCGGGGCAAATAGCAGAAAATATAAATTTAATACAATGTAACTTGTGTTGTAACCTCTTTAAACAAGAGGCACGCACCACCAGTTGACACGCGGTGCAGCCGCGGGTTAAACTCTAGTGTAAATATACGTATAAAAACAATTTTGTGTATCTCGGAAAAGGCACTAACAATTTGGAATTCAATTTTGTATTTCGGTAATGTTTAGCTTTTCAAGTTTATCTATTACTATGTGACTGGCTGAAGGCACAAATCGTGTGAAGCTACATTTGAACAAAGAAGAAAAAGTTTATGTATATAGATGTCTCTACATTTAAAAACATAATATTGTACAAAAAAATCAAGCGAGATTTCGTAATAAATCTTCAGTCTTTTTTAATTAAACATTGCATACGAGACGAAACTTTAGTTTAATTCACAATTACCTCCTAACCTAAGCAACCTAGAGAACTCTTCGAGGCACCCGTGACCGGAGGATTCATACTTCGCACAGCAAACAAGCTTTACCACTGTTCAATGCAATGCAGCTATTGCATATTATCTATCAGTTTTGGTATTTACACTTTTCACGATTGATTGAAACTTGTACTGCGAGCAACGCCTTCGGGAGTTGAGCAATTGTCCCGGACGAAACGTTCGAACAGATTGTGCACAAGTGGATTAATAAGATTGAACTCACGTCCATTACTTGCGCCGGCACAATGCAGTTGGATAATACACCAGTGTGTACTCGAATCACACACATCAGCCAGCTCGACAATGGCGTCGTGCCACTGCCCGAGCGTGGGTTTGCACCCGAGGCCTCCACGTCTATTACGATCGTCAGTTGCATCCAGTTTCAATTCACCCAGGCCCCTAGTTTATACCAAGATTTAATATCGCTTCTTAGGCTAAAATCTTCTTTCTATACAAAGTAAAAAAGGGAAATACTTTTTAAGAAGAAATAACGCTTCATTTCACGCCAGTTCCCTTGCGGGGTAGGCACGAACAACAGAGCGCCATTCAGGCTTATCCTTACACACCTCACTTGCTTCTTTGACATTCATAGCTCTTGTCATGCATGTCTTGACTTGTTGCATTTTCAACAAACAAGGCATATTGCTGTGCTGGAGTTATATCCAACACAACGCTGATTTTCAGTGCAAACCTTCCTTCTGTATAAGTAGTCAAACGGTTTTATAAATCAACAAGTTTGTCTGTCTTTGTTAATATTTTTTTTGCCTATTCTAATACATTTTTCTAAGCTGGCTATTTTTATTATTTTATTGCAGTTGCAACACCAAAGGTGCTACAAATGCGCTGCTGCTCTCTTAAGGGAGATTGGAACCTGGTCACTAGTGCCGGAACACAACTCAAGGTTGTTATGGCGACATACTTTAGACCAGGGGTGGTAGCCATCCAGTCGGGTGAATACCCTACCTCCTGGCTGTGGGTTGTTTTGTCGGCTCTTACGGCAGGCCGTCCCAACGCAGGAAATTGTATTCTTTCTCCGTTCCTGCAGGGATCAAATTTTATTATTATTAATCTTCTCTCAATCATTTGGGTCCATCATGCATCCGCCGTGACACCAGAAATCATTGTGTCATCTCTTTTTTGCTCTGTCTGTGCACTTGCCTCTTGTCACTTGAATTTTATCCTTCTTCATTGTCTACTATTAACTGTCAACGTATAATCTGTATTATACAAATCTTATATAAAATTACGGCCTCTGTGGTTGAGCAGACTAAGTCTTAGCCGGCCAAACTCGCTGGAACGCAGAGGCTTCGAGTTCGATTCCTGGCATGGTAAATTTCGTAAACGAACTTTCTGTTATTCACTATGGTCTGGGTGTCTGGAAACGCCCCAGAATGGTTCATTGTATATTATCAACCATAACACAAGCGTTGCTTGCTTAGGTTGGGGACATACAATGTATGTGTTTGACTGCCGATTATTTATTATTATTATATATTCAGAGATTATTTCATACATTAAAAAAAACTAGTGACGCTCGCGGACCGCGTTCGTAATACCGAAGTAAGAAAGAGAGTTGGTCTGAAAGAGAGTGTCGGGGTGAAGATAAGGAAAGGAATGCTCCGGTGGTTCGGGCATGTGGAAAGAATGACTAAACAGATATACAATGCAAAAGTGGATGGATGCAGAAGTCGTGGAAGTCCACGACACACCTTCCATGATCAAATTGATCGTGTACTAGCAGAAGGTGATGTCAGGAGCCTTAAGAACAGACGAGCGTGCATGACAAGAGTTATGAATGTCAAAGAAGCAAGTGAGGTGTGTAAGAATAAGCCTAAATGGCGCTCTGTTGATGGTGATGATTTTTTTAATATACAGAAATGTATATGAAATGAAAATCACATTTCTGTGAAACATTGCTAAGAATAGTGGAATACAGATTTATCGTACTACGTAAATTTTGCTAATTAATTTATATTTTCAAAAATGTCGTAATGCTCGGGACAGCGTACTCCATTTAGATTTTGATAGTCCCTTATAAGACATCTCAATGACTTAGCTTTTATACCTATCGCAACACATGTAACAAACAACCATTATATCTGATGAACTAACTATTATGAAAAGACACAAATCAACATTATTATAACTTACGTCGGTTAGTCTACCTAGTGGAATTTTGTACAAGAGTAAATTCAAATTCAAAACATTTTATTCAAAATAAGTTCCACTGGAGAACACTTTTTGAAGGGCATACATGTGAGTTAAAATTTAATTTTTACTTCCTATTCTATGTACACCGCTTCGCAGCGTGTTGATGCTGTAAAGGAGAAGAAGCGGCAAGAAACTCCCCAGCAACACGTCTAGCTAAATATTGTGACTCTTTATATTTCATATTCTATTTATATGTCAAATCCTTTTTTTTATAAGTTTTGTACAGAAGTATGTTACAGAATTACTTTTTGAAGAATTAATGGAGTTTTAGCAAACAGTGCATACTCAATAAGACCAAGACAATAAAAGGAAATAATGTTATAGTTATAATAATGACATGACGTGCTAAAATGTTATGCTGCAATATGTCTCCATAAATTCCTTACAAGCTTGGCAAGATAAAAACGTAATACAAAATTTAGTATAAGAGGTTGGAGCGAGCTGCTATGTAAATGAATTTTTGTCATTTAAGTATTCTTCAATAGTATAGTATCCCCTTTTTAGCAAGATGCTTTTTAATTTAGTTTTAAATTTAGTGAAAGGCAGATCTAACATTTCACTCGGGATCTTATTGAAGAAGCGTATACCAACCCCCAAGAAAGAGGACAGTACTTTTTGTAACTAAAATGTTATGCTGCAATATGTCTCCACAAATCCCTTAAAAAGCTTGGCAAGATAAAAAATGTTATACAGACATGATGTTCCAACAACAGTTGTCTTTTAAAAAAAAACCTCTTAATTGTCGTAATAATTATATATAGTGGACTCGTGCATTAAAATTGGATCGTTTTTTTCTATCTCAATAGTTACGCATTTTTCTTATTAAGTGTCAAACATTACCTCATCTACATTTATCGTGAAACTAATAGACAATTGTCAAAATTGATTTCAATTTCGTTCAATGAGTTCACTGTAGCACTTTTTGGACAGAGTAGACGCGCACCGTCCGTTTCAGCGGCCGCGGTTGACTTGTCTGGGTGTTGCTGCCCCGCTGCTAGATCTTGCGAATGATTAGAAAGCCGTTATTGGGTCACGGCTGTCGCACAATCGCCTCTTGATTGTTTCGCATTCCCCATTACCGAAGTTTACGTGGCTCATTAAATACCCAATTAAGTGGCTATGAGTGCCCGTTGCGGTCCAATGGACACAGAGGCCGATTCTCAGTTCGGGTACTTAGGTTCAGTTCTTATATGAAAAATAAAAATGATTATCTAATTATTTTTTTTAAGTTTATGGCTTGGCAACTGGGCCTTTAAGCCAGGCGCAGTTGTATTGTAGGCTACAATCCACACCATTCAACGGAGTTCTTGTGAAAACTCGAAATGCCACATTTGGCTATATAGTTCACATTTCTCGCAAAAACACCTAATTACTACTCAAAAACTATCAATATCCTACAACTATTGTTCATTTTAGAGTGATGGACACAGCACAACGTCCTCTTTCAGTTCCCGCCAAAAACTCGCTAATTATTAATAGACTCTGTGTCACACAGCTTAATGTTAGAAAGAGAAAATATTTCTAAAAATATTTCGATTTAATAGTATTAATTAATACAATAGTAACATCATTTTCACCGCCTCTTTGTTTCTATTCGCCGCATCTGTCATATGTAAGTGACATTGGCTACGTTCCACAAGAGACTTACTACGAACTCGTTCACGACCGGGATGTTTCCCTTTCCACTTGCTTGCCGTCCTCACAGTCGTAAACGGAACGGTTATTCGACCCACCTCTTGACATGGATCGTTGTGAGCGTTGCGTGAGTGAAAATCATGACGTCATTAGTGACGTTTTCACCACGGCCATAACGACGTGGTCGCCATGTGGAACGGCCGACGGAACATTTTGGGCGTTGTGAGATATTAAAGTAACGCAGCCATAGTCTACGTTCGATCACTGATCGCGCCGCTACTTCTGCGAAAATTTCGCCGCGTTTTGGTTGTGCCGCATTCTATAATACCTGCTTAAACTAACCCACTTTTTTTTATTGCAGGAGTTCAGCAGACAGGCAGACGGCCCACTGGATGGAAAGCGGTTACCATCGCCTATGGACATTTGCAACACCAAAGGTGCTACAAATGCGCTGCTGCTCTCTTAAGTGAGTCTGGAACCTGGTCACTAATGCCGAAACACAACTCAAAGTTGTTATGGCGGCATGCTCTAGACCAGGGTTGGCAGCCATCCAGTCGGGCAAATGCCCTACCACCTGGCTGTGGGTTGTTAAGTCGCCTCTTACGACAGGCCGCCCGGCCGCAGGAAATTGTATTCTTTTAACTGCTGGAAGGTAGCCCCTCTACCGTACTAGCTAGTCCACTCAGTGAAGGTACCGCATGACGTGAAAAAAGACGTGCCTGCCGCTGCGCAACCTGTATCGCTCGTAGTGTGTCTGATGCGGCGACTTATTCTCTTATCCCCGCATTCCCGCCCGCGGCAACAGTAATGTAACATTTACTGTATGGACCTCTGCTCTTGACGTTTGCTTGTTTCAAGGTAAACACGCAAGTCTGATGAATATATAGTTTAATGAGTTGAAAGATGTGACCGCACATCGCAGTGCGTTTGCAAACTGATTTGTACCTTATATTTACATTAAAACACTTGATAAAAACAACATTAGCCGAGCTAATCTCTGTGATTAGTTCAATTTTTTGCCGCGGAACTTTAACGAGACACGCATTTCAGTGTCAACGAACCTTCGTTCGCGTTGTCATGGGGACGACGGATATAGTAAATTATACTGGTGACAACAAAAAACACAGTTGCAACGCCCACTTTGGCTACATTCCATTAGAGGCTTTTTTTTATTGCAAGAGTTCAGCAGAGAGGCAGACGGCGCACTGGATGGAAAGCGGTTACCGTCGCCTATGGATATTTGCAACACCAAAAGTGCTACAAATGCGCTGCTGCTCTCTTAAGTGAGTCTGGAACCTGGTCACTAATGCCGGAACAGAACTCAACGTTGTTATGGCGACATACTCTAGACTAGGGGTGGTAGCCATCTAGTCGGGCAAATGCCCTACCACCTGGCTGTGGGTTGTTAAGTCGCCTCTTACGACAGGCCGCCCGGCCGCAGGAAATTGTATTCTTTCTCCGTTCTTGCACGGCTTACAACGACCACATCCACGACCGCGATTTATCCGTTCCACCTGCTTGCCGGTGTTACAATCGTAAACTCAAGTGGAACGGTTATTCGACCCACCTCTTGACATGGGTCGTTGTGAGCGTTGTGTGATCGAAAATGTTGACGTCATTAGTGACGTTTTCACCACGACCACAACGACCGCGGTCACTTTATGGAACAGCTAACGGAGCATTTTGGGCGTTGTGAGCTACTACTGGAACGTGCTGATAATGTATCATCTATGAGTATCCTATAATTATTGACTCGGGATAAAAATTGCATTTTCGAAATCTGCTGGAACCCAAATTTCTTTCTCTTTTTGAAATTTACTGTACAAACTCGAATCCTCTAGAAGATTATTGAAATTCCATAGGTGGAACAAAAGAAAAAGCCGCTCATGTCCTGCTGGATGCATAGGTGCTCAATTATGGGGGCGAAGCGTCTAGCCCAGCCATACTCAACCTTTTTCTTATAAGGGCTACATAGAAATATTAGATAAGGTGCTGCGGGCCACAACATTAATTAATTTCGGTGTGTTTTATTGTTAGAGTACAGCAAAAGGGTTTGCAGCCCACCTGATGGAAAGTGGTCACCGTCATCTGTGGACTTTTGCAACACTAGAGGCGTTACCAATCTCATTGCACAACTATTGGTATGTCAGACTACTTGCAAAAGCTTGGCGGGCCACGAGTTGAGTATCGCTTGTCTAGACACTCCAGGTAGCCTTCGGGACTTGGATGGCAACGTCAAGAAGCTGATGGGTTACCTGAAGCAACTGGGCTGGATGGAGCAGTCCCTTTTCCATCCTCATACGCAAAATAGGCACTGTCGTCTAGATGCGAAAACCACTCGCTTACAGTAGAAGTTCATAAGTGAAAGGTCATAAGTAGATAACATTTTTAATAAAGGTCTCGTGTTTATGTAAATCAATTTGCCACAATCAAGTTCTGAATATCTTAAGGTAGATATTAAAAATAATATTAGCTTAATCTAATGTTTAAAACTCCTTAATCTAACACCTGAACGTTGAGATCATTAAAGTATAAGTACTACTGGACCACAGTGTTAATTATTTAATAACAAGTTTTATTGAGGTTATATTATTTTTTTAATATTATTGAACACATGAGATTATTCTCTTCAACCAATTTTTCTATGTATATTATTTTATCACATACATACATTTTTTTTTATTACAAGTGTATAATTACATATTAGGTCGAGGAAAAAGTTTCTTCGCATTTTATATAAAAATCCAAAAGTTTTTTGTGTACCCAGCTTTTTTCAAATGCGCCAAAACCGTTATGTGATCAATTCCCAGTTCTCCAGCTACATCGTAACTACTAATATGCCGATCTTGCTCGACTTTTTCAAAAATGGCATCAATTTTGTCCGTAACAGGGCGACCAGAGCGACGCGCATCTTTGATATCAAAATTTCCGGATTGAAAACGCTTAAACCAAATTTGCGCTACTCCCACAGATACTGCATTAGGTCCATAAACATCACAAATCTTTTTCGCGGCTTGTGTTGCATTTTTACCTTTTTTTGTAGTAAATTTTTAAAATGTATCGAATTTCTTCATTAGATTCACTCATTTTAACAATAAGAAAAAATCTTCTTTGAAATTAAAACTTTTTAATGATACCAAAACCAGCCAGATACAAATGGTATAGCCAAAGAGATCATATTACAAGTTCATACATACTATATGCGAAAAGACTTTTTCCCCAACCTATTATAATCGAATACAATGCAAGAAAACTAACTTATTTGTATTGTATTCTACTCATAGTCCCTCAAGACTATAAGTAGAATACTGAGCCCAGATCACCGTCTTCTATGGGTAAGGTGTCCAGAAGGCTGGCTACGTTTCGTCGCTGGATCGCCATGATGATCCGTATTACTTTATTATTCAAATTACATTTGTCCTTGGGAGCAAATTAAATTTCAAAAGAACGGAAGCAATATAAAGATGGTGACTTTCATTCAAGTACCGTTTGCCTGAAATATTCTAATAACTAAATAACAAGATTAAAGCGCATTTAGTGTCTTTTGTATTGCTATGCGCGTACGCGTTATCAAATTCAGGTCATGAAATTCAGAGTAGCGCTGTGTAACTCCTGAGTGATTAACTCAAAAGATATATATCCGACGCGAAGAGTGATTAGATCAGTATATCACTTGCGTTCAAAATGTGTCTTTATATCTTTAACTCTTTAGTTCATTCCTGTTCCACGCGATGACTATAGATCCGAATGAGAAGAAACTAGACTAGAAAGAAAAGAGAAAGAATGATTAGCTGATTAGCGTAGCTAGAACGAGGAAACCGAATATAATAGCAAGCCAAAATAAATCGTAACACTATAGTTTTATGGTGTAATTTTCTTTTAATGTAATTAATTTTTTCACTCTATTTGTTTTTATTTTTTTCATATCAGTTTATCAGTATTCAGTATATCACTCACAGATAATAACTCATCTTGTCTGCAATTGACACTGACGCTATTCACTGTAAAGATAAAGAGTTAAAGATATAAAAGAGTGATATATATCTTTGTATCAAAAAGATATATATCACTCCTTTCTTCTTGGTGAGTGATTTTTCCCAGGCTACTGTTGTTCCTCGCAAAGTCGCAAGCCTAGGCCCATCTGTTATTGTTGAAAATTTATATATATATATATTTATACGTTTTGAGAAACATTTGCGACCTTAAATATTGCACAGCGCCATCTATTGGCTTGTAAGTGTTCCACTGCACAACTGTTTTTAAAAAAAAATCCATTGTATACGATTTTATTCTATGAATAATTTTTATCTGCTGATTGAAAAATGGGCCTTGAAGTTTTAATCTACACTGCCATTATACTGGTCTTATTAAATATCAGAGTGATATAAGTTTCATTTTCACAACCGCTAATAGATGGCAGCACGGTGACGCTATCTGTTCGCTACCGTAGTGATGAGGGGTTACAATCCATGCTGCCTTACTATTGGTAGAATATTTAATTTTTAATCAGTAGTAAGGCAAATGGATGGATAGTAAGATCGAAGTCAAACGTCAGCCGGCAGGATGGCGGCTGTGGAGTCGAGGTCCGCGAAGGAGTCCGGCAGCCGCCTGTGGAGGGTGTCCGGCACGAGAGGCGTCAGGCTGGCGCTGAGCAGCGGCAGCGCCCCGAACAGCGCCGTCGGCACCCACGACCCGTACGCCGCCTACCAACATTTACACACATCTTTACTAATGGGTCTTGGCTTTCCACAGGCCATACAATTATCTTCTACATCACTGACTATAATAATAATTTATTTAATAATAATTTATTTGTAATAATAATAATAATTTATTTGTAATAATAATAATAATTTATTTGTAATAATAATAATAATTTATTTGTAATAATAATAATAATTTATTTGTAATAATAATAATAATTTATTTGTAATAATAATAATAATTTATTTGTAATAATAATAATAATTTATTTGTAATAATAATAATAATTTATTTGTAATAATAATAATAATTTATTTGTAATAATAATAATAATTTATTTGTAATAATAATAATAATTTATTTGTAATAAAAACCAGATACAATGACAAAGAATGATAAGTTGAATTAAATCTACGTATGTATGTTCACGTGTCAATTCCTTAACCCCCAAACTAGGTTTGCACCTGTGTCTTGGGGGTTAGTTGTGGGTTCTCATGGGTGTATGTTACAACATATACATATACATCACTGACTATATACATCACTGACTATATACATCACTGACTATATACATCACTGACTATATACATCACTGACTATATACATCACTGACTATATACATCACTGACTATATACTGACCAATGGATAGACTGCTGTCATTTTGGCGCTGACAGGGAAGATAACTAAAAACTTATGATAGTACTAGCTGTCCCGGCAGACGTTGTTCTGCCCTGAAGAAATAGAATTTAGAACTCGATTTCAGCGCCATCTATCGGGTCCAATTGTGAATCTAAACCATCCTCGACTCCACTTGAACACACACAAAAAAATTCATTCAAATCGGTCCAGCCGTTTAGGAGGAGTTCACTGTCAATACACGTACAGAAGAATTATATATCGATGGGTGAGAGGCTATTTGTTTTAAACGACATTTTTAAAATTAGTCGGGAGAAAAGTTTGAAGTTTCAAATGACCCAGAAAAACACATCACTAACGAACTATCTACTTCACTTAAAAAAACAACATCTATAGATTGAAACTAAACATCAGATTATTTATATTTCTTTAAGTTGAGACATTAGGATAAAACAAACCCATAGTGTTATTAAGTCTCACACAAAATGTCGCTTAAAACAAATAGCCTTTCAACCCTCGATATATAGTGATATATGACTTCCAGAGACTGTAGCGAGCGGTGACACAATAATATTCTTGTCATTTATTTGCAGGAGCCAGTCTAGTAGAGGCGGCCCTGTCGGAGCTAGGAGCCAGTAATTGGCAAGGAACCGCACAGGATCGAGAAAAGTGGCATGCTCTGGTTTCGGAGGCCAAGACCCACTTTGGGTCGCTGAGCCAACGGGGTAAGTAAGTCAGCGAGTCTAGCAGTAAAAAATTAAAAAACTTCGTTTAAAAAAACCGACTTCAAAAACTAAAAAGTATAAAATAACTTATTTCTAAAGTTATTATTATTAATATATATTATCTTAAACATCTTGAAGTCGGTGCAAAGTAAAACATAAAAATTACTATATTTTTTTGAAAATTACTAAACGAAGTTTTTTAATTTTATTTGTTACTTTTTAGTGTCTAGCTATGTAGGGGTAGACCTACGAAAGGTGCCGCGCTCCTTAAAAAATATAGGTCCCAAGAAACGGGAACAAAATAATGTTCGCAAAATGAAAACCACTGGGTCAAACTATGTTAAATTTTTAGGGGACCAAATGGCAACTATTCCGCATCAAACTAAACAAGAATCACGTAAATCGGATCATAAATCTCAGCGTAATCGGTGTACATATGGAACGGAATGGAATTTTTTTCATAAATAATATTCATAAAATGAAAACTACTGGGCCAAACTATGTTAAATTTTTAGGGGACCAAATGGCAACTATTCCGCGTCGAACAAAAAAAGAATCATGTAAATCGGATCATAAATCTCGGAGTAATCGGTAAACATACATTAAAAAAAGATCCCGACGAATTGTAAACCTCCTCCTTTTTTTGAAGTCGGTTAAAAATAAAGCTCAGTGTTCTAGACCCATTAAGTATTCCTGGAGCATGAGCCCTCTTCGCTAGCTTTAAAAATAATGCGTTAACGATTACATTAATCTACATGAGATATTTGACGAGGTATTCATGTCCTACAATGAAAGTAAATTCAAATTCAAAAGCTTTTATTCAAAATAAGTTCCACTGGAGAACACTTTTTGAAGATCTTACATGTGAGTTAAAATTTATTTTTCACTTCCTATTCTATGTACACCGCTTCACGTGTTGATGCTGTAAAGGAGAAGAAGCGGCAAGAAACTCCCCAGCAACACGTCTAGCCAAATATTGTGCCTCTTTATATTTCATACTCTATTTATATCTCAAATCCATTTTTTTTATAAGTTTTGTACAGAAGTATGTTACAGAATTACTTTTTGAAGAATTAATGGAGTTGCAGCAAACAATGCATACTCAATAAGACCAAGACAATAAAAGGAAAGAAAAATAATGTTATAGTTATAATAATGACATGACATAAACATCTACCAATGTACGTATTGGCTGCTGCTACTTCAACTTGAACAAATGTACATACATACAGACATAACTTCACGCCAGTTCCCTTGCGGGGTAGGCACGAACGACAGAGCGCCATTCAGGCTTATTCTTACACACCTCACTTGCTTCTTTGACATTCATAGCTCTTGTCATGCACGCTCGTCTGTTCTTAAGGCTCCTGACATCACCCTCCGCTGGTACACGATCAATTTGACCATGATCAAACTACTTTAAGAAATGTCAAATTATCTCAAATCCTAGTATCCCCAAGCTAAGCAAATTATGTTTGTGTAACGGGTAATATAGGATGGACCATTCTGATCTGGTCCCAGAAACCTAGACTATAGTACATACATACATACATACATAACTTCACGCCAGTTCCTTTGCGGGGTAGGCATGAACAACAGAGCGCCATTTAGGCTTATTCTTACACACCTCACTTGCTTCTTTGACATTCATAGCTCTTGTCATGCCCGCTCGTTTGTTCTTACGGCTCCTGACATCACCCTCCGCTGGTACACGATCAATTTGATCATGGAAGGTGTGTCGTGGCCTTGCACGAGTTCTGCATCCATCCACTTTTGCATTGTATATCTGTTTAGTCATTCTTTCATCATGCATTCCTTTCCTTACCTTCACCCCGACACTCTCTTTCAGAGCAACTCTTTTTCTTACTTCGGTATTACGAACGCGGTCCGCGAGCGTCACTCCGCAGAACAAATGAACAAATTAATAGGTGTAATTATAGTTCAGTCCATTTATTAATGAGCTGGTGTTTACGTAGCGACCAGAACCTCAAAGAAGGCAGATGCTTAATTAATTATAGATGTGTAAATTTAGTGCGGGCGCGATGCGATGGCCGGGAGAAGGCAAAGGGACGTGAAGAAGAAGCAGAGAAGAACTTAACTCGCCACCAGTCCGCCGCCACACTGCGCTCGTCCCCCGGGGGTTCACACACTCCCTAGTATTATGCTTTGATAATTAAATGTGGTTATAACAGTTTATTTCTTTATTATATGTTCCAACAATCTTTTATACGTAATTATCGTAATATTATCCGCGCAGGAACGGAGAAAGAATACAATTTCCTGCGGCCTGGCGGCCTGTCGTAAGAGGCGACTAAACAACCCACAGCCAGGTGGTAGGGTATTTGTTCGACTGGATGGCGAGCACCCCTGGTCTAGAGTATGCCGCCATAACAACCTTGTGTTGTATTCCGGCATTAGTGACCAGGTTCCAGTCTCGATTTAAGAGAGCAGCAGTGCATTTATAGCACCTTTGGTGTTGCAAAAGTCTATAGGTGATGGTAACTGCTTTTCATCAAGCGAGCCGTCTGCCTGTCTGTTGAACTCCTGCAATAAAAATATATATATATATATATATATATATATATATATAGTGCGGTGACAGCAGTGACCACCTAATGCCTGGTATTGCGCATTCTTCTTTTAAAAGTTTACTCTTTTCTTGATGGCGAGGATGGGGAGGAAGAATTTACAAGGAGGTGTTCCTCGGCGCAACCATTTAGATTTTACCCCTAACATCCTGTTACGATTCTCACCGATTTAAAAGTTAACAACGGTTTTTACACAGAGACTGCTAAGACTTCAGACCCGGCACTGCCCGTGTTTACGAACGGAAGACTTATTATTCACCTCACCACCTTTTTTTTTATTGCAGGAGTTCAGCAGACAGGCAGACGGCCCACTGAACGGAAAGCGGTTACCATCGCCTATGGACATTTGCAACACCAATGATGCTACAAATGCGCTGCTGCTCTCTTAAGGGAGACTGGAACCTGGTCACTAATGCCGGAACACAACTCGAAGGTTGTTATGGCGGCATACTCTAGACCAGGGGTGGTAGCCATTTAGTGGGGAAATGCTCTTCCAGCTGGCTGTGGATTGTTTAGTCGCCTCTTACGACAGGCCGCCCCAACGCAGGAAATTGTATTCTTTATCCGACGGCCTCTGTGGTTGAGCGGGCTAAGCCTTTGCCGGCCTACCTCACTGCAACGCAGAGGCTCCGGGTTCGATTCCTGGTATAGTAAATTTCGGAAACGTATTTTCTCCGTTATTTACTATGGTCTCGGTGTCTGGGATCGGCCTCAGAGTAGTCCGTTGTATATTACCCATAACACAAGCGTAACTTGCTTAATTTGCGGATATACAATGTGTGTGTTTATATATGTGTATATATTGTTCCGGCATGGATAAGCTTTTTTTTAGCATAAAATCTTCTGTCCGTTGTGAAAAACATACTACAAACTTATTGCTCAAAAATGTTTTCAGGCGCATCATTTTTTTTTTTTTTTTCAAATTTCAAATTCATTTATTTTATAAACTTATTTCTAGGCCTTATATAATTACATCTAAAACTTATATAGTAGTTAAAATGAAGACTACAAATTATGTGTGTGTGTGTGTGTGTGTGTGTGTGTGTGTGTGTGTGTGTGTGTGTGCGTGTGTGTGTGATTTTGTTAGGAATATTTGAATGAATGAAGAGTCTGACCAGTAGGGGGGTGAGGGGTGCCAAGATGGCGCCCAGGCGGCCCAGCGTGGAGCAGGCGGCTAACAGGCGGTGGCGCGCGCGCGTCGGGAACAGCTCCGCCGTGTACACGTAGAGCGCGTTCAGCGCCATCGTCGCGCCCGTCTTGCCCGCCAGGTACAGCCCCGTGCCCCAACCGGCATGGCCTGGACATCAATACGACACTTGTCTAATACTTTCATTTGGTAAAGTACATAGGTGATTTTTATACAGCACTAGCTGACCCGGCGAACTTCGCACCGCCATATTTTCTGAATTCCTAAAAGACTTTGTTTCATGACACAAAAACCAGATCACCAAATTCACTCCCGGTGATTAGGAGGATTCTAGAACCCGATCTCAGCGCCACCTACCGGTTCTAATTGCGAATCCAAACCACCCGGGAACCCACTCAAACACACAAAAACAAAATCACCAAAATCGCTCCCGGTGATTAGGAGGATTCTAGAACCCGATCTCAGCGCCACCTACCGGTTCTAATTGCGAATCCAAACCACCCGGGAACCCACTCAAACACACAAAAACAAAATCACCAAAATCGCTCCCGGTGATTAGGAGGATTCTAGAACCCGATCTCAGCGCCACCTACCGGTTCTAATTGCGAATCCAAACCACCCGGGAACCCACTCAAACACACAAAAACAAAATCACCAAAATCGCTCCCGGTGATTAGGAGGATTCTAGAACCCGATCTCAGCGCCACCTACCGGTTCTTTTTGCGAATCTAAACCATCCCAGGACCCACTCGAACACACACACAAAATTTCATCAAAATCGGTAAAATCGTTCTCAAGTTATAAAATTACAACGAAAAGTGGCATTGATTTTTATATAAGACACGTGCTGGTGCGTCGACACTAACCTAAAGATGAGATTATGGCAAATAGAAGTTAAATTACAACAGTATTCTAAATTGCAAGTTTTATCCGTGCAGCAACGGAGAAAGAATACAATTTCGTGCGGCCTGGCGGCCTATCGTAAGAGGCAACAAAACAACCCACAGCCAGCTGGTAGGGCACTTGCCCGACTGGATGGCTACCACCCCTTGTCTAAAGTATGTCGCCATAACAACCTTGAGTTGTGTTCCGGCATTAGTGGCCAGGTTCCAGTCTCTCTTAAAAGAGCAGCAGCGCATTTGTAGCAACTTTGGTGTTGCAAATGTCCATAGGCGATAGTAACCGCTTTCAATCAAGTGGGCCGTCTGCCTGTCTGCTGATCTCCTACAATAAAAAAAATAAAAAATAAACATTCCGCCTTAACTTAACACTTACATTTCTTATTATACAATTTACATAAACTCATTCCTCTATATAATTATATCAATCTCATTACAACTAATTATTTACAAAGTTGTGTAAACTTCGTAAAAATCTCATAAGAACTTCAGTAATTTCGATTATGTTTTTAAAATTGATAACCACGTCTTTGAGCGACTCTAGATTAATAAAACTAATAAAAACTGCCATAAATTCTTTTATAAAAAGTACTAGTGGTTTTAAGAATTTGAAGTTCCAATCCAATGAGCAGTGATCAACGGCTGGCTGCTGCCCATTCCTTGACCTCGCCGTTAGCAGCAAATGTATATTGCTAGTAAGTCAAATGAAAGTATGTATATGTAGTAAGGTTCCTCACTATGTTCGGGCAGCCAAGGTAGGGCCATGAACGCCGCAGCGGTGAGCAGGAAGGCGGCGGTGAGCAGCGGGCGGCGGCCCACGCGGTCCAGCAGCAGCGTGTTGAGCACCAGCGCGGGCAGCTCCGCGGCGGCCACCAGCGCGTAGTTGGCGTGCGCGCTCCCGCGCAGCGCGTGCGCGCGCACCGCCAGCCCGTAGAACACGAACACCGCGCACACCCACCACACGAAGCACACCGCCAGGCGACGACGGAGCCCACCATATCTGGACACCACCACAGAGCATCTTTGATACACCAACTTATCGAGACCCCTGGTCTAGATTATGCCGCCATAACAACCTTGAGTTGTTTTCCAGCATTAGTGACCAGGTTCCAGTCTCCTTTAAAAGAGCAGCAGCGCATTTGTAGCACTTTTGGTGTTGCAAATGTCCATAGGCGATGGTAACCGCTTTCCATCAAGTGGGCCGTCTGCCTGTCTGCTGATCTCCTGCAATAAAAAATAAATAAAAAATAAATTGAACATTATATTCAAAGATAGTGGTGTGGACTAAAGGCTGTAGAAGTATCAGCCAGAAATAATTTAATATATTGTTACGAGTTGCGAGACTCGAATTAAAATGCCTTTGGAATTATTATAGAGTTTAATAGAACTATACAGACACGTATAACACAGGTAAAAATATAACCGAACACAACAAATCCAAACGTAATGCAGAAGGTCGTAATTCATTAAGACGCGCAAAGTCCGTCACTATTATATTCCCGATTGTACACACGTCACGCCTAGATCGTGGTTCTCGCTCGACTGCCTCCTCTCTCCATCAAGCCTTCGTTTTATACGTCACAAATACAAACGTGCCCGTATCGTAGTCGACGTAATCCGCAACACTTGGCTAATGATTCGGCCGCAAGCGGCCGTAAACGATTACAATAGAACAATAGGCTGCTCTCTAGAAACGTATGCCATTAAATAAGTAAACAAAAGAAGACGATCATAAAAGAATTACAAACAGTTCAAATGCCGACAGGTGATAAATGTGTTATAACAGATATGCAGATGGAATTTGTTTTTGTCGGAACCTAAGTTGTAACAGTATCATAGTAAAATAAATAAAGAAATTAAGAACAAGACTTAATTTCAGCTCATAAGTATCAAGCAGCTCTACGTGACTCCCAACCCAGAGCAAATATCAGAAAAGTCATTTCTGATGTTTAGCCCACCAGGATTCCAACCCGAGATCATACATATGTATGGGCAGTTACTAATAATACTCACTTGACCAACGCCTTGAATAAACTTTCGTTGACATCGGAGCTACTTCCTCCAGGGCTCTCTCTTTCGTTCAACAGCATCTTCTCCAAACTCTCTTCGGGTACTTTGGTGCCGTTGTACTTGGCGGCCTTCTTGATCACTTGCACGGCTTCAGAGAAACGGCCCTGGGTGGCCAACCACCTCACGCTCTCTGGCAAGATCCAGGGGTACAGGAGGAGAAGCAGGGACGGGGGGTACGCTACCCTCGCCCAGAAGCGCCAGTAGCCGGTCAAGTAATCTAGGAGGGAGAGCGAAGCGGCGCCCAAAGACAGGGGTATGCCCAGCACCAGGCTCGCCAGAATCCTGTGCTCCACGCCGAGCCACTCGATCACTGCAACAATAAAGTGCAGCTAGTATTTATTTTACTACTAGCTGTACCCGTCGTCCGCGTGGAATTTGCTTTCAAAACCCTCCGATTTTGAAACATTCTTCGTTAGTGCTCCGCTCCTATTGGTCTTAGCGTGATGATATATAGCCTATAGCCTTCCTCGATAAATGGGCTATCCAACACTGAAAGAATTTTTCAAATCAGACCAGTAGTTCCTGAGATTAGCGCGTTCAATCAAACAATATTAGTATATTTGGCTACAACACTAATACTTATATTTTAAATATCGCGATATCTTTTGAATGAAACGTCCGAATTGAATAATTCAAAAAGTCTTAGAAAGGTATTGAATTCGTCTTGAATATGGAGTAATTTATTTTGATAAGGATTAATACCAAGGTACAAAATAAAGAGTTTTTGAAGCGACGGCATTTTAATTATTTAAAAAACACTTATTGTGAAATAACTACAATAGTTAGACATATGGTTATGTGATATTTTTTGTAGACAATTATATGTTCTGCAAAGTGGTAGTATATTGTTTTGTTCTATAATCAATCATTTTCGCAGCGCACGCCGTGTAAGGATTTTTTCGGGTCATTTTTTTACACCTTGGGTTACATTATTGAACTTTTAGTAAGGATCCCTAATTTTTTTGAATATATAATATAGCCTATAGCCTTCCTCGATAAATGTACTATTCAACACTGAAAGAATTTTTCAAATCGGACTCGCGGTTCCTGAGATTAGCGCGTTTAAACAAACAAACAAACTCTTCAGCTTTATAATATTAGTATAGATTTGACTTCCATATGACTACTGACCGTAATTTGAAAATAGTTATCACTTACGCCTACAGACAGACTCTCATGCATATTTGAATATAAATAAATACACCCTCTCATACACACACACACACACACACATACACAAAAGCATATTGTCATTACTATATAACATCTTTAAATATTAAATTGTAATTTTTAATTTAACAACAGAAAATATTATTTTCAACACACTTGCTCATAAAGTGGCTCTATGGTCACCGCAATTAGGCACAGAATGACACCCATAATCAAACTGTGACAAAAAAACATTATAACTCACTAGTGAGTTATAGATTTTTTTTTAAATTTTGTTGGTTGAGTTGCTTTGTTCTTAAAAAAGTTTTTATTCAAAAAAAAGATCGTGTTCTATAGAACAAATAAATTAATGTTCCTATTGCTTGCTCATTTCATGCAACTTCTTATTTAAATAGATAATTTTAACTCGTACGTGTTTAATAAATAAAACTTTCACTCATATATAACTTTTTTTTATCTACTAAATAAAATGAGTTTTTGTTGTTATTTTATTGACAAGTGTGTTGAAAAACGTCGTATGATACACGTGTGTATTGATGATTACCGTCCTCGGCTCTCTTAAGACCCTCGCCTACGGCTCGAGTCTCAATGGCGCCTCGGCGGTAATCACCAATGTTGCACACTAATACCATAATGTACTATTGTACATATAAGTTTTGACTACACAAAGACATTGCATTAATGTACTATCGGCGATGATGAGAATTATATGACCGAAGCGAATCCGACTGTGCGGGAAGCAGAGTTTCCTTTGGGACGCCATTTGTACTGGTTGCTGTATTTTAGTAATTTTAAATGTACCATGTAGGCCGCATAACCGCTTTTATCAAGTGGGCCGTCTGGCTGTCTGCTGAACTCATTTAATAAAAATAAAAAAATCATTTTCATATACAACTTCATTAATGTGTGAATGGAGCGTTAGGTAAACTTCTAGGCGCTAAGAACCTTAGCCAGAAGGCCCAGCTCGCCATACACAACGCGGTGCTGGTACCTACGCTCACGTATGGATGCGAGAGTTGGGTATGGAAGAGAGAGCATGAAAGTAGAGTAAACGCGGTCGAGATGCGAGCACTGCACAAAATCTGCGGAGTGACGCTCGCGGACCGCGTTCGTAATACCGAAGTAAGAAAGAGAGTTGGTCTGAAATAGAGTGTCGGGGTGAAGGTAAGGAAAGGAATTCTCCGGTGGTTCGGGCATGTGGAAAGAATGCATGATGAAAGAATGACTAAACAGATATACAATGCAAAAGTGGATGGATGCAGAAGTCGTGGAAGGCCACGACACACCTTCCATGATCATATTGATCGTGTACTAGCAGAAGGTGATGTCAGGAGCCTTAAGAACAGACGAGCTTGCATGACAAGAGTTATGAATGTCAAAGAGGCAAGTGAGGTGTGTAAGAATAAGCCTGAATGGCGCTCTGTTGTTCGTGCCTACCCCGCAAGGGAACTGGCGTGAAGTTATGTATGTATGTATGTAAATGGATATTTGGTTTTTTTATTCCTTTTTTTTTTTAATAATCGGCAGACAAACACACATTGTATATCCCCAAATTAAGCAAGTTACGCTTGTGTTATGGGTAATATACAACGGACTACTCTGGGACCGATCCCAGACACCCAGACCATAGTAAATAACGAAGAAAATACGTTTCCGAAATTTACTATACCAGGAATCGAACCCGGAGCCTCTGCGTTGCAGTGAGGTTTATAAATCTACTTCATACATACAGTATGTAACTTCATTAATGTTTATTACAGTTTAAGACGTTTACAGCGGCACTGATTTATCTGTACTTTCTGTTCCTGCGGTACGGGACGTCTTAGGCCTTGTACTAAAACTACCATTGCGGCAGCACGAGGCCTATTGAGCCTCGTAACGTATTGAAAACTAATATCGTTTTTTGGCTTCTAAATAAAATATCTTACAGAGTTTTGTAGTTTTTTATTGCATGAGTTCAGCAGACAGGCAGACGGCCCACTTGATGGAAAGCGGTTACCATCGCCTATGGACATTTGCAACACCAAGTTGCTGCAAATGCGCTGCTGCTCTATTTACTTGAATGCTAATAAATTTCATTTGAAATTTCACTTCATTTCATATAGTTTAAAGTTCTCTAATCCGTAGGTAATAAAAAAAATTGTAGGTACAATGAGAAAAAATAAATCTGTGGAGCAAATTCGGACCAGCAGAATTAGAAAGTCGACTTGAAAATTTTATGTCTGGTTGCCTATCTGTTCAAGCATCTCGTGTAAACTGCTGGACATGCAGCTAGCTTATATCCATGGTCAACTCTTAGGATACTTGTTACCGGTGTGTATCATAATGACGTCGTTTCTGTGGAATAGAGGAACATAGCCAAAAAGACGAGTATTTTTGGTGCCATCGGGGCATTTCACTAACAATGTATGTGTGTATACGTCCGGGAAGATATCTGCTGTAGCCGTCTTCACGGCCTAGAAGATAGGGACCTATCTATCATGTGGGTACGCGTGGATATCAGTGGTTCCACCCGGATTTATGCGTGCCTAAACCGGTCCCATGGCAGAGAATGCGCAAGGACTGACACAGCTCGCTTTTTTGAACGCGTTCAAGAGGCAACTGACAAGGTTTTCGGGCAGTACCCTTCAGCAGCAGAGGTAGTCATTCTCGGGGACTTTAATGCACATCACGCCGAGTGGTTGGGTTCCCCGAGGACTGATTTGCCAGGGACTACTGCCTATGATTTTGCTCTCGCCCATGGATTTACCCAGGTGGTCACGGGGTTTACCCGTATACCGGATAGAGTGGATCATGAGCCTTCTTTGTTGGACCTTCTGTTGACCACACACCCGGAGAATTATCAGATCTCGATCAGAGCTCCATTAGGAACTTCTGATCATTGTCTGGTATCTTCGTTGGTGCCCCTTCCTATTCCCGATCGGGCTCGCCCCGCTGGACGACGGAAGGTGTGGCGATACAGGTCAGCAGATTGGGATGGACTGCGTGAATTTTATGCATCCTACCCATGGAGGCAGTTGTGTTTCTCGTCGGAAGATCTTGATGCATGCGCAAACTCGATCGCCGATGTGGTGCTGCAGGGAATGGAATGTTTCATTCCAAACTCAACAGTACCCATTGGTGGTAAGAGTAAACCATGGTTCGACAAGCCTAGCGCTGAAGCTGTAACTTGTCGGGCCTGGACCATAGCGCGGGCTCGTCATGATCCAAGTACTACCGACCTGAAAAAGAGATACAACGCTGCCTCCAGGTTCCTCAAAAAGCAGCTCGCGAGAGCAAAATTCGATCACATCGGCAGAATTGGCGAGCGCCTCTCAAGCTACCCCTCCGGGAGTAGAGCTTTTTGGGCCCTCGCCAAATCTGTCGAGGGAAACTTTTGTCACGCGTCTCTTCCAGCTCTGCGCACAGCGGACAACCGTCTGGCACACGCCGCCAAGGATAAAGCCGATCTTCTGGGCGAAATCTTTGCGGCCAATTCGACTCTTGACGACGGGGGAGAAACTCCACCTACGATCCCTGGGTGTGAGTCCAGCATGCCGGAGATTCGCTTTACTCAGAAAGTAGTCCGGCGTGCCCTCCGCTCCCTCGACGTCAAGAAGTCATCCGGTCCAGATGGCATACCAGCAATTGTGCTGCAGACGTGTTCAGCTGAGCTGTCTCCAGTCCTTGCCCGACTTTTTACTCTCTCCTACCGCAGTGGTTGTGTCCCCGCTTCGTGGAAGATCGCCCATGTTCACCCCATCCCCAAAAAAGGTGACCGAACGGACCCATCGAATTATAGGCCTATAGCAATAACCTCTTTGCTTTCAAAGGTGATGGAGCGAATTATCAACGTGCAGCTCTTGGGGTACCTTGAAGATTCCCAGCTCTTAAATGACCGGCAATATGGCTTCCGCCATGGTCGCTCCGCTGGGGATCTTCTGGTGTACCTGACCCACCGTTGGGCTGAAGCCATTGAGAGCAAAGGGGAAGCTCTGGCTGTCAGCCTAGATATTGCTAAGGCCTTCGATCGGGTCTGGCACAGGGCTCTTCTGTCAAAGCTACCATCTTACGGGATACCCGAGGGACTTTGCACCTGGCTATCCAGCTTTCTTGATGGCCGCAGCATACAAGTCGTTGTCGACGGTTGCTGCTCTAGCATCAAGCCCATCAATGCTGGTGTGCCCCAGGGTTGTGTGCTGTCGCCGACGCTGTTCATTTTGCATATCAATGATATGCTGTCCATTGACGGCATTCATTGTTATGCGGATGACAGCACCGGCGACGCACATTACTCTGGACGTGCAAACGTCCCTCGATCATTTGTGGAGGAAAGTCGGGTTAGAATTGTGTCTAAGATAGAGAACTCCTTAGAGAGAGTCTCCGAGTGGGGAAGACAAAACCTTGTCCAATTCAACCCTACAAAGACACAGGTCTGCGTATTCTCTGCCAAGAAAACCCCTTTCGTACATGCGCTTCAGTTCCAAGGAACACCCCTTACCACCTCTAAGAGTATTGGGATCCTTGGTGTCGACATTGCAAACGATATACAGTTCAGGGGCCACCTTGAAGTCAAGGCAAAACTTGCCTCCAAGAAGCTGGGAGTGCTAAACCGGTCCAAGCAGTATTTCACTCCGCGGCAACGCCTTGTGCTTTACAAAGCCCAGGTGAGGCCGCATATGGAGTACTGCTCACACTTGTGGGCCGGGGCACCCGCCTACCAGCTAAACCCCCTGGACAGTATTCAACGTCGAGCCGCTCGCATTGTTGACGATCCCATACTCACAGACGGTTTAGATACGCTTGGCCTTCGGAGAGACTTCGCGTCTCTCTGCGTATTCTACCGACTATACAACGGAGAGTGTTCCGAGGAACTGTTCAGAATGGTGCCTTCGTCTTCTTTTTACCACCGCACCGCACGCCATCGGCTGGGAGTTCATCCCCACTACCTTGAGCCGCTTCGCTCTTGTACGCAACGGTTCTCTAGAACGTTTCTCTTGCGTACCGTGGGGATTTGGAATGAGCTCCCAGCCGAGGTTTTCCCACAGCGCTACAACATGGGGTTTTTTAAAAAGGGTGTCATAAAATTTCTTCGAGGCCGGCAGCGCGTTGGTGTCACCTCTGTAGGCGACGAAGGACTTGCCAAGTCCCGCTAGCCCGGCGCCGCACCCGCTCACCATCAGAGCAGCTCTGCGGCCCCATCTGAAAGCAAAGCACGCAAAACAGATCAGCGTTTGGAAACAAACAAACAGACAAACCAATAGAATAAAGTATTTTTTCTCCTGGTGATAATTGGGTTCGAGTGTGGTCAGTTTTAACATTTATCGAGAAGATAAGAAGGAAAATGATTGGCTTTGATTTCCATCAAAATCGACTCCAAGATGCGTTTGAAATGCGTCCAGCCTCCCTTAAGAGAGCAGCAGCGCATTTGTAGCACTTTTGTTGTTGCAAATGGTCCATAGGCGATGGTAACCGCTTTCCATCAAGTGGGCCGTCTGCCTGTCTGCTGAAATCCTGCAATAAAAAAAAGCATTTTTCAATTGGATAAAGTATTCTAGAAATATATACTTACTTATGACAGCCTCTGTGGTTGAGCGGGCTAAGCCTTTGCCGGCGTACCTCACTGCAACGCAGAGGTGTTCCGGGTTCGATTCCTGGTATAGTAAATTTCGGAAATGTATTTTCTCCGTTATTTACTATGGTCTGGGTGTCTGGGATCGGCCCCAGAGTAGTTCATTGTATATTACCCATAACACAAGCGTAACTTGCTTAAGTTGGGGATATACAATGTGTGTGTTTGTCTGCCGATTATTATTATTATTTACATATATATTTTATTTCCAAGTTTTTTACATTTTTCTTATAAAAAATACAAATTTATTTATAAAAAAAATATAAAAAACTGATCTTCGCCGGCAGTGGGGCCTAGGGTCCAGGCTACCGGTGGTTAAGGCTCCAGACACAGGAATCTCCTCACAATACGGGCCGTGTCCAACAGAGCTGCCTTCTGCATCCGACCCTTCAACCAGATACCAAGCGAGAGCCTTTCAAGGTGGCGATCAAGGCTCTTCGCTATTAGTCCATTCACTGACACCACTATCGGTACTATGATTGTAGAGTCCAGGTTCCACATAGTTCCAATTATTATTATTATTATTACTTACTTGTCTGACACGAATCCCATGATCGGCAACGAGATGAGCATGCCCACGTTGTGCACCGTGCCCACCAGGGACCGCTTCCACTCCTCGCAGGCCAGATTGAACTACAACGAACAACATGTTAAAGCCGTAGGCAAATTCATAATAGCGATTTGTTATGACACCGGCGTCAGGATTGCGCCGAACGGTTCGCATTGTCAATGATCCCAAAATTGAAAGAAAGAAAGAAAAAATATTTATTCAGAACTACATACACACAAAAATGTACTTATAAATAAGACAATACAATTGAAATGAAGTTCTGAATCGGTCCTAATTCCGCATGATGCTGGTTGGATCAACCAGCGCTGGTCTTAGCCGGCGGTTGGCTGGCATCCGGAGACGCAGGTATGCGCATGACTTCCCACCCTGAATAATACCTCTTCGGGGGGCCTTTAGCTATCAAGGGAGCAAAGGATTCATCACCCCCGCTGACGAAGTGAATGTGTTCTGATTCCCGGGGCACATTCAGGCACTTTTTGCGCTGGATCGGACTGGGCGTAACTACGTTCTAAGTCTCAGCCTTTCCTACATAAAAAGCGCGGGGCACATGGGAGGAGGGTGGTTTTAGTGGGTAGTGGTCGTTGCCCGTGCAACTTCTCTGAGTCTCCACACAAGCTGGCTTGATTATTGTTCGGATTGCCCCTTATCAAAGGGGAAAGCCTTCATGATCAACTATGGTCTAATCACTTGCAAAGGACCCAGTATTGTGCGTAAATAGCATTACGCATAAATAGCATAAAAATTAATGCTACGAAGCGAATTTATAAAGAAGAAAATAATGGAATAAGGAACATAAAGCTTAAAAACTATAACAATATCAATTTTATACTTTGTCTGTCAGTCTGTTGGTTTGTGTCAAATATGTTGCAAATAGGAAATATCTAATCTGAGAATAATCATGGTTAAACAGGCAAAAAGAGAATGAAAAATTAAAGTAGATCAGGCAGATCCTGCACATAAGACCAACATCATTATATGACCCTAGTATCATGTACAAGATCCGCCTGACTCACTTGATGATCATATACACATTTTTTTTAATTTTGCTCTAAACCCGTGTATATTTTGCAAGCTTTTAATAGGGGGTGGAATATTGTTCCAACATTTTGTCGCAGTATTGCGAAAACTACTCCTAAAAACTCATCCGCCGGGCTCTTGTCAGCGTCGGCGTACCGGCCGTATTAGAACCGAATGGCTTGGTACGCGACGATGGCAAGAGGCCGGATGGTATGTCACTTGTTCCTTGGAAGATGGGACGGCCGCTTGTTTGGGACGCGACATATGTGCGAAGTCGTGGTAGCGTAATGGCTAGCGCACGCGTCCCAGACCCAAAGGGCGTGGGTTCGATCCTGGCCGGAACGCATGCACCGCTTAGGCAGTTTTCTGACCTAATGTGCATATTGTTACGATTACCACGTACTAATAACGGTGAAGGAAAACATCGTGATGCAACCTGCACATCGAGATAACCGTTGTGTCAAAACCTGCCAAGCCGCCTTGGACAAGCGTGGCGGGTATATTGTCCGTTCCCCCCTATAGTGGGAGGCCCGAGCCCAGCAGTGGGACATTTATGGGCTGCTATTATTATTATTATTATATATGTAGACACTCTAGCGCCGTCACATCTTCCAATGACTGAGTTAGAGGCTGGCAACGCTGCTTCAAAAGCTGAAGCTCTCAAACGGCGCAAATATGAAACCTTAGGAAGGGGTTACATATTTGTGCCGTTTGGAGTTGAAACATTAGGTCCGTGGGGTCCGTCGGCAAAGAGTTTCTTCAAAAAGATTTGCAAGAAACTGGGCAATGCAGCCAGCCTTCTGGGCACGCTCCCATCTGGCAGCGATTTGTTACACAGTCTATAATTGCTTGTACTGTATATTAAATAATAAGATAGTTTAGTTTATAATTTTATTTTACATGGAAAAATAAAAAATTACTCTAGCGTGAATAAAACAGTTAAATTGCTCCTAGAAATAAATTGCAGAAAGTGTGGAACTCCTGATAGATAGAAGAGACTTTGGCTCTCTGAGTGTGTTCTGCCGTCTGTATAACGGGGAGTACTCTGATGAACTGGTGTTGCTTTCACCCACAATTTCTGGACATATTGCATCGAAAGGCTTCTCATGTTTGAGTGAAAACGTAGAGGTCTTAGATTTGGTTCTTAATCTCGATCTACGTGTCTGTAGTCGATCCTAGAGTGATCTGCTGTACGAGTAATAACAGGCACAACTCCCTTAAATTTGGGACATATAACGTGTGTTCTCGAGACAGTAATGTCACTCAAGGAGGCCGCAGAACGAGACAGGGAGAGAAGTCCTGCAGCGCGTGCCAATGCGTCTTCTCGAGGTCGCCGGCCTTCAGCTGGCACCCGGAGAGGCAGGTACGCGCATTACTTCCCTCCCTGAGTTAGGTTCCGTTTACCGCGGGGGGCCTTTAACTTGCTAGGAAGAGCAAAGGACCTTCTACCCCCGCACAACGAAGTGGGGTGTGTTCTCCCAGGGCACACTCCAGGCACTTTATTGCGCTGGATCGACTGGGCGTAATTATGTTCTAAATCTCAGCCTTTCCAACACAAACAAAAGCGCAGGGTCGACAGGGAGGAGGGGGTTTTTAGTGGGTATTGGGGTTGCTCGCCCGTGCAGCAACGCTCGGAGTCTTCCACACTATTCTGTGACGTCGATCGCGGACGGAGCGCTGCCAAGAGCATACTATTGCTGCAGTGTTATCGCCCCCGACCGACGCGTGTCGTTCCCCTAGCATCGTTGCTAGACCAGTTTGTGCGTAAATCGGTTAAGCATTTTCCCTCGCCTCAAAACAAAAAAAAAATATATAACGTGTGTTCTGACCTAATGTGCATAATGTTAAAATTACCACGTGCGAACAACGGTGAAGGAAAGCATCGTGCATACTGAGATAACCGATGTGTCAAACCTGCAAAGCCGCCTTGGAGAAGTGTGGCGGGTATACTGTCCGATTATGGTGCTCGATAATTTCTGACGTGCATATGCAAGCTAAGGGATGAGTCTCCTCCCACAATTTTCCCAAGTAGGGGTTCATAAAGAACGGTAAGCAGATATTTCAAAATCTCAACGAAGTATGCAACGTATCGGTTCCGTTAGTATTGAAGATGTCTATGGGCGATGGTAATCACTTACCATCAGCTGGTCTGTTGTCATGTTTGCGTGGAAACAAACATAAAAAAGAATCAAGTACCTCGCTAACAATACTGCTTCCAGATTGGTAGATATAAGCATCGCAGGCGAGGGTGGTGGTGTTGTCGAAGGAATGTTCTGTGCAAGCGCCATCCAGAGGTCGCCACCGCTTACAGGGCTCACCATCAGGCAGCGCCCACTGCGCCCACGCCGGCGCCCACTGGCCTGGCGCCGCGACGCCGCTGCTGTTGCCTTCGCATTCCGGCACTTGGCACCTGAACATAAGGATTTAAGAATATTATAAAAATTGAGCAAGTGCTTAGCTGCGCTGTTAACAACGATTTTCATATTAAAACTAATTACGAATTACGACCATCTTTTTTAAATTATTATTTTTGTATGTCTTTTGAGACCACGGACCTTAAAAATGGCCCGGATACTTGGAAAGCTTGCATGGGGCTATGGGAAGGGCAACACGTAGAGGCCCCGTGACAAATTTAATGTAAATGTGGTGTGACACTGACCGGCGATTATCCCTGTCTACAACATATAGTGATGCACCCAAGGACAAGCCCCGGGGTGAACTGCTAGTGGTACAAGGGTCTGGGAATATGGGGACTATGGCGTCTGCCCGTCGCAAAGTTCGGGGAACATGAAAAAATGGGCAGACGGTGACTCGCCACTCCCTACATGTGCCCCAAAAAATGTCTTAGAAGACAGGGGCAACATGGGTGGGCTGCAGGTTCAACGAAGCTACTTCTGACGTGATGCCATTTATCACTTCCACCCCTGGAGCTTGAGTCTTAGCTCTAGCGATCTCCACTCCGTGCCGGTTGATTTTTTTTTTTTTTTTTTTATTGCAGGAGATCAGCAGACAGGCAGACGGCCCACTTGATGGAAAGCGGTTACCGTCGCCTATGGACATTTGCAACACCAAAGTTGCTACAAATACGCTGCTGCTCTCTTAAGGGAAACTGGAACCTGGTCACTAATGCCGGAACACAACTCAAGGTTGTTATGGCGACATACTTTAGACCAGGGGTGGTAGCCATCCAATCGGGCAAATGCCCTACCACCGGGCTGTGGGTTGTTAAGTCGCCTCTTACGACAGGCCGCCCGGCCGCAGGAAATTGTATTCTTTCTCCGTTCCTGCACGGATAAAGCAAGCGGTTAAGGCAAGCACGGAGGTGGAGGCCTTGCCTTGGCCCCCGGAGTCAGGTACGAGGTGTCGCTACTCACCTAAGGCTTCGCCACAAAGCCCCCCTGCGGGTTAATTATTATTATTAACAACTCTACGGACTCGAGTTCCGTACCCTTTTTTACAACTTAATTTCTAGATTTAATTTTTTGAATTTAACACGCTTATTAGTTATTTTGGTTCTTGTGTGTGACATTAATTTATTGATTTTTGTGTTGAGGTGTATGTATCTACTAATACTAAACTTATACTAATGTAGAGTGTATCTGTTACATGCTGGTGTTGTGAGGAAGTGCATGTGCAGTGTGGGCCTTATATCTATACTTATATATATAGTCCTATCTAGTGCCATGTGTGTTGTTTTTTTCTTTTCTGTGCCTGGGTTATTAATTTTTAGGCTCTTTGTGTGTCTTGGTTTGTTTGTGAAGTGTGCGTGTAATGCAATGCGGTGGTAGTGCGCGTAGGTTTACGACCATTACAAATATCCCATAGAAAATAAAATGACAACACGGATTTAGCATTTGCAATACGTCCAAAATAATTCACATTATGCCCACTTTCACGGCAGGAAGTAGAAAAGTGGGGACGGAAGTTGCTTCCTTGTGCCAGTATCAAATATTCAAATAAGTTGCGTTTACATACTCACGCTGCCCATTTCCCTGGCCACTTTATAACTGGATTGGCTTTTAGCCTGATTTACATTCACGAAGCGAGTCAACTTGCATAACTTTAATAAGTTGTCGCTTAAAGTAGATGTTTGTCCAAGCGATAATCAGGGATTAAACCATATGTTAATGTTTATTCATGAAATGTTAAACATACGTATGGTTGTTAACGAGGTCATCGTAGTCCCAGATAGCCGTGCAGGAACGGAGAAAGAATACAATTTCCTGCGTTAGGGCGGCCTGTCGTAAGAGGCGACTTAACAACCCACAGCCAGGTGGTAGGGCATTTGTCCGACTGGATGGCTACCACCCCTAGTCTAAAGTATGTCGCCATAACAACCTTGAGTTGTGTTCCGGCATTAGTGACCAGGTTCCAGTTTCCCTTAAGAGAGCAGCAGCGCATTTGCAGCAACTTGGTGTTCCAAATGTCCATAGGCGATGGTAACCGCTTTCCATCAAGTGGGCCGTCTGCCTATCTGCTGATCTCCTGGAATAAAAAAAAAACAGATATACAATGCAAAAGTAGATGGATGCAGAAGTCGTGGAAGGCCACGACACAACTTCCATGATCAAATTGATCGTGTACTAGCAGAAGGTGATATCAGGAGCCTTAAGAACAGACGAGCGTGCATGACAAGAGCTATAAATGTCAAAGAAGCGAGTGAGGTGTGTAAGAATAAGCCTGAATGGCGCTCTGTTGTTCGTGCCTACCCCGCAAGGGAACTGGCGTGAAGTTATGTATGCATGTAATAAAAAATAAGAAAATAGTCTGCTTTATTGTTTCAACGTTGCGTCCTTTTGATAATTTGGTTACAACAACCATTGTTGAAGCGTTTTCTAAATATATGCCACCGTGAAGTCTCGCGTGTCGATGTCGAGCGATGACCTGACCCACATTTTTGCCCATTCTATTTTGTGCACTTGCGATTCCCACTCCCGTCTAGTTCTTTGTTCCAAATTAATATTTGAGACGTTTGTTTAGAGTGAAAAATGTAAAAATGAAACACGTAAAACGTCGTAATGTCCATCTGTCTCTGTCCTACATATTTGGGTAGTTGACACAATCCAAAATAGATTCGGAAACAATATAAAAGAATACATAACTTCACGCCAGTTCCCTTGCGGGGTAGGCACGAACAACAGAGCACCATTCAGGCTTATTCTTACACACCTCACTTGCTTCTTTGACATTCATAGCTCTTGTCATGCACGCTCGTCTGTTCTTAAGGCTCCTGACATCACCTTCTGCTGGTACACGATCAATTTGATCATGGAAGGTGTGTCGTGGCCTTCCACGGCTTCTGCATCCATCCACTTATGCATTGTATATCTGTTTAGTCATATAAAAGAGTGGACGCTAAAATACCTAATAATCATCATATTTGTATATTTTTATCCGTATAGGAATGGAGAAAGAATACAATTTCCTGCGTTGGGGCGGCCTGTCGTAAGAGGCGACTTAACAACCCACAGCCAGGTGGTAGGGCATTTGCCTGACTGGATGGCTACCACCCCTGGTGTAAAGTATGTCGCCATAACAACCTTGAGTTGTGTTCCGGCATTAGTGACCAGGTTCCAGTTTCCCTTAAGAGAGCAGCAGCGCATTTGCAGCAACTTGGTGTTGCAAATGTCCATAGGCGATGGTAACCGCTTTCCATCAAGTTGGCCGTCTGCCTGTCTGCTGATCTCCTGCAATTAAAAAAAAATGTAAAATTCAAAAATTTAATTTTTTTTATTCAAAATAAGTTCCACTGGAGACCAATTTTTGAAGGTCATACATACATATGAGTTAAAATCTAATTTGACTTCCTAATCTGTGTACCGTGTTATTGCTGTCAAGGAGAAGAAGCGGCAAGGAACTCCCCAGCAACACGTCTAACTAAAAACAGTTTTTCTTTATATTTCTTATTCTATTTATATCTCAAGTTCTTTTTTTTAAGTTTTATACAGACGTATGTTACAGAATTACTTTTTGAAGAATTAATGGAGTTGTAGCAAACAGTGCATACTCAAGAAGACCAAGAATTCAAAAATTCCTTACAAGCTTGGGTGTAGATTAGAATGTCATGATAGAAATACTTTACCATAATTAATATGCCATTTGATTCATTGAAGTTACAAAGTCATTACTTGCTATGGCTCGTGCAAGATCTAGAAGGATTCTAAAAAGTGCCTCAATTGACTTGAATGTGAACCACCCCATTTTCATTGGAAAATTAGCATCGCACAAAAACCTATCAACGAACGTGTGAAACGGTGTTGCAAAAAGTAACGCAACGCTTATTGTACTGTTTTTGCGAGGCGACGTTGCCGTTGCATTGTTTGCAAACAACCATAATAATAATAATCAATGCTCACGGCCAAGGGAACGTAAACAAACGCAAAAACGCAGCGAGAAATAATAAAAGCACAACTAACGCAAGAAATTTCAATTTAAGCTATTTTAAAAATCACTTACATTCATTTTTTTTAGCGCCAATAATGACGAAGCAGTAAAAAAGCAGAGCTTCGGGCCGGGACTCCACCAAAGCGGAGAGGAGATGATTGTTAAACAACCAATAGAAATGCCTTATTGAGACATCTCTCCGCTCAGATTCAGTGGAGATCGCTGTGCGGAGATATGTAATATTTGTACGGCGGAGACAAGAGATGTTAGCGGCGTGCTAAGCTACCAATTCTGCTTCTTCAGACTGTAGTTCTTCTTCTTTTTTTTTCTTTTTGTTTATTGCAGGAGTTCAGCAGACAGGCAGACGGCCCACTTGATGGAGAGCGGTTACCATCGCCTATGGACATTTGCAACACCAAAGGTGCTACAAATGCGCTGCTTCTCTCTTAAGGGAGACTGGAAACTGGTCACTAAACATCGCAATTTTTTTTCAGCGGCTTGTGTTGCATTTTTACCTTTTCTCACTCATTTTAACAATAAGAAAAACAAATGAAAATCACACATTTTCCTAATTCGAGTTTGGAATTGTCTTCTTGAAAATTAAAACTCTTTAATGATACCAAAACCAGCCAGATACAAATGGTATAGCCAAAGAGATCTTATTACAAGTTCATACATACTATATGCGAAAAGACTTTTTCCCCAACCTATTATATAGTTTCAACTTTGAAATTGATCGTGTACTAGCAGAAGGTGATGTCAGGAGCCTTAAGAACAGACGAGCTTGCATGACAAGAGTTATGAATGTCAAAGAGGCAAGTGAGGTGTGTAAGAATAAGCCTAAATGGCACTCTGTTGTTCGTGCCTACCCCGCAAGGGAACTGGCGTGAAGTTATGTATGTATGTATGTAACTTTTAAATTGCCAATAAAATCGAAGAAAAATGACCTAACACTAAGACCTGGACATACATACGGACCGATTGTATGAGAACGTAGATAGGACTCCGTTTATCGTTTGGATACGCTATTTGAAATTTAAGCCATTGTATGATAGGAAAAAAGTCGTGGTAGCGTAATGACTAGTGTACACGTCCCAGACTCAAAGGGCCCGGGTTCGATCCTGGCCGGAACGCATGCACCACTTAGGCAGTTTTCTGGCCTAATGTGCATATTGTTACAATTACCACGTGCTAACAACGGTGAAGGAAAACATTGTGATGCAACCTGCACATCGAGATAGCCGATGTGTCAAACCTGCCAAGCCGCCTTGGACAAGCGTGGCGGAATATACCGTCCATTCCCCCTATAACGGGAGGCCCGAGCCCAGCAGTGGGACATTTATTATTATGTCAGGAAAATGTTGGATGCCTTTTTATACTTACTCTTGATCAAGATATGATTACCATGCAAGAAAAACTTATTCAGAATAAATAAAATAAATGTATAAGCCTTTGACGGCCTCTGTGGTTGAGTGGACTAAGCCTTAGCGGGCCGACATCACTGCTGCGCAGAAGCTCCGAGTTCGATTCCTGGCATGGTAAACTTTATAAAAGAACTTGCCATTATTTACTGTGGTCTGGGTGTCTGAGATCGGTCCCAGAGTGCTCCATTATATATTACCGTAAACATATGTGTGTGTTTGTCTACCAATTATTAAAAAAAGCCTTTCTAAGTAATTGATAACCCTCACAACGTAACTAATTGATAAATCTATATATATATATATATATAAAAGAAAGTCGTGTTAGTTACACTATTTATAACTCAAAAACGGCTGTACCGATTTGGCTGAAGATTGGTGAGGAGGTAGCTTAGAACCAGGAGACGGATATAGGATACTTCATAACCCGTTGGAACCGGTAGTTGGCGCTAATCACCTGGACCGATTTTGGTGATTTTGTTTTTGTGTGTTTGAGTGGGTCCCCGGATGGTTTAAATCCACAATTGGAACCGGTAGGTGGCGCTGGGATCGGGTCCTAGATTTTTATTTTTTCAGAGCAGAACAACATCTGCCGGGGCCGCTAGTAATATATAAAACTAAATATATGTTAACCTCTGATAAATATAAAACGAGTTATAAAAATTTGAATTAAAATCCGGCTGTAACCGGTGTATGTTTATCATTTAGCATGCTACTTGTATCAAAACTGGCCACACGTTTGTGGATCACAACCGCAACGCACATGGCCAGCTTCCGATCGCATGACTTATGATAGCACCGAAAAAAATACTATAGTATTTAGTAATAAAATATAGCTCATAATTAAGGTTCATTAAACTTGTGAATACAATTCGTCATTCATGAATGAAAGTTAGAAATCAAAGATTAAATTGTGGTAGGCATCAGATACGGGTTCTATAGTACAAATAGAGCGCAGCAGAGCGTACTGCTGTGCATGTTGTAGTCAAACATCAAAGCTCTGGCGCTCTTAAGTTTGACTAATCAAACCTCAGGTCTGACATAAGTCTTAGTCAAAGTTGAAATACATGACTTTTTTTTCTTATTTTATTGCAGGAGTTTAGCAGACAGCCCACTTGATGGAAAGCGGTTACCATCGCCTATGGACATTTGCAACACCAAAGGTGCTACAAATGCGCTGCTGCTTTCTTAAGTCTCACTGGAACCTGGTCACTAATGCCGGAACACAACTTAAGGTTTTTATGGCGACATACACTAGACCAGGGGTGGTAGCCATCCAGACAGGCAAATGCCCTACCACCTGGCTGTGGTTTGGTTTGTCGCCTCTTACGACAGGCCGCCCGGCCGCAGGAAATTGTATTCTTTCTCCGTTCCTGCACGGATAAAAACGGTTTTTCTGTCTTTGACTAAGGAATTTTTGTCTAACCTAGGAGAGACTAATTTATACAGTCATTAATCTTGTAACAAGTGCAGTACGAGTCGACGTTTGACCGAGTCTGCCTTAGTCGCTTCTAGAATCGACTAGGCAAAGCCCCGAAACAGATTATTTAAAAATACTTTACAAAAAGGCCTTGGTCAAATCTAGGATAAACCAGTCATTCCGGGAAGAGACTGCATATCGAGCTTTGACTATAACATCTATATTAAAGTAATCGAGATATTCGCTGTTTCAGCTCTAACTTTATTTTTAATTCATTGACAGCCTTTTGCCTATGAACGCTTGCCTCAAAAGCGTCAAAGTAGAGACTGGAACCTGTCACAGACACCGGAACTTAAGCCAAGGTTCTGGCGTTATGTTTTGGACCAGGAGTGACCAGCCAGACGAGCAAATGCCTTACCACCTGACAAATTTTGTTTACATTGCCTTAATTTGTTACAACTCTTGCTTCTCTAATTTTAATAATAGGTACATATAGTTCGTTGGACATCACATCGTTTCCATTCTGTGTATGTATATACATACATACATACATACATAACTTCACGCCAGTTCCCTTGCGGGGTAGCCACGAACAACAGAGCGCCATTTAGGCTTATTCTTACACACCTAACTTGCCTCTTTGACATTCATAACTCTTGTCATGCACACTCGTCTGTTCTTAAGGCTCCTGACTCCTAAATTCATTTATTTTATAAACTTATTTCTAGGCCTTATATAATTACATCTAAAACTTATATAGTAGTTAAAATTAAGGCTACAAATTATTTTTGGCGGCGGTTGCTGCACTAGACTCTAGGTCTGTATCGCGGCACCCAACACAATTTTATTATAGAAACTTAAATATAATTGATTTATTAATTAATTAACCTAAAACTATGAGTGCGTGTGGTATTGTGTGTGTGTGTGTGTGCGCGTGTGTGTGTGTGTGCGTGTGTGTGTGTGTGTGTGTGTGTGTGTGTGTGTGTGTGTGTGTGTGTGTGTGTGTGTGTGTGTGTGTGTGTGTGTGTGTGTGTGTGTGTGTGTGTGTGTGTGTGTGTGTGTGTGTCGGCGTGTGTGTGTGTGCCCTAGTGTTGTGGTCAGTTTAGTATTGTGCTTTCTGTGTCACTGTAATTTAATGTTTTTAACCATTTACTAACTTGGTGTTTAAACTTTGGTGCTGACATTTCTTTGGCGGAGGGTGTGTTTTGGCATACTTTATTATAAATGGATATATGGATATATGGAGGAAGGCGTTTGGCAAAGGTTGTATGTATTTTAGGTAAGGGTATATTATAAATTCTACGGGAGCTGAGGTATTGGAAGTTAGGGGCATTTAGGTTTTGTTTATGAATTGCTGTGGCTACCTTGCAAATATAGAGTTGTCGGACTGTCAAAACGTCACTTTCTATGTATAGTGTATTGGTGGGATATCTGTACGGTTTTTTATGCATAACTTTAAGTACTGCTCGCTGTGCTCGTTCTACCTCTATAATGTTTGTTTTTGGGATTCCTCCCCAAGCAGCAAGACAGTATAGAAGTAACGACTGGCACAGCGCATAGTAAACCATTTTTAAAGTTTTTGGTGTCGCACAGCTACAGAGGGATTTCATTATGTAAATGGTTTTTCTGACTCTTTTAGATAGGGATGTAATATGACTTTTGAAATTTAATTTTTCATCTAGTTGGATACCAAGGTACGTAATAGATGTGGTGTGTTCGATCGACGGGGGATGATCAGAGGACTGTATACAAGAGCTTAGGCTGTGCGACAGATATAATTTAGGATGCGTACGAGGTTGGGAAGCACGGGTTTTATGAAACGTTAAATATTTAGTTTTTTTAGTGTTTAATGTTAGTAGGTTATTGTTTAGCCATTTACTGATGTCGGTTAAGCCTGTCTGAGCTGTTTTAAACACTGACTCCCAGGATTTGTTGTTAAATAATACAACCGTATCATCTGCATAACATATTATGTTAGCGCCCTGGATCGGAATTTTCGGCAGTTCATTAATATATATTAAGAATAGTGTAGGTCCTAAAATGCTGCCTTGGGGTACTCCAAAATTTACTGTATGCTGTTCACTACAATGCGATCCCACCTTAACAAATTGACAGCGATTACTCAGGTAGCTTTTAAACCATTCGTGACTTATACCTCTTACACCAATATGATTTAGTTTACTAAGGAGGATGGGAATCGAGACCGTGTCAAAAGCTTTCGCTAAATCTAGGAATACACCTAGGCAACATTGATTTTGGTCCAGGGATGTGGCGATTGACTTTGTTAGAGCTAGGACGGCATCTTCTGTTGATATATTCTGCCGAAATCCGAACTGCTTATCAGAGATAAGAGAGTATTTTTCCAAGAAATCGACAAGCCGTTTGTTAACTACTTTCTCTAGTAACTTTGAGAATACACTTAATAAGGTGATTGGCCTGTAGTTGCTAGGGAGGGTTCTATCACCACCTTTGTAAATTGGCGATATTTGGCCTAGTTTCCACTTATCCGGGAATTTTCCAGTGCTTAAACTGAGATTGCATATATGGGTAAAAGGTTGTATTATGATAGGCTTTATCATTTTAATTAGAAGGGGGTCACAGTTATCTGCACCAGGAGCGCTACCTATCCTGAGCTCATTGATGAATGAGCCCACTTCTTCTTCATCAGTAGGGTACATGAGTAACGAATGGAGTGGAGAATTATCGGCTTTAATGTCAGAAGCGAGGGTGGTCTCTGTGCAGTTTAGTTTGGTTAGTGTTTGGTTTGCCAGGGCGCTACCAACGTTTGCGAAGTATCTGTTACAGTCATTTAGTGAGTCGTTTGGATTATCAGGTCTAATTAATTCTGTTGGTGTATTGCGGGATTTAGATAAATTACAGATATTGTTTATCGTTTGCCAAAGCATTTTGGGATTGTTACAATATTTTGACAGTTGCTGATTTTCATATGAAGTCTTGATCTTCATGAGAAGCTTATTCAGGAAGTTGCGATATCTTTTATATGTTATATTTAGGACTACGTTAGTGGGATCTTTTTTTGATTGAAGATGTAGGGAGTCACGATTCCTTTGACACCTCATTAAGCCGGGAGTTATCCAGGGTTTGAGGTTGTATTTGGTCCTTGGAATAACAATTTCTTTTGTATTTTTTAAGATTGACTGACTTAGATAGTTTTGAAATAGAATCGTTGCATTATCGACGTCCTCACTTTTAGTTATAGTTGACCAATCTATCTGTTCTAATGAGTCAGCTACAGCGGAGTAATTCGTGACTAATCTCGTCCGATGTTTTTTAAAAGGTTTTTTTGGGGAAAAGGGTAAGTATAACATACACAGTCTGTGATCAGTTATATCTGTGTGGGCTATTAAACCTACTCCTGTACCTAATTCGTCATTTGGATTCTTTACAAAGATGTGGTCTAGACATGCATTTGATCTTGTTGGTTTAGTAATTGCAGGTATTAAGAAGTGTCCTGCTAGCATATTGAGATAGTCAGAACTTTGTTCATTGAGTGTAATTTCGTTTATGTTTATGTTTAAATCACCTGCAAGAATTAAACGTTGCTTTGTACTGACACTTTTCAGTAACTGATCAAGGGAAAAGAGAAAAGACTCCAAAGATGTAAAGGATGGTGATCGATACACCCCAAGTATAGTGATAGTAGGGCACAGGTCTATTTCTAGGCAATTACAATCTTCAATTGTTGGTTCAGATACTGTAGCATCCCATGAATTTTTAACATACGCAGTAACCCCACCGCTTTTGTTTATGTATTTATTTGTTCTGTATGAATTATATCCTGATAGAGATGGTAAGGTCATATATTCATTTAACCAACACTCTGTAAGAATAATAACATCAAATTCAATTTTTAGGCGCCCCAGAACTACTGTAAATTCATCAAAGTTTTTTGATATACTTCTAATATTAAACGTTAGTAGTTTCCAATTAGATTTTGTGTTTGGAACGTATTCACTACATTTTTCCAGGCTTTCGATATTATGGCAGTTTATATTGAGGACTTTATCTGATTCAGATATGATGTCAATATTGAATTTTATAAGATATGTTTGTTCGACGTGTAGTATATGTAGAAAGAGAGCCTGGAGATGAGTGTAATAAATATGGAGACATGTAATATTGCATAAATGTTATGTGATTAGTGTGACAATGAGCATTTAACAAAAATGGGTATATACTGTTTTGGTGTTTAGTGTTGTATAGTGTTGTATATTTGAAATGTGTGTAGTGTGTGTTTGTGTACTGAGTAAAGCATATATGTAATACAGTGATATAAAAACTTACGGGCACATGGCATATACGAGTGGCAGTAATTGGACTTACATCTAATACAGAATTTAATTCACAATGATATCTGGCTAAAAAAAACCCCTCTTCTGGGACCCACTTAACCAACCAAATTAAATAGTCACAAAATGTAAGAGCTATAGGTCATTGGAGTGGAGACCACGTCTCGGCAAACGTAGCGTAGGACGCCCTCCAGCCCGGTGGTCTGACGACCTGCGCAAGATCGCCGGCAGGGGCTGGATGAGGAAGACGGGAGACCGGGATATGTGGCGCGTACTTGGGGAGGTCTACGTCCAGCAGTGGACTGAGAGTGGCTGAAGAAGAAGAAGAAGAAGATAGGTCATTAGCACTGATTTTCGATTTGGTCGGCTACGCGATATTATTTCTTTTGTTTTAGTTTCGGCACGCGACATTAGGTCCTCCAACGCGCACACGCACACTGTTTTGATAGATATGATTGAATTTGAACTTTGTGCAGCGGTAATAAAGTGCAAATTGACTCTTTAGCGTTAGGTACACTCCTACATTTCTTAGGCAACAGTGAAAGCTTGTAGTTTGAACTTTATTGAATAGCAATAAAGTTCAAATTGACTCTACGTTTTAGTTAGAAAACGTTTGTATGGGAAAAAGAAATGGGCTGTTTTTAGGGTTTTCCCGGCAATTATTCCATGTTTCCTCGCCGTAAATACCATCCTTGGACTTCAACGAACATTTAAAAAAAAGAATTTGTCAAATTGGTCCAGGCGTTGTTGAGTTATGCGCTTACAAACACATTTTGCGATTCATTTTTATATATATAGATATATCGTTACGTAATAGCAAAGTTCGAAGCGAGGAGTGGTTGTCTGATTAATGGGAAGTAGGTACATCTATATATACCTTTATTTATGTTTTTAAGTGGGGACTTAATAATATCAATAAAAATATTAATAAATAACCTCAATACATGGGCGTAGCTACCACCGCATCAGCCGTATCAATGATACGGGGCCCCCAGGATACAGGGGCGCCGAAAGTGTACAAGCAAAAAGTCTTAAAATGTTATCCACAATCTTGACTTGTCATCATTGCCTATAGAGGCAGAAAATCTAGAAAAACCTAAATAATCTTCAGCCATGGATTATTGAATAAATAAGTTTACCGAAAAAAGGCGAGAAACGTGTATCTTTGATTTGAATTTGTTTAACTTAGCTTCCAGGAACATTAAGTATATGTAATCTGTACTAATATTATAAAGCTGAAGAGTTTGTTTGTTTAAACGCGCTAATCTCAGGAACCGCTGGTCCGATTTGAAAAAAATTTTCAGTGTTGGAAAGTACATTTATCGAGGAAGGCTATATTTTCAAAACAAATTAGGGATCCCTACTAAAAGTCCAATAATGTAACCCAAGGTGTAAAAAAATGACCCGAAAAAATCCTTACACGGCGTGCGCTGCGAAAACTATTGATTATAGAACAAAACAATGTGCTATTACTTTGCATAACATATAATCGTCTACAAAAATATCACGTAACCATATGTCTAACTATTGTAGTTATCTCACAATAAGTGTTTTCTTTTATTTTTTTAAATAATTAGAATGCCGTCGCTTCAAAAACTTTTTATTTTGTACCTTGGTATTAAATCCTTATCAAAATAAATTACTCTATATTCAAGATGAATTCAATACCTTTCTAGAACTTTTTGAATGATTCAATTCAGACGTTTAATTCAAAAGATATCGCGATATTTAAAATGTAAGTATTAATGTTGTAGCCAAATATACTAATATTGTTTGTTTGAATGCGCTAATCTCAGGAACTACTGGTCTGATTTGAAAAATTCTTTTAGTGTTGGATAGCCCATTTATCGAGGAAGGATATAGGCTATATATCATCACGCTAAGACCGGAGCGGAGGAGCGGAGCACCAATGAAGAAGTATTGTTAAAGTTTTATTTAGCCTACCGCCGACTTGTTCATTTTAATTATTTAGTTTTAATTTTGTTTATGGTTATTATTTACTGTAGAGGGAGCTGTACTGTACTGTATGGGAGCCTAATCTAATTTACCACCGCTTCGCAACATGTTATGGCTTGAAGAGAAGAAGCGGCGCAAGAAACTCTTCAGCAAACATGCCTAGCTCTAATAATTTTATATAATATTAAAATGAGTGGAAGAAAAAATAAAAGTAATTATCAGTCAAGTTGGTTTGTGTTCCGTTGCACGCAGAAAGAGCTTACAGTGTCTTGAGGTCTAGAAGTTAGTTTTTGCTAATATATTATAATAATATATAATTATTATAATTAAATTCGAGCATTTTTTTTTCTTTTATAAAAAAAATTACCCTTCCTTTGGGCCCCCCAACACATCTTGATACAGGGCCCGTCTAAGGGAAGGTACGCCATTTACTCAATATGTCTTTGGAGACGTGTGTAATGACAGTAATGAGACCTCAGTCGACTATGTATGGTATACTGAAAATGATTACGCAACGCTTAGTTAGGCATTTTTTAAATTTTTATGTGATACGACGATATATATATATATATATATGTGTGTGTAGCCTACTGAAACGTCGTAGTTACTGAAACGTCAATGTCATACTGTCAAGAGTGATATGCTGTCAATATCACTCTCGCGGAGCGTCGTAACTACGGAAGCGGGGCGGCGGGAAGAAGCAAGATATAACCTAATAACCTCTTGCAGAGAATGGTCGCCAGCGCACCAAGTATTCGACGAACTGCGATTCATTGCCTTAATCAAACTGAATTATAACGTAATCAGTGTTAATATCAAGAGAGACGGTTGTTATTTAATCAATAGAAACATTGATGATGATTGTTCCGACCGTTTTCGGCCATAGCGACCACTTTGACCCCTAGTCAGATAATTGAAGCTGGTGCGTGCGAAGATGGCTTATGTAGCCTATCTTGGCGGCGAAACTCCGTGCACACCAAGGGCACGTGAGTACGCCGTTGTCATAGTTGTATATAATGGCAGCAGGTGGGCGAGCCTTTAACTGGTCGCGTTTAGTATCAAGGTCACCTATACGCTGAACCTCGAACTCGCGTACTTGGCTGTTCACCATCCTGCGCCATTCTCGCCGCTGTGCTGCCAAGCTTTCCCATCGAGAGGGCTCTATATTGCATCTTTTCATGTGTCGCTTTAGGACATCCTTGTACCGGAGAAGGGGACCGCCATGATTCCGCTTTCCCTCCTCCAGTTCAGAAAAGAAGATGCGCTGGATGCAATAGACACATTACATTGGTAAAGATTACAAAAGATGATTGTTTCATAAATATACCCACATACATCATGCCATGCCATGATGAATTCTGATTGGGCTCGTCATGAGTTTATACGGCTCTGACGAGCTTATATATTATAAATCAATTGCTGTTCATTAGTCTCGCTAAAACTCGAGAACGGCTGGACTGATTTGGCTAATTTTGGTTTGGAATTATTTGTGGAAGTCCAGGGAAGGTTTAAAAGATGAGTAAATATGAAAAAAATATGCTTGGAATATAGTAATAACAACAATTTCGCTTTCCCTTAGACACTATTCCTACCAGTCAAAAATTTGATGTTCGTCCCGTCGTTCAGAAATCAAATTAAATTTAAAAGTGAAGTTTTTTCATTTTTTTGGTTTTGAATGTCAAACGTTTGATTTTTTTTTTAATGTTTAAGGCTTGGCAACTAGACCTTTAACCCAGGCGTAGTTGTATTGTAGGCTACAATCCACACCATTCAACGGATTTCTTATGAAAACTCGAAAGGCCACATTTGACTATACAGTTCACATTTCTCACAAAACACATAATTACTACTCAAAAACTATCAATATCCTACAATTATTGTTCATTTTAGAGTAATTTTACACATTTTTAGAAAATAAAACTGCACAACACAACATCTCCTTTCACTTCCCGCCGAAAACTCCAATAAACGTTTGATGTTCGTCCCGTCGTTCAGAAATCAACGTTTTTTATTTGTTGATTCTGAGGCGGTACGAAATTTGCCGAGTCAGCTAGTTACATATGCAATACACCGGCCATTTCATGCATTTAGATAGATAGATAGATAACACTTTATTGTACACCATTACAGAAAACTTACGAACTAGTATTATACTAATTGTGTACAAAGGGCGGTCTTATCGCTAAAAAGCGATCTCTTCCAGACAACCCGTGGCAAAAATATTGCTGATTAGGAGTGGCGATGGTGGTATACAAAATTATTGTACGATTAATTACATTTTAATAATAAATATATAACTATACTATATATACAAATATACATATAAGTTATATACATATACAAGATATGGTGATATGCAATATAATATCTACTAATTATATAAAATTACATATCATTATATTGCAGATAGTATATCCTGACCATGTTCTTAAATGTTCTTAGAGATTTAGCTTGTCTGACAGCAACAGGCAATGTGTTCCAAAGTTGGACAGCCTTAACCGTGAAAGAATTATTGAATATTAGTAATAAGTCTATGTTGACTGGAAGGGTGAGTAAGTAAGTTGTGAGAGCAAGAAATAAATTCAAAGCGTTTAGATATGTATTTCAAAAGAAATGGTTTTGAAAGCTATAAAAATAACAAATTTTAATTAACATACGCATTACACGTGTTTGAAATAGATACTAGTTTTGTTTTAAATCCGAATGAGGGCAATGAACTGCAGGGAAGCACATGTAGTCCACGTGTTGCGAGGAAACACACAGACATAATACATCGGAGTCAAGGCCACGGAAGTGACTCCGTGGACCTCTGATAACGCCATAATGCGACGCACAAATAAGTGTGAACAGGGGCGAGATTACAATTTGGCCGCCATGACCAGCCCACACTATTCTGTGTAGCATATATTTGATTTTTAAAATATTTGTTACTCAACATTTCGATTCGAACTACATATTTTATACTTGCGGTTAAATAAATATGAAAATTACTTTGTTTGTATGTTTGTTACTTCCTAAACAACCCTAAAATTTGGCATATGTACAATATGTACGTGGTCTTAAAACGGGGGATGCTGTAGACCGCGTGAAAAGGAAAAAAAAGCGGACTCTGGACGTCGGAACGAACTTTCCGAACGCAACCGGGATTTAACGCTAGAATGATGATGATGCTGATAATATTGTTACGAGTTGCGAGACTCGAATTAAAATGACGTTAGAATTACTATAGAGTTTATTAGAACTATACAAACACGTATAACACAGGTACAAATATAACCGAACACAACAAGTGCAAACGTAATGCAGAAGGTCGTAATTCAATAAAACGCGCAAAGTCAGTCACTTATTCGATTTGTCTTTTAAATCCGTAACACCTGGCTAATGATTGCAATACAACAATAGGCCGTATACCAATAAGTAAAGAAAAGAAGACAACCATAAAAAAATTCAATGTTATTAGTTCAAATGCCGACGGGTAATAAATGTCCTTTGTTTCAGATATGCAGGTGGATTTTGCGTTTGTAGGGACCTGAGTTGTAACAATATAAATATATACATATATATATATTTGATAAGGCAAAGGTATGTGAGATATATTGATCTATATATTAATACGTGAAGCAAAAACTTTGTACCCCTTTTTAGGAAAATTGCGCGGACGGAGGAGTATGAAATTTCGCACACTTATAGTTTAGAGAAGAAGCGACGAATGCTAATATTTTTTTTAAATTATGCATAAAAAAATACATTAAATCAATAAAAAAAAACATTACACACACTACCATGTATTTGACACACACACACGCATATATACTCTTTTATTTACTATTCCAGCCAAATTAATAGTGTAAGCCTTGGCGAAATCTGTGATTATAGAAGTATAGTCTTTGACATTAACTATTGTGGTCGAATTTGGACCACGGGTGACCACTAATTTTATAAAAATAGTTTTTTTTTGTTGTTTTTTTTTATTGCAGTAGTTCAGCAGACAGGCGGACGGCCCACTGGATGGAAAGCGGTTACCATCGCCTATGGACATTTGCAACACCAAAGTTGCTACAAATGCGCTGCTGCTCTCTTAAGGGAAACTGGAACCTGGTCACTAATGCCGGAACGCAATTCAAGGTTGTTATGGCGACATACTTTAGACCAGGGGTGGTAGCCATCCAGTCAGGCGAATGCCCTACCACCTGGCATACTGAAACTATTTATCTCATTTTTCCTGAAATAAATCTAAAGAACACGATTTTAATGTCGTTTTTTTTTTTAAATTTATTCGGGATCTTGCAAACATTTTACGCGATCGAAACCGCGTGACTTACTTACTCTAGTGAGTATTATTAAATGATCCACTTTGTTAACATTGTTTAGTACAATTGTCCTGTTAGAAACCATTTGAGGCCTACGACCTGTATAGAGATGTATTTGTTTATGAAAGCACGGGTCAATGTGTAGACTACTTTAGACGTGAGTGTTTATGACCGGTTATTGACGTGACGACCGAAGAAAGACAAAGGGCGAGGAGAACCTCGTCGCGACCTTTGTGCCGGTAACTACTACAAAACAGCTTTTGAAGTTGAGTTTCATACATACATACATAACTTCACGCCAATTCCGTTGCGGGGTAGGCGCGAGCAAAAGAGCGCCATTCAGGCTTATTCTTACACACCTCGCTTCTTTGACATTCATAACTCTTGTCATGCCCGCTCGTCTGTTCTTAAGGCTCCTGACATCACCTTCTGCTGAGTTGAGTTTTTATACCTTATTATCCATTATGTTCCGTTATCTTTCCCTTGTCTTTGAACTTCCCCCAATTATTTGTAGTTGGTTGGTTTTTATCCGGAGAAAGAATACGATTTCCTGTGTTGGGGCGGCCTATCGTAAGTGGCGACTAAACAACCCACAGCTAGGTGGTGGGGCATTTGCCCGACTGGATGGCTACCACTCCTGGTCTAGAGCATGCCGCCATAAAAACTTTGAGTTGTGTTCCGGCATTAGTGACCAGGTTCCAGTGTCCCTTAAGAGAGCAGCAGCGTATTTGTAGCACCTTTGGTGTTGCAAATGTCCATAGGCGATGGTAACCGCTTTCCATCCAGTGGGCCGTCTGCCTGTCTGCTGAACTCCTGCAATAAAAAAAAATTTAAAAAAATCGGGACAATGTCTTCTACCTTCCATACTCTCTTATTCTAGCAGTCACAGAACAAATCATTATCAAAAAATCTTTCATCTCTATTTCTTGGTCTAACTCTACACTTGTAAGCATAAATTTTGCACCTCCGAGTTTTTGGCGGGAACTGAAAGGGGATGTTGTGCTGTGCAGTTTTAATTTCTAAAAATGTGTAAAATCACTCTAAAATGAACAATAGTTGTAGGATATTGATAGTTTTTGAGTAGTAATTATGTGTTTTGTGAGAAATGTGAACTGTATAGTCAAATGTGGCCTTTTGAGTTGTCACAAGAACTCCGTTGAATGACGTCGATTGTAGCCTACAATACAACGGCGCCTGGCTTAAAGGTCTAGTTGCCAAGGCTTAAACTTAAAAAAAAATTGCACCTCATTACATGCCCATACCACTTTAAACTCTTTTCTCTCAACTTAAGTTCAATTTAATTATTTTTTTTGTATTTTCTTACTTTATTTTTATTTGTTATTTGACGGCCTCTATGGTTGAGCGGGCTAAGCCTTTGCCGGCCTACCTCACTGCAACGCAGAGGCTCCGGGTTCGATTCCTGGTATAGAAAATTTCGGAAAACGTCTTTTCTCCGTTATTTACTACGGTCTGAGTGTCTGGGATCGGCCCCAGAGTAGTCCGTTGTATATTACCCATAACACAAGCGTGACTGGCTTAATTTGGGGATATACTACAATATGTGTGTTTGTCCGCCGTTTATTATTATTTTTTATTTTTTTTTATTTTTTTTTTTATCTTAAAGTTATATTAGGCGTTTCATTGCTGTATTTAATCAACCAAAATGAGCTGCGTGAACAAAAACTTCGTTCGTTCTATATCATTAAATAACAACATGTTCTTTCAGTTCTGTATATTTCAACCAAATTGAGTTTCATTTTGTTTGATTGACCGAATTTAATTTATATTGTACAACTTCTGCCCGCGAGTTCGTCCGCGTGGAATAATTTAAAAAAAAAAGTAAGTTAAAAACCCCCAGATTTTGAAACATTCTTCATTGGTGCTCCGCTCCTATTGGTCTTAGCGTGATGATATTTATATTTAGCCTAGAGCCTTCCTCGATAAATAGGCTATCTAACACTAAAAGAATTTTTCAAATCAGACCAGTAGTTCCTGAGATTAGCGCGTTTAAGGAAACAAACAAACAAACTCTTCAGCTTTATATATTAGTATAAGATTTATAGTGAATATATTTGTAAAAAAATTAATTATATGTACTTATAATAACACTAATGTTATTTTAGATAAATTCCATTTGTTTTAAAGTTTGATTATATTATGTAGTTTAAATTAATTACGGAATAAAATAATTATATATGTTAAATTTTAACCAGTAGTAAGACAAAGGAGTTGGTGGTAATCGCATGAAGCGTAAAGTACCCCAGCTACCTGTAAGCGGTTGGCGCCGCGAGGAACACGTAGTTGGTCCCGTAGGCCCCTGTCAGCAGCACCGGCAGCGCCAGCAGCGCCGCCAGCCGCGCCTGCCACCACCCCCACCCAACGCACCACTCCTCCTTCACGGCCCCACTCATCGTCGGCAGCGTCCTCAACACAACTACACCTTACTATCCACTACACGATGTTTGTCTTTTAATCTTTTAAAAACATTTATGAGTTATAAAAACTTGGAGACCGTCCTTCCCGCTGGAAGGCCGGACTGATAATGTGAACTCGCGCGCAGGGCCAAGAGCCATGGCGCCCTAAGCAGTCAAAGCACGCCGCCGCCTACGCTTTTAAAAATAACCAATTCGGAATAAAAAGTATCATTGCGGACGATACAACACGAATCTGACTTTAAAACCGATTATACAAGGTATAAATTCAAGCTATGCGTCGCCAATAGATGCGGAAGTGATCTGCTTTAGGATTAGCATGGTGAAAAAAGGCAATAAAAAATTAAATGGCTTTAACTGATATCACGGCTTAGTCTCATGGTACACCTTTCATCGCTGACGTGGACGCTGTTCCGGCCACTAGTAATAACTAAAGCAAGCAAGCTGAACTACATACATACATAACTTCACGCCAGTTCCCTCGCGGGGTAGGCACGAACAACAGAGTGCCATTTAGGCTTATTCTTACACACCTCACTTGCCTCTTTGACATTCATAACTCTTGTCATGCAAGCTCGTCTGTTCTTAAGGCTCCTGACATCACCTTCTGCTAGTACACGATCAATTTGATCATGGAAGGTGTGTCGTGGCCTTCCACGACTTCTGCATCCATCCACTTTTGCATTGTATATCTGTTTAGTCATTCTTTCATCGTGCATTCTTTCCACATGCCCGAACCACCGGAGCATTCCTTTCCTTCACCCCGACACTCTCTTTCAGACCAACTCTCTTTCTTACTTCGGTATTACGAACGCGGTCCGCGAGCGTCACTCCGCAGATTTTGCGCAGTGCTCGCATCTCGACCGCGTTTACTCTACTTTCATGCTCTCTCTTCCATACCCAACTCTCGCATCCATAGCGAACTAGTAGCAAGGTAAATGAATATGTACATAGGAACCCAGGAATAAGTAGGCGCGTAAATACAGGTCGAGGAGCGACAGATCTCGTAGCTTTCATTTATTCTTCCAGTAGTCAATTTCAATTTGTTATCAGTTCGCAAGATACGCTGACCTCATCCCTTTTCTTCTACATCAGCATTCTCATTCAACATAATATTTCCATTCCGACACATAGTTCAGTTGGAGTTCTGGATGGGATGGATCCCACCCTTCCTCCATGTCCCGTTTCTGTGTCTCCATAAAACAGTTTGCTTATTCTTCGACTCTAGTCATCATACCGTTTTTTTTTTTATTGCAGGAGATCAGCAGACAGGCAAACGGCCCACTTGATGGAAAGCGGTTACCATCGCCCATGGGGATTTGCAACACCAAAGTTGCTACAAATGCGCTGCTGCTCTCTTTAAGGGAAACTGGAACCTGGTCACTAATGCCGGAACACAACTAAAGGTTGTTATGGCGACATACTCTAGATCAGGGGTGGTAGCCATCCAGTCCGGCAAATGCCCTACCACCTGGCAAAAATTACAAAGATTAATAATAATAATGAACCTCAAAGAGGCTTTGTAGCGAAGCCTAAGGCGAGTAGCGACACCTCGTACCTGACTCCGGAGGGCCAAGGCAAGGCCCCCGCCTCCGTGCTTACTTTAGCCAGCCGGCACGGAGTGGAGATCGCTAGAGCTAAGACTCGAGCTCCAGGGGTGCAAGTGATAAATGACATCACGTCAGAAGTAGCTTTGGTGAACCTGCAGCTCACCCATCTTGCCCCTGTCTTCTAAAACATTTTTTGGGCCCATGTAGGGAGTGGCGAGTCACCGTCTGAATATTGCGACGGGCAGACGCCATAGTCCCTATATTCCCAAACCCCTAGTACCACTAGCAGTTCACCCTATAGCCAGGTACTTTTTGTTCTCATTTCCCACAGTTCTACACTGTCCGGGGCTTGTCCTTGGGTGCATTGTTATATGGTGTAGACAGGAATAATCGCCGGTCAGCGTCACGCCACATTTACATTAAATTTGTCAAGGGGCCTCTGCGTGTTGGCTTTCCCATGGCTCCATGCAAGCCCTCCAAATGTCCGGGCCATTTTTAAGGCCCGTAGTCTTGAAAGACATACAAATAATAATAAAACTTTATTTTTCTCATTACAACAAAACAAAGCAACATGATGTGTGAGACTGGTGCTTGAAGTAGATTTATAAACCTCACTGCAACGCAGAGGCTCCGGGTTCGATTCCTGGTATAGTAAATTTCGGAAACGTATTTTCTTCGTTATTTACTATGGTCTGGGTGTCTGGGATCGGCCCCAGAGTAGTCCGTTGTATATTACCCATAACACAAGCGTAACTTGCTTAATTTGGGGATATACAATGTGTGTTTGTCTGCCGATTATTAAAAAAAAAAAAAAAAAAAAAACAAAACAAATATCCATTTAAAGTAAGATAATTCGTTTATCTTTGAATCGTTTTGGCAAGAACTTGGAGATGAACATTGAAAATCAACATTGTATCGAATAAAATCCCGGCATAGGAGAGCTGAGTTTAAATACGTTATTTTAACAGTTTTACCATTCATTGACAAGGCCACGACACACCTTCCATGATCAAATTGATCGTGTACTAGCGGAGGGTGATGTCAGGAGCCTTAAGAACAGACGAGCGTGCATGACAAGAGCTATGAATGTCAAAGAAGCAAGTGAGGTGTGTAAGAATGGGCCTAAATGGCGCTCTGTTGTTCGTGCCTACCCCGCAAGGGAACTGGCGTGAAGTTATGTATGTATGTATGTATGTATTAACAAAGCATATTCGTTTCTGTTGTAATTTATAGTCTTCTTTCCCGTCATTCGTCATACCTATCCGTGCAGGAACGGAGAAAGAATACAATTTCCTGCGTTGGGGCGGCCTGTCGTAAGAGGCGACTAAGTAACCCACAGCCAGGTGGTAGGGCATTTGCCCGACTGGATGGCTACCACCCTTAGTCTAAAGTATGTCGCCATAACAACCTAGAGTTGTGTTCCGGCGTTAGTGACCAGGTTCCAGTCTCCCTTAAGAGAGCATACATACATACATACATAACTTCACGCCAGTTCCCTTGCGGGGTAGGCACGAACAACAGAGCGCCATTTAGGTCCATTCTTACACACCTCACTTGCTTCTTTGACATTCATAACTCTTGTCATGCACACTCGTCTGTTCTTAAGGCTCCTAACATCACCTTCTGCTAGTACACGATCAATTTGATCATGGAAGGTGTGTCGTGGCCTTCCACGACTTCTGCATCCATCCACTTTTGCATTGTATATCTGTTTAGTCATTCTTTCATCATGCATTCCGTTCCTTACCTTCACCCCGACACTCTCTTTCAGACCAACTCCCTTAAGAGAGCAGCAGCGCATATGTAGCACCTTTGGTGTAGCAAATGTCCATAGGCGATGGTAACCGCTTTCTATCAAGTGGGCCGTCTGCCTGTCTGCTGAACTACTGCAATAAAAAAATACCTGTTTCAAAAAAAAAATCTTTACAAATTACAAATTTACAAAATGAACCGCCTATCATTACACTCGGGAGATTAATTCTACTAAACAAATCGCCTCGTTCACATTATGCCCACTTCCACGATAGCAGGCAGGAAAGTTGTGAGGGAAATGGGCAGCGCAAGTATGTGATCGCTGCATATTGCATTGAACAATACTAGGTTTAATACAATATGCTCGCGCTGCCTACTACTATGGATATAAATAATTATATACTTTTATCCCAAATACAAAGTGGATGGATGCAGAAGTCGTGGAAGGCCACGACACACCTTCCATGATCAAATTGATCGTCTACTAGCAGATGGTGATGTCAGGAGCCTTAAGAACAGACGAGCGTGCATGATAAAAGTTATGAATGTCAAAGAAGCAAGTGAGGTGTGTAAGAATAAGCCTGAATGGCGCTCTGTTGCTCGTGCCTACCCCGCAAGGGAATTGGCGTGAAGTTATGTATGTATGTATGTATGTATCCCAAATAATCGTTCAGTTTCTGCGGTTTACCAATTTAACGCTAAGATAGGTACACGATCGAATTGCAGTGACCCGATTATCATGAACTGTATATATCCTGTACTTTTGATAAGAGTTTATCCTTAATTGAATAGATTTTCCAAGACAAAGAATCTAGAGTTACTTGAAGCATTATCCGTGCGATAACGGAGAAAGTATATAAATTCCTGTCGACGGAAGGCATGTCATAAGAGGCGACAGAACACACAGCAGTAAGGTATTTCCTCGTCCGCATAGCCACGACTCCTGGCGTAGAGTATGCCGCCATAGACAGCCCTGAGTTGTTTTCAATTCAATCACATTGGCAGCATCTACAGTGTTACAAATGTCCATAAGCGAGGATAGCCACTTTCCATCATGTGGGCCATCAGTGTTAAACTCGTATAAAACCTCTATTTCGCCATTGCTGGCGAGATAGAGAAAAATTTGAAATCTATTTAAATTTTGAAGTTCATGTTTGGAACGTTGTGAAAAATGTGCTCTATTATAAGACATACATACATACATACATACATAACTTCACGCCAGTTCCCTTGCGGGGTAGGCACGAACAACAGAGCGCCATTTAGGCTTATTCTTACACACTTCACTTGCTTCTTTGACATTCATAACTCTTGTCATGCACGCTCGTCTGTTCTTAAGGCTCCTAACATCACCTTCTGCTAGTACACGATCAATTTGATCATGGAAAGTGTGTCGTGGCCTTCCACGACTTCTGCATCCATCCACTTTTGCATTGTATATCTGTTTAGTCATTCTTTCATCATGCATTCTTTCTACATGTCCGAACCACCGGAGCATTCCTTTCCTTACCTTCACCCCGACACTCTCTTTCAGACCAACTGTCTTTCTTACTTCGGTATTACGAACGCGGTCCGCGAGCGTCACTCCGCAGATTTTGCGCAGTGCTCGCATCTCGACCGCGTTTACTCTACTTTCATGCCCTTTCTTCCATACCCAACTCTCGCTTCCATACGTGAGCGTAGGTACCAGCACCGCGTTGTGTACGGCGAGCTGGGCCTTCTGGCTGAGGTTCTTAGCGCCTAGAAGTTTACCTAACGCTCCATTCACACTATTCCCCAAATTCACTCTTCTTTCTATATCAGCGGTGTACCTTCCATCCCTGCTAAAAGCACATCCAAGATATACAAACTCATTCACTTGCTCCAGCATAACATCATCGACCATTATCCTTGCATTCGTTCTGGTTTCTTCTCTTTCAAACACCATAACCTTTGTTTTCTTCGCATTCAAATGTAAGCCTCTCGCCTGACAGTCATCTTTCATCATTGTGACTAGTGTTTGCAGTTCTGATGGCGATTCGGCTAAAAGCACGGCATCATCCGCATAAAGCAAGGTGCTTACAACTAGGTCACTCATCCGCACCCCAACATCCATCAATCTTATTCTCTTATTCTTATTCTTATTATAAGACAATTGTAAAAATCTGCAATGTAAATTTACCTAAAATATAATATTGTTGAATTTAAAATCCGGAGTTTCCTTGGAGTATCTGAAATACCACGGCACCTTGGTACCTAACAGCAATTTCTCCAATCAGTCTGTCTGCTGTTCTCCAGATTTAAAAAAATATTAACATTATCTACTGCATGAAAACTTAAAGCAAGCCACACAAACGCGACGTTGTTGTTAAAATTTTAACAGGCGCTACATATTTATGGATGTTGACGTATCAATCGGAATCTGCTGAGTTAGACCCTGCTGAATTATCTAAGTGAAACGTTTTTTTTATTAAACTTTTATTTTATACTTCTCATTTAAGGAATTAAAAAATAAACATTATTTTCTTTATTCTTTCTCTACACATATAACGAAACCAATCGATGTTTGTTACCTCTACTGAGGACAATTTTTTTTACCGGGGAGACTCTGCTTGAGGTCAAACCACCGCTGGGGAGGCGCGGTGGGGCATGTATGATTCGTCGTTCGTGTGCCCCTTGTCCGGGCTGTTGCATGTGACGCCATGTCGCGCATTCACCTGCAACCCGGACGGACTATTGTGCACAGACTGCCAAACACACTTCTTTGTTATGTATTGACTGAATTAAAGGTAACATTAATATTAGCCTAGCCTTATATCATTGTCGTGGTAGCGCGTGGCTAGCGCTCGCGTCCTAAACTCAAAAGGCGTGGGTTCGAATCGTATCTGGAACGCGTGCACCAGTTAGGCAGTTTTCTGACCTAATATGCATATTGTTACATTTACGTCGTGTTGACAACCGTGAAGGAAAACATCGTGATGATACTTTCATAGACAGAGAGACATAGACAACACTTTATTGTTCACCAAAACAAAAAATTAAAAAAAAATGTACAACAAGACAATAGTTACTTGGTAAAACAAAAGGCGGCCTTATCGCTAAAAGCGATCTCTTCCAGGCAACCTGACTCAAAGGCAATTCTTAAATTATCTGTAATTATTATGCAAGAAAGAAAAGAAAAATATGACATACATGGACAGCAGACTACAGTCTATTGTAAACCAGCACACACATTATTGCGTAAGACTTACATAATGATTCCTAAGTGAATTTTTTAATATGGCAAAGGATTTAGCTTTTCTGACATCAGTGGGCAAAGAGTTTCAAAGTAAGACAGCCTGCATGGCGAAGGAGTTGGAATAAAATGTTGAAGAGTGTGCAGGTGCCATTAACAGGAGATTATTATTATACTTTGTACATCGATAACCGATGTGTCAAACCTGCCAAGCCGCCTTGGAAAAGCGTGGAGGGTATACTGTCCGTTCCCCCCTCAATAGTGGGAGGCCCGAACCCTATATCCAAACTATACGGCCTCTGTGGTTGAGCGGGCTAAGCCTTTGCCGGCGTACCTCACTGCAACGCAGAGGTTCCGGGTTCGATTCCTGGTATAGCAAATTTCGGAAACGTATTTTCTCCGTTATTTACTATGGCCTGGGTGTCTGGGATCGGCCCCAGAGTAGTCCGTTGTATATTACCCATAACACAAGCGTAACTTGCTTAATTTGGGTATATACAATATGTGTGTTTGTCTGCCGATTATTATTATTATTATTATATATATAAAGAAATACTTGCCGTCCGTTCTAATATCCCTAGTAGCCTAGAAAACCATTTTAATAAGAGGCTAGACACGTCACGTATGTGCACCCTGACTTCGGTCAAGGGTCGCACTGTCTTATAGGGTAAAACTGCTTTTATATAAGAATTCGTTAACCCGCTTTAGAAATTAACATAAAGAACTACTCTTTTTCTTTGAGTCGTAACATTGTATTTGAAAGCCGATACGATAACTTGTAACCGCAATAAAAGAGTCGTAATTATAAAAGAAATTGGATCTTTCGAATCGATTGGATAGTTCCTGAGATTAACGTCTTACAGTATAGTAATAATAATTAACGGTTATTATGTACATAAATAGAAATAAATATCTATCTAAATTTTAGAATACACGTCTTAAACTAATATATAAAGCTGAAGAGTTTGTTTGTTTGAATGCGCTAATCTCAGGAACTACTGGTCTGATTTGAAAAATTCTTTCAGTTTTACATAGCCCATTTATCGAGGAAGGCTATAGGCTATATATCATCTTATACTAATATATAAAGCTGAAGAGTTTGTTTGTTTGAACGCGCTAATCTCAGGAACTACTGGTCTGATTTGAAAAATTCTTTCAGTTTTACATAGTCCATTTATCGAGGAAGGCTATAGATTATATATCATCATGCTAAGACCAATAAGAGCGGAGCACCAATGAATAATGTTTCAAAATCGGGGGGTCTTGAAAACAAATTCCACGCGAACGACGTCGCGGGCACAGCTAGTAATATATAAAAGCCACAGTCAGATACACCAGGAGTGACCGGCTAACAACATTTCCAGTGTTTAAAGCTTCAACCACAATTCAAATCACAATGGCTTCAAGCGTATGGTATATTTTTTTTTATTCTTCTTGAAACTGTACAAGCAGTATTTCCAAAATGACTGTCTTTGTCATGAAATAATAGTCATTCAACGTTTCGTCTGATGTCCCATTCCTACGTCTAAGTAACAAGTAATGACTAAATGCAACCGAAGGTAAGGTAACTGAATGAGTAAGAAGACAGGAACCGGCTATGAGGCGGCAGTCTCTAGCGCCTTTGCAGTCATCCCTACCTGCAAGATGACCAAAGCCGTCAGATTTCTAATCCCGCCACCAACTACTAAAAAATGTTCCATCTCTGTATTTATATTATTATGTATGATTTGTTTATCTAATATATAAAATTCTCGTGTCACAGTTTTCGTTGTCATACTCCTCCGAAACGGCTTGACCGATTTTGATGAAATTTTTTGTGCTTATCCGGTATCTATGAAAATCGGCCAACATCTATTCTTCATCCCCCTAAATGTTAGGGGTAGTCCACCCCTAAATATTTTTTTTTAATTTTTAGATAATTTTTTTATTTTTTTAGGATACAGCATTAAATAATGTATGTATTTTTTACCCTAAATTTTCACCCCTCTACGATCAACCCCTATTTTTTATTTGTTAATTATAAACTTTAATTTTTTGGCAAGATTTTTAATCTTATTTTGTCATGACTTTAGATTCACAATTAGAACCGGTAGGTGGCGCTGAGATCGGGTTCTAGAATCCTCCTAATCACCTGGAGCGATTTTGGTGATTTTGTTTTTGTGTGTTTGAATGGGTACCCGGATGGTTTAGATTTGCAATTAGAACCGGTAGGTGGCTCTGGGATCGGGTTCTAAAATTTTATTTTTTAAAGGCAGGACAACGTCTGCCGGGGCCGCTAATTATTTTATAATATTGTATTACATACTTGAATGGTGTATTATCTATAATTGAATGTCAGGCTATGTTATAATAGTGATGTGGCAATCACATGTTACCATAGACTATTATTTTATTTTTCCCTTTCATTGTGTTTATAGCTTGGCAGCTAGTTATCATTATATTAATACGTGAAGCAAAAATGTTGTAGCCCTTTTTACGAAAATTGCGCGGACGGAGGTGTATGAAATTTCGCACACTTATAGTTTGTATAGTATTTGACACACACGCATATATACTCTTTTGTTTATTGTTAAAGTCAAATTAACAGTGTAGCCTTGGCGAAATCTGTGATTATAGAAGTTATAGCCTTTGACAACCTTAATAATGTTCGAACTTATAATTTAAATTAATTATTATGGTCGAATTTCGACCACTAGTTTTAATTTAAATACCTAAACATATTAATCATATTTATCTAATATGCCAACGCAATGAAGAATTCTCGTTCAAAACATTCCACTCTCGTAATTTTCTAAAGTCGTGAGTCGTGAAATGTTATCTCGCGTACGCAACAACGGCGGGCGTCTGCAACAAGCAATGCCGCCAGTGCGCCTTGAGCCATGGACGGCGCGGGAGTGCACGCCGCATGCAGCAGCGCCGCCAGCGCCCCGCGCAGCCCGGAGCCGCCCACCAAGGAAGCCGGCGAGCACGGCGAAGCGCTGGAGGCGGCGCTGGAGCAGCTGGGCGCCTTCGGCCTCTACCACAAGTACGTGCTGGTGATGTTGTGCATCCCGAACCTGTTCGCCGCGATGTACTCCCTCAACTACGTGTTCGTCGCGGACCAGGTGCCATTCCGGTAAGAACCTTTACCCCCAAATCTCTTTATTTTATTTTTTCACCTTCTCCCAATTTTTTGAGGTCGGCTCTATTCTGACATAAGTCCTCTCTCTGTCACGCCACAAATCATCATATCATCCTTCACACAGTCCATTCATCTCTTTCTCAATCCTTCTTTACATATGTGACTTTCATCTCTCCTCACTACTTACCCATACTACCTTAGACTTCTTCCTCTCAATTTTTCTTTCATGCACAATTTGATAATTAAATAAATTGCAAATTAAGCTTCTCCGAATCTTGAAACTAATTCCGTAATTTTGATTACTTATTTCAAATACCCAATTTGTAGTTGTATTTCGTTTAGGTATTGATCAGCAGACAGGCAGACGGCCCACTTGATGGAAAGCGGTTACCATCGCCTATGGACATTTGCAATAGCAAAGTGGCTACAAATGCGCTGCTGCTCTCTTAAGGGAGACTGGAACCTGGTCACTAATGCCGGAACACAACTCGAGGTTGTTATCGCGACATACTTTAGACCAGGGGTGATAGCCATCCAGTCGGGCAAATGCCCTATCTGGCAAATTATTAAGTGTTGTCTTGTTTTTCCTTAACTCGTGTTTTCTTCAACATTGTAAAGTAGTTTTGCAGTACATTTGATGAGATTTTTCGATCTTCGGTTATTATTGTGGGGGTTTTAATAAGTTGAGTGATGCGTCGATGATAGTTACCCCTTGGATAGGGTGGCGCTTCGTCGCCGCAGGAGCTAGGCTCAATCGCTGGAGGGGACTACAAAATAAGAAGACGTGTTGTACATGAAACTTAAGACTATATATAGAGAAATTTTAACTGCTACGTGAAAATATTTATAACCTATGTCATATTCTGAACATGTTCCTAGATACATCTCCGAGGGTTTTGTTTTTTTTTTCCATTGAAGGAGATCAGCAGACAGGCAGACGGCCCACTTGATGGAAAGCGGTTACCATCGCCTATGGACATTTGCAACACCAAAGTTGCTACAAATGCGCTGCTGCTCTCTTAATGGAGACTGGAACCTGGTCACTAATGCCGGAACACAACCCAAGGTTGTTATGGCGGCATACTCTAGACCAGGGGTGGTAGCCGTCCAGTCGGGCAAATGCCCTACCACCTGGCTGTAGGTTGTTAAGTCGCCTCTTACGACAGGCCGCCCCAACGCAGGAAATTGTATTCTTTCTCCGTTCCTGCACGGATAAAGTTTTCTGTATTGACAGATTTTGGCACGTACATGGACTGCTCGGTTGTAACCTTGCTAATTTAGCAATAAATTATTTCATGTGACGGAACGATTATCAAAGATTAACATCATTTAATCACTAAGTAGATACATGCATGTGCCATTAATTTCACGTAAAGCATTAAAGAGATCATATCAATACTAATATTCAGGTCGACGCCATCACTGTATGCATAATTGTTATTAGGTAAGTATTCTGTTATTTGCAAGAATTTAGCTAATGCAAATATTGAACTCCAGTCTTTCATTTTATGTGAGTAGCTATTTTTATTTTTTATTATTATATATATCTCTACGGACTCGAGTTCTGTACCCTTTTTTAATACTTAATTTCTATGAAAAATTTGAGACTCCGTACACGCTTGTTGTTTATTTTTGTTAATGTATGTGACATTATATGTAGTAATTTTTCTGTTTTGGTGTACCTTAAGAATAACTTATTATATTAATTTATTCTAATTTTAATACTAAACTTATACTAATGTAGAGTGTATCTGTTACATGCTGGTGTTGTGAGGAAGTGCATGTGCAGTGTTGGCCTTATATAGTAGTAGTAGTGTGAGTAGCTATTATAAAATGTATGATAGACAGATAACACTTTATTATACACCAATACAAAAATTGCTGGTACCTACACTCACGTATGGATGCGAGAGTTGGGTATGGAAGAGAGAGCATGAAAGTAGAGTAAACGCGGTCGAGATGCGAGCATTGCGCAAAATCTGCGGAGTGACGCTCGCGGACCGCGTTCGTAATACCGAAGTAAGAAAGAGAGTTGCTCTGAAAAAGAGTGTCGGGGTGAAGGTAAGGAAAGGAATGCTCCGGTGATTCGGGCATGTGGAAAGAATGACTAAACAGATATACAATGCGAAAGTCGTGGAAGGCCACGACACACCTTCCATGATCAAATTGATCGTGTACTAGCAGAAGGTGATTTCAGGAGCCTTAAGAACAGACGAGCTTGCATGACAAGAGTTATGAATGTCAAAGAGGCAAGTGAGGTGTGTAAGAATAAGCCTAAATGGCACTCTGTTGTTCGTGCCTACCCCGCAAGGGAACTGGCGTGAAGTTATGTATGTATGTATGTATGTACAAAAATTAACTTAAAGACGAAAATATCTATAGTACGATTATTTTATCTTATACTGATATATAAAGCTGAAGAGTTTGTTTGTTTGCTTGAACGCGCTAATCTCAGGAATTTGGAATCTGAAATATTGGTCTGATTTGAAATATTCTTTCAGTGTTGGATAGCCCATTTATCGAGGAAGGCTATAGACCAATAGGAGCGGAGCACCGATGAAGAATGTTTCAAAATCGGGGTATTTTTTAACTTACTTTTTTTTAACTATTCAGAAGCTAGTTGCTATATAAATAGAGTATTGCCGTACTTAGATCAATATAAATATTAATCACTAGTTTCTGCTGGCAACTTCGTTTGCATGAAATAGTTTTAAAAAAACTAAGTTAAAATAAAACTCCCCGATTTTGAAACATTCTTAATTTCTCCGCTCCTATTGATCTTATCGTGATGATATATAGCCTATAGCCTTTCTCGATAAATGGGCTATCTAACACTGAAAGAAATTTTCAAATCAGACCAGTAGTTTCTGAGATTAGCGCGTTCAAACAAACAAACTCTTCAGCTTTATATATTAGTATAAGATTGATTTATGCGGTTATTTAAAAAGTTGTCTACATTATTGAGACCAAACTCGTTTAAAACTGGTGCCAAGTATCTCATAGCAATATATGTGACTCGGTAGAGCTCCACAATGCTACCCGAAGGCCGCAGCCCAATCAGCTCTAACTCCAAACCTTCAATCGGTGTTTTATAATTAAAAATTTAAATAAAAAAACGTAAACTGGTTAAACATATTTTTTTATCATCTCATACATATTTCATTATTATTGCTGTTTTAAAGAAAAAAAGGGCCAAAATTTTTAAGATCAACATTCTTTACATTCATATTTTACTTATATATATATAGCTATCAACACATTTAACAACACGAAGGTCTTGTAGTGAAAAAAAAGTCATCGTGTCGAGTCTAGTATATGTTTTTTTATTTTATTTTTTATTACAGGAGATCAGTTTTCAGGCAGGCGGCCCACTTGATGGAGAGCGGTTACCATCGCCTATGGACATTTGCAACACCAAAGGTGCTACAAATGCGCTGCGGCTGTCTTAAGGGAGACTGGAACCTGGTTACTAATGCCGGAACAAAACTCAAGGTTGTTATGGCTACATAGTTTAGACCAGGGGTGGTAGCCATCCAGTCGGGCAAGTGCCCTACCACCTGGCTGTGGGTTGTTAAGTCGCCTCTTACGACAGGCCGCCCCAACGCAGGAAATTGTATTCTTTCTCCGTTCCTGCAAGGATAAAGATATAAGACAGATATAAGAAAGATATGTATAGTATATATATGTATATATATATATATATATATATATATATATATATATATACATATATATATACATATATATATATACATATATATATATATATATATATATATATATACTAGCTGTTCCAGCAGACGTTGTTCTGCCCTGAAGAAATAAAATTTGGAACCCGATTACAGCGCCATCTACCGGGTCCAAATGTAAGCTATCCTATCTTTCAAGTCGGATCAAACTGCACACGGTGTGCAAATTTGATTAAAATCACATCGCGGACAAACAACGTGACACGTAATTTATATATATTAAGATATACACATGTGTGTATGTATGTATGTATATTGTTATCATCGATGTGTGACACGGTGACTGTGGGCTTGTAAGGAATACTTTTGGCGAAGGCGACGACCGGCCCGAGAGAATCGCGCCTCGGCTTATCGCGATGATTTGTGATAAGATAACAGATTTCTAATCAAATTAAACCTTGACGAGATGACTCAATCCAAAACCATTATATTCAAACAGTAAGTTGGAAAGTAGGTTAAGTTATTAATTAATTCTATGTAGGTACTGTAATGAAGTAAATTACTGTCGCTATCATTATATTAATACGTGAAGCAAAAACTTTGTACACATTTTTACGAAAATTGCGCGGACGGAGGAGTATGAAATTTCGCACACTTATAGTTTACTAGCTGTCCCGGCAGACGTTGTTCTGCCCTGAAGAAGTAAAATTTAGAACCCGATTCCAGCGCCACCTACCGGGTCCAAATGTAAGCTATCCTATCTTTCAAGTCGGTTCAAACTGCACACGGTGTGCAAATTTGATTAAAATCGGTCAAGTAGTTTAGGAGTCCATCGCGGACAAACAACGTGACACATAATTTATATATATTAAGATATATAGAGAAGCAGTGCAAAATGCTAATATTTTTTTTTAATTATGCATAAAAAATACATTAAATCAATATAAAATACATACACATACTACCATTTATTTGACACACGCGCATATAATACTCTTTTGTTTATTGTTGCCTTGGCGAAATCTGTGATTATAGAAGTATAGCCTTTGACAACAAATTATTATGGTTGGATTTCAACCATGGACGACCACTAGTTAGATTTATTGCTAGTTATGCATATCCTCGTTGCCATGACAACGTGTTACGGCGGCACTGCTGTATTACTACAGTGACCCTAGGTAGTGGTTCTATGTTACGTACATAAAAAATTAATCAGGTGTTTTATATATATAAACCTTCAATAAAGATCTATGTAAGTGATGTTGCAAATCGCTTAAAAATCCATTGCGTGGTTCAGAACGAGTTAGGGGATATACAGACAGACAAACTAGTAAAACAATGTTGTTTTACTTTTACTGTTACTTGTTGCTAAGTTCACTACAATAACAAAATAACTAAGTCCATATAGCCTAGACTAGTCAACTGCCCACCAAAACATGGAGGTGAATCGAAGCTAACCTGATTTCAAGTAATACAAGGATTGACTTAGTGAAATTAAACAACGCGATTGCAGCGCCATCTATTTTGCTAATACGTCTATTCCATAGAAACGACGTAACGGATAAAATATATCCTAAGTGTTAACTCTGGTTACAAGCCAGCACTATGTCGAGTTTCATTTAAATCCGTTCAGTAGTTTTCACGTCATGCTCTAACAGACAGACACACAAAAATTCAAAAAATTGTATATTCGGAATCTGCTGGTCCGAATTAGCCCCTTGATTTTTTTTACATTTTTTTTTTTTATTGCAGGAGATCAGCAGACAGGCAGACGGCCCACTTGATGGAAAGCGGTTACCATCGCCTATAGACATTTGCAACACCAAAGTTGCTACAAATGCGCTGCTGCTCTCTTAACGGAGACTGGAACCTGGTCACTAATGCCGGAACACAACTCAAGGTTGTTAAGGCGACATACTTTAGACCAGGGGTGGTGGCCATCCAGTCGGGCAAATGCCCTACCACCTGGCAAAAAAAAATTTAAACGGATTGTACAAGCTCGACCATTTATAGATTTATTTTAGTATGGATGCGGCAGCAAAAATATCACTACACAGTGATAAACATACGAATAGATTCTGCGGAGAACAATTATTGCGGGCAGTATTGTATTACATACATACATACATAACTTCACGCCAGTTCCCTTGCGGGGTAGGCACGGACAACAGAGCGCCATTTAGGCTTATTCTTACACACCTCACTTGCTTCTTTGACATTCATCGCTCTTGTCATGCACGCTCGTCTGTTCTTAAGGCTCCTGACATCACCTTCTGCTAGTACACGATCAATTTGATCATGGAAGCTGTGTCGTGGCCTTCCACGACTTCTGCATCCATCCACTTTTGTATTGTATATCTGTTTAGTCATTCTTTCCACATGCCCGAACCACCGGAGCATTCCTTTCCTTACCTTCACCCCGACACTCTCTTTCAGACCAATAGTATAGTATTGTATTAATATTAATATACTTGATAAAGGAACATTTTTGCAAGTAGCTCTCGGAAACTAAATTAATTTTTTCTTTCATAGTCATTCATTCATCATAAAAGGTCACTGTTACCCACTATTCTGACTTAATATTACGCCTACTGCTATTTATATTGGGATATGATTACGCTCAGACCACACTGCACTGGACTATATCTTCAGATATATCTGCTACAGGTACTTGGGTTACCTTCATTATTATATTATAACCACTTTCATAAAACCTCAAATTGAAATGAACTGAACGTGTTTCATACATACATACATAACTTCACGCCAGTTCCCTTGCGGGGTAGGCACGAACAACAGAGCGCCATTTAGGCTTATTCTTACACACCTCACTTGCTTCTTTGACATTCATAACTCTTGTCATGCACGCTCGTCTGTTCTTAAGGCTCCTGACATCACCTTCAGCTAGTACACGATCAATTTGATCATGGAAGGTGTGTCGTGGCCTTCCACGACTTCTGCATCCATCTACTTTTGCATTGTATATCTGTGTGATCTGTGTGTAACATTTTTCCATCCATTTTTCCGTTTTCCCATCTGAGAAAGTCCTTCATAAACCAGCAAAAAGTCTGCAAAATCAGCATACTATGGTGTGAAGTAGATCGAGTAAGAAAGCCGACATTGACCCCAAAGAACGAAACTGTGATTTTCGTAAGGATATTGTTACATGCCGTCGAAGATGCACAGCTGCCTGTCGTAAAGCACAGTTTATTGCCTTTCCGGATTTAGGAATTCTTTTGTTCACTTTGTGTTTAGAATTTGTAATTAAGAAAAACATGCTATTGTTTTTCTACTTGTTTTATGGCCGTCATTAGTGTCGAACTAATCCTTATTGTTATTGTTTTCGACTTTGTTGGCCGTTCGCAGGTGTGCAAATTACATTTTCGTGGAAGAACCCAGCCCACGCAGTCGATTGTGTATTGTGCAGTTTACTATAAAACAATGCCTGTACGGAGGGGTGGGGCTGTCGATACGAGTAAGACGTACATTCGACAAGCGATATAGTGACGGACTTTGCGCGTGTTATTGAATCGTGCAGTTTTGTACTAGTAGTGTCTAATTATATTTGCACTTATGTTATACGTGTTTGTATAGTTCCAATAAAATCTATAGTAATTCCAACGGCATTTTAATTCGAGTCCTGTGTAGCTCGTAACAATATTAACTAATGGATTGCTTTTTCGTTAGTTTTACCTTTTAGTCAAAAAAGTAGATACTAATTATAATGACTTCAGATGCGCAGTGCCAGAATGCGAGGGCAGCTACGGCTTTGAGTTCGAGAACGAGACGGTGCAAGCGCTGCTCCCGGAGGTGTCCCGGTGCGAGCGGTACGCGCCGCTGGACCAGCACCAAGACGCGTCCACCTGCCATAGGGAGGACTACCATCCCAGCGAAACAGTACTGTGCGACAAATTCGTCTA